>CM073600.1:40077316-40569816 GCA_037074985.1 Solanum bulbocastanum
TTTTCAATCAAGATTATTTTTATTTTTTCCACTCTTTTAATTCCTATACTACATCGTTTAATACTATTTTAAGTGAGATTTAGAGTAACTAGTCGACCTAAACCCTCCTCTTTCATGCACAAGACCTAAAAATCAGATTTTCTCTCTTTCAAGTTTCCTCTCAAACAAGAACTAGGGTTCCATAGCTTCAAGCTTTAGTTCAAAGTTTTAAGGTAGGGCTTCTATTTCTAGTATGTGAAATTTCATCAATGAATATATTTTCACCCATTGAGTTACAAAGAAAACGTTGTTTCTTAGTCGATGATTTCTACAATAGTTAGGGTTCTTATGCAAATTATGATTTTTTAGTGTTTTTTATATTATTATCAAGGATGGTTTAATTGTATGTTTTTCAAACTATAATTTAGTATTTTTGACAATATTCTCATGAACCCTTAGCAAATAGATACTTTCATGTCTCATATGATCAGATTTAGAATTTAAGATACTTTCAGATAAAGTATCTCTCAGATATTATCAATTTTATCAGAATTCATGAGCTATTAAGTTATTGTCAATATTATTCAATATTATCATATTATTATTATTTACAATTTTATTGCATGTTCCATTGGGATTTTACTTAGCGTCGAGCGGACCTAAGGATGAAGACTCACCAGTTAGTTGAGGACTGAGATCTTTAGTAGCAATCCCTATGCCCTAAAACTACATGTCATCATAGGGTTATAAGGGTCACTTGTTAGTTGAGTATTGATTCCTTAGTCTTTTACAAACTTTAGCTTAGTGGTACCACTTTAGCTCAGATCAACCTTTATATTGTGATAAAGTATATTCGACCTTTTTGTTGAGGATTATACATCAAACTTTATGGTTAGCCCATATAGTTATATGTTATTTATTAGTATCTCTCACTATTCCATTTTATTTGTTGCATAACCTTATAGTCAAAACTTGATCATTGTATCATTTTATGATATTCAGTACAACATTTTAGATTAGTATGTCCATGTAATATGTTTATGTAACACATTGAAAGTTGGAAAGTTGATATGAAAAGGAACAATTGTAGAAAGTAGTTGGTGCAACTGGTTTACGAATTGGAGTATGCTACGTACAAAGTTATATAGCCCGTATATTCCAATCATGCATGATGTCCTGAAATTTGAGAATTTGTCAAGTATCATGTGGGAATCTACAGGTCCACGGGATGGGTTTTTCGTGGTAATATGATTCTTACTTGTGTCTCGTAGACTGGGTTTCAAACTTAGTGAATTTTTCGTGCAAGGTTTCTACGGTTAGAGTCTACAACTCATACATGGGAGTACGGGTCATGGTTAACTTTTCATATTTAGACTTCAAGAATTCTAGGTTTAATTTTCAGTGATACACAACTATTCAGTATGGTCCATAAAAATAAAATACGACCCTTAGTTGGCCATCTGTGGTTCCAAGCCTGAGGTCATGGCTTAAGGTTAAAGGACATTGTATAAGCAGTGTTTTACGACTCATTGAAAGATTGAAGGCTTGTGGTTTGTTGTTCGTGGTTTCAGTTTAGAAAATGGGTTTCCAGTAAAAGTTTGTCGGATGTCAAGTATGGTTGGTAGAAGGATGTATAGAGCGTAAATAGTCTCGTAGAAGTTGTCTGACATTTATTCTCATGGTTAATTAGGTCTTTTTCTACTCTTTTGATAATGTAGTGACTCGTTAGATTGTTTTGAGCACTGGACCTATTTCTAGCATAAAAGACTCTTCCCATAAATTTTAAATGGAAAGTTTGAACTATTTTTTTAACTACGAGTATTTATTTGATGAATATTATTAAATAATTAATATAGTTGATAGTTAATGGCCCAAGTTCATAACTTATTTAATACCCTTTACCACTTTTCCAATAAAATTATAATAAGTTAGTGGAGTTTGTCACTTTAAATAAACTATTATTTTAGAAAAGTAAAGAGAAGGAGGTAGAAACTTACCGTGTGAACGAACATGAAAAGAAAACCTCATGCTTAAGTTTCAGGTAAAAGATACATTACTTATGCCGCTAAGTTTTTCTATAGTTTTTCTATTCTAGGATGTATATGAGCATAAATTTATTATTATTATATATTGATGAATAAATATTTGCTTTTTAAATGGTTGTCATTGGGGTCTGACAAAAAGGTGGGAAAATCTTGTTCTTTTAGTTACTGTCAAGCTAAGGAGGAAGTTAGGGTCATTATGGGTGATGATGATCTCATCATTGGATGACATATAATTTTGGGTTTAAATGTAAGAAGAGCATTGGCCATGCCGCCATCGGTTCAATTTCGTTTAATATCAAATGTTTATCATATTATAAGTTTAGTTTTGATATAGTGGGATATGTAATTAAATATTAGGTGTATTGTATTATATGAACACCGTTAGAGTTATGTTATTTGGAGGAACTAAGACTTTACCCTAGGCTTGAGGTCTAGAAAATTGATTATATTAATATTGGTGTCTACAAACTTGTTTGCTTACGAGAATTACATATTTGACAGATTGGGAACATTTTAAAGCCTTACGAAAAGAAAAATACAAATCGTGAGGATTTGTGACACGTGTTTGACATTTAAGGTATGTTAAGACTTTAAGACTTCGTTGAAGGATGTTTTCCTAATTAAAGTTTAAAAATGGAATAGGCAATGGGTAAGGGCGAAAGATGGGGGTCTCGTACCAATAATGTGACAAGCATTGGTACGAGTACTAGTGTTATAAAGGGAAAATTTATTACTATAGAATGAGGATTGTAATCTAAGAATGCCAAAGCATGTAGGCATTAGCTGATGTATTATTGAATTAATTTTTTTGTGTGTGTGATTGCATTTCTTTATTGGACCCATATTTGTAATAGTTGAGGTGATATCATACTGATAATTGATTGATTGAGATGCATCATCATTCCTTTTGATTGAAATCATATTATGCACACGCATTGAGATAAGATTGAGTGTAAGTTGGGCACGTGGAGATCGTTCATGCAGGGATTATTTGATTTAATGATAGTCCATTGAGATTGTCCGCACAAACATGTCGAGATCGCCGGTGCTGGGTTTGTTTTATTTTATGATAGTGCATTGAGATTGACAACACAGACACGTGAAAATCATGTGTGTCGATATATGGACCTTGCGAGTTCCCCATGGATCATGAACTCTCGATGTATTTTCGAGAAGTATCTTGTATATACGATTGAGAAATACTTGGCATCTAAGTCATATCATTTTATGGTGTCACATTACATCGCATCTCATTACATCCTTCATTCTTGTTGATTATTGTTTTATTGGTGGTTGGACATTGCATGATATTTGATTACCCCTATTTGATGAAAATTGACTGATAAGTATAATATAGATTTGTATAAGTAAAAGGATCATTTTTTATTGTACTCATGTCACTACTTTTTACTGCCGATCTATGATACATACTAGGTAAACGTGGTTTCATGCTTATATTACACTTGTTACACCTTTTTTTGTGGTGAAGATCCAATTTCGAAAACGAGCACATTTTGTGGAGCTTTCTGAGTTCGAGCTTGGATTATCTTAGAATTATGGTGAGCCGCTTGACTGTTTTGCAACCCATACCTCCTTCTATCTTATTATTTATTATGTTATTTTTGTATTCATACATGATATTTCTTACATTTAGGTTTGTTATTTAGTTTCAGACTTGCACCATATTTTAGAAGCTCTTGTACTTATGACATCAAAATTTTGGGTGGTAGTTTAAGTTTTTTGCATTTCATACTTGTGAAAGACTTAGTGTTTGAGATATTCTACTTGTCGTTTATCATTTCACCTTATTTATTTTGTTGAATTGGTAAAACTCTTGGGTTGGCTTACCTATCAGTTGGGAACATAGGTGCCATCATGACATGTGAAATTTAAGTCGTGACAATTCAGTATCTGAGCTCTAGGTTTAAAGGTCTCACGAGTACAAGAGCAATGTCTAGTAGAGTCTTGTAGATCAGTATGATAATGTTCATACTTATCTTCGAGAGGCTATAGGACATTTAAGAAATTTCTTTTCTTTCCTTCCTTATCGTGCACACTTGACTTTGATAGAATTATAATCTTGTTGTCCCATTCTCTTACAATTAGGAAGGACTCATGCATCATTGATCAAAGATTGGGAGCTTGCACCTGCACCCACTACTAGGGTTATTGCAAGAGGTAGATATATGGAGCGAGGTCTAGGAAGAGGTTGGGTTGTATCATTTTGGGATAATAGGTATGTCATGATTGTTGGTGAGTAGAAATTGATTGAAAGGGTTAGAAAGATGAATTTTACGACGTATACTGATAACTTCAATGAGAATACATATGAATTTATAGACCGTTGTCATAAGAGGTTGCATAATCTTGGATTTTTGGAGTCCTATAAAGTTTACTACACTGTGTTTCAGATGATTGGCCCTGTCAAGCAATAGTGAAGAGATTACATTAATAGTAGGCCAGCTAGATCATTTCCACTTTCATGGACTCATTTTACTCACGTGTTTTTATAAAAGAGTTTGTTCCACACAGTGAGGGGGAGCGCAAGAGGGTTGAGTTTGATGGTTTACAACATGAGGGTATATTAGTCACTGAATATGAGGTTCAATTCTATACCTTGGATAGGCACGCTTCAATAATACTTTCTACTGAGGGGGAGAGAGTGGGAATATTGGTATAAAGAGTTGATTATTCCGATTTGTATAAGAGTTTCTTAGGTTTCCACTTGTGGTGTTCCATTAGAGAAAGTTGTAAATGTTGCCAAAGAGTTAGAGATGATTTTAACATGAGAGATTTGAGCAGCATGAGGGTGAGAGGGTCCATCATTTGAGTTGAATATGGCATGCGAGTCATTTTATTTGCATTTACATATTTCCACTATTGTTGGAGATTTCATAGTGGTAGATCGAATATATCGATCGTATGTAGTTACTTTGATGAGACATTATACTCGAGTGGATTTAAAAGAATTATATGTGATGGATTTTTTTATGTTATTCTGAATTGGTTATCTTCTTATCATGCAATTTTGAATTGTTTGGCTAAGAAAATTGCATTAGCTATGCCTGGTATTCCTATAGTAAAGTGGAGAGATTTTCTTGGTCACAGTTCAAAAAGGGTGATATAATTTATTAAGGCTGATCGCTTAGTGGAGTGAGGATGATTGACTCATTTAGCACATATTCGAGACATTAGTGTGGAGACTCCTATGCTTGAGTCTATTCTGATTGTGCATGGTTTTCAGAGATACTTTCGACATACCTATTAGGTCTTCTACCTGATCATGATATTGATTTTTTTGTATCGATTTGAAGCCAGACCCTTAGCCTATTTCTATTTTGCCATATCGTATGGCACCAGCCAAATTGAAAGAGTTGAAGGAGAAATTGCATGATCTATTGAGAAAGGGGTTCATTAGGATGAGTATATCTTCTTAGGGTGCTCTAGATTTGTTTGTGAAGAATAAATATGGATATATGTATTGACTAACGACAGTTGAATAAGATTAGGGTGGAGGAGATTCCGCAGACATTTTCTTGGACATATTATGGCTATTATGAGTTCTTGGTGATGGAATTTGGGTTGGCTAATGCCCCAATAGCTTTTATGAATTTTATGAATAGGGTGTTAAGACTGTACTTGGATTCCTTTGTTATTTTCTTCATAGATGATATATTGATATATTCTAGTAGTAGGAAGAGCATGAGCATTGTTGAGGATTGTGCTTAAAATTATGAAGCAGAAGAAGCTCTATGCGAAGTTTTTAAAGTGTGAGTTTTGTCTTAGTTAGTTAGCATTCTTGGTACATGTAGTGTCCAAAGAGGGTATCATGGTGGATCCTAAGATGATTGAGACAGTTTGAGATTAGATCAAACTTTTTTTAGTTATTGAAATTTGGAGTTTCTTAGGCCTTGTGGGTTATTATCGGTAATTTGTGGAGGGGTTCTCAACCATTGCATCCTAATTTATTGGATTGACCCACAAGGAAGTGGCTTTCTAGTGGTTTGTGATAGGTGAGTTTTCAAAAGCTCAAGACTTTATTGGTTACTACTCTAATTTTGACTCTACTTGTGGAGGGAGTGGATTTTATCATATAATGTGATGCTTCTTGGATTGATCTTGATTGTGTGTTGATGGAAAAGGGAAATGTAATAGCTTATGCTTCGAAGCAGTTGAAATGGTGCACAAGAAAAACTATCTTACCTATCACTTGGAATTTGCAGTTGTACTATTCATATTGAATATTTGAGGGTATTACTTTTACAGTATGTATTGTGAGCTGTTCAAGGATCATTGTAGTCTCTAATATATACTCAATCAGAGAAATATCAATTTGGGGTAGGGAAGATGATTTTGAGTTGCTCAAGGACTATGACATCAATATTTTTTTCACCTGAATAAGGATAATATGGTAGTAAATTCATTAAGTAGAAAGATAGTGAGTATAGGGAAACTTAGTTTTGTCACAAATGGATGAATTTTCTTTGGCTATGAATATCCGGTCCTTAACCAATAGCTTTGTGAGAGTTGATATTTCAAAATCTAGTAGAGTTTTGTTTTACATGGAGGCGGGATCGTCCTTATTAGATCATATTCGGGGTTAACAGTTTGATGATAGAGATTTTGTGTAATATTTGAGACAAGGTGTTACAAAAAGAAGCTAGGGAGAAAATTATTAATAGTGAAGGAGTCTAGAGAATAAAAGATTGTATTTATGTTCTTTGGATAGGTGTGTTGACTAGAATGATCATGGAGGATGCCCATAGTTTAAAGTATACAATTCATACGAGTTCTACTAAGATGTATCATTTATCAGCAAATGATGTATGAACACCAAAAACCTTGAGGTGCTACTTAAAAAACGTCCATCTTAGAGTGGAAGTGGGAAATGATTTCTATAGACTTTGTGGTAGGGATGCCACGGACCTTGAGTAAGGGTTGATGTTATTTGGGTCATTGTGTTTTGATGAAGAAAGTCTACATATCTCGTGCCGATTCAGATTATTTATAATTTAGAGAAGTTAGTCTAGTTTTCTATTCAGGAGATAGTTTGATTACATCGGTGCCCATATCTATTATTTCATGTTGAGGCACATATTTGATATCTCATTTTTGACAGTTTATATTGAAGGAGTTGGGACTCGGATGGATCTTAGTACATCCTTGCACACATAGACTAATAGTCAGTATGAACGAACTATTGAGGTCCTTGAAAACATGTTGCGGGTGTGTGTGATCGTCTTGGTGGTTATTAGGGATAATATTTTCTTTTATTGGAGTTGCATACAATAACAATTATCATTCGAGTATTGAGTTGGCACCATTTGAGGCATTGTATGGTAGGAGATGTGGATCTCTAGTTTATTGGTTAGATGCATTTAAGGTTAGGCTGTGGGGCACATATATGGTTAGGGAGTCCTTGGATAAGGTTAAGTTGATTGAGGATAGGTTTCTTATGGCTTATAATAGGCAAAAAAGATATGCAAATAGAAAGATTCGTGATTTAGAGTTAATGATTGAAGAGTGGGTTCTATTGAAGGTTACACTTATAAAGAGTGTGATGAAATTTGAAAAGAAGAACAAGTTGAGCCCGAGTACATTGTCCCTATCGAGATTGATCAACATATTGGTGAGGTGGCTACAAGTTGCTTTGCTACTTGGTTCGTCAAGTGTTTATATTATATTTCATAATTTGATGCTGAAAAAGTTTCATTTAGGATGGTGTGTAGGTGATTCATTAAGATTAAGTGTTACTTGATTAGAGTTTTACTTTTGAGGAGAAGCCAGTAACTAAAATGGATGGGAAAATTCAGAAGTTGAGGTCGAAATAAGTTCAGGAGAGTGAGTTGGACATGTAGAAGCGTTCAGTTACTTTTATTCATTTAATGTTCGAGGACAAACATTTGTTTTAGTGGTAGATGATTTACTAGTTAGGTTGTTTTGAACACTAGACCTCTTTCTAGCATAAACTATTCTTTCCGTAAATTTTAAATGGAAAGTTTGAACTATTTGTTTAACTACAAGTATTAGTTGATGGATATTATTAAATAATTAATATAATTGATAGTTAATGACCCAAGTTCATAACTTATTTAAAACTCTTTACCACTTGGCCCATAAAATTATAATAAGTTGTTGGATATTGTTACTTTAAATAAACTATTATTTTAGAAAAGGAAAGAGAAGGAGAAAGAAACTTACCGTGTGAACGAATGTGAGAAGAAAACTTCGTGCTTAAGTTTAAGGTAAAAGATACATTTCTTATGCCGCTAAAGTTTTCTTTAGAGATTCTATTCTATGATGTATATGAGCATAAATTTATTATTATTATTATATATTGATGAGTAAATATTTGGTTTTTAAATGATTGACATTGGGGTCTGACAAAAAGTGGGTTCGACAAAAAGGTGGGCAAAATCTTGTTCTTTTGGTTACTGTCGAGCTTAGGAGGAAGTTAGGGCCATTATGGGTGATGATGATCTCATCATTGGATGGCATATAATTTTGGGTTTAAATGTAAGAAGAGATATGGTTCATGGACACCACTAGTTTAATTTCGATTAATATCAATTGTTTATCATGTTATAAGTTTAGTTTTTGATATGTTGGGATAGGTAATTAAATATTAGGTGTTGTGTATTATATGAACACCATTAGAGTTATGTTATTTGGAGGAATTAAGACTTAACCTTGGGCTTGAGTTCTAGAAAATTAATTATATATTTGGATGAGTTTGTGGGTTTAGAATGGGCATATAGTAATATGGGTGTCTATAGACTTGTTTGCTTAGGAATATTACATATTTGATAGACTGGGAACATTTTGAAGCCTTACAAAAGGGAAAAGCAAAATCTTGATAATTTGTGACACGTGTTCGACATTCAAGGTATGTTCAGACTTTCAGACTTTGTTAAAGGACATTTTCCTAATTAAAAATGGAATAGACAATGGGTAAGTGCGAAAGATGGGGGTCTCGTACCAATGGTGTGATGGGCATTGGTATGAGTACTACTGTTATAAAGAGAAAGTTTATTACAATAGCATGTGGATTGCAATATGAGAATGTCAAAGCATACGAGCATTAGCTAATGTATTATTGACTTCATTTTTTGTTTGTGATTGTGTTTCTTTATCAAAACCCGTATATTTGTTATAGTTGAAGGTGACTATATATCATACTGATATTTTGTTGAATGAGATGCGTCATCATCCCATTTTACTAAAATCATATTGTGAACATGCATTGACATAAGATTGAGTATAAGTTGCACACGTGGATATCGTCTGTGTTGGAGATTGTAAGATGTTTTGATTATAAGTTGGGCACATGGAGATCGTTCGTGTCGGTATATGGACCTTGCAAATCTCCCATGGGTCGTGAACGCTCGATGTATTTCCAAGAAGTATCATGTATATACGGTTAAAAAATCCTTGACATCTGAGGCATATCATTTTATGGTGTCACATTGCATTGCATCTCATTACATCATTTATGCTTGTTGATTATTGTTTTATTGGTGGTTGGACATTGCGTGATATTTGATTACCCATATTTGATGAAACTTAACTGATAAGTATAGTGTAGACTTGTAAGAGTAAAATGTTGATTTTCTTATTGTATTCCCGTCATTACTTTTTACTGTTGGTCTATAAGACATACTGGGTTCACGTGGTTTCTTACTCATACTACACTTGTGGCACCTTTTTTGTGGTGCAGATCCAATTTCGAATATGAGCGCATATCGTGGAACTTTCTGAGTCCAAGCTTTGATTATCTTGGAGTTGTGGTGAGCTGCTTGGCTATTCCAAAACCCACACTCCCTCTATCTTATTACTTATTCTGCTGTTTTGTATTCAAATATGACATTTCTTACGTTTAGGTTTGTTATTTAGTTCCAGACTTGCACTTTATTTTAGAAGCTCTTGTACTTATGACACCAATAGCTTTCTGCATTTCATATTTATGAAATACTTAGTGTTTGAGATGTTCTACTTGTTGTTGATCATTTTACCTTATTTATTTAGTTGAATTGATAAAACTAGTGGGGTAGCTTACCTATCGGTTGGGAACATACGTGTCATTATGACATGTGAAATTTGGGTTGTGACAGATACTTAAACTACTTTCTTTCTAGACTATTCCTAAGCCCTATAATTATTTTCACACTTCAAATTCCTCTCCGTTCACTCTCATTCTCTCAAAACCCCAAAAGCTCTTAAGTCTTCTTCTACAATGTTCTCTCAAGGTGATCTAAGGTTTCTTCAAGCTTCAAGTCTCATCTTCCAAGTTCAAAGCTAGAATTCATCAAGATATATGTGAAATTCATCAATGAATTCCTTTCCATCCATTGAGTCCCAAAGAAACCTCACTTTCTTTTTTATGATTCTTACCCAAATTCTAGGGTTTCATGATTTATGTATGAATTCTATTGATTCAATATTTTTTCATCATGATTGATCTTATTATGCATGATTTGATTAAAATTATACGTTTCAATTATTTATAAATGAACTCATGATATATGAGTATTTTGATTATGAAATTATGCTTTGATGATATATATGCATTATGAATTGAAAAGAGAATCTGATTCAAGAATACTTTCAAATAAAGTGTCAACATGATTTTATGAAATTAGGTTGCTTTCGATTGAAGTATTCTCATTATGAAAAGATTATCATGATTTAGATGTTTTCGCTTAAGTGTCTCTTATAAGTTGATTATGTTGTGAGATCATGATATTTTAATGGAGCTATTCTTATGATTGTGAGTCTTCTTGAATGAATTGGTATTACTCGATTCTTACCTTTTCAAAGACTAATATTATGAATATGATTTTATCATACATATTTCTATTGGGAGTTTACTTAGCACTAAGTTGAACTTGTGGCGATTACCTAAGTCCCAGAACTACGTGCCACCATAAGATTGTCTCAAATTAGACATTAGCTAGCGGATTCACCTAAGCTTAAGAACATTATCCTAGCCTTATCAAGTATGACACTCTATTTTAGATATAGGAGCAGTACACTAAAGTTCATGTAGTAGCTCACATAGTTTATGTCGGTTAACAGTATCTCCCATAGAATAATAAGATTTCTAAATAACTTATGTTTTATAAATATGCCACAACTTCTACTTATGATATGATTTTAGAATATTGCATTAACCTTATACATGATTTATGAACTCAGCTTATTAGATTTTGATATATTTTACTTGGTTAAGCATTATCATGTTTTCAAACTTATTATGCTCATGTTATACTCATACATCTTTCCCCATACTCAGTACATTCTGAGTATTGATCACATCATATATCTCTTGTTCCTCTATTGTCTTATGATATAAGTTCTGTCGATCCTTCTCCAGTCGTGGCTAGTAGTGGATTGATCAGCTTTACTTAGATTTTGGTGAGATCTCATGGTTCAAGGGCATGTAGACATTATGGGATCTTTTATTTCATATCAATTCCAGAATATTTCATGAGTTAGGGCTTATCATAGCCACACATATGTAGTAGAGGCTTATTCTCAGACATGGTATTTTCCGCTTATAAAGTCTCTGTACTCTAATTTTGATATCATATGAGATTGTCATTTGATATTTACTTATCTCTTTATTTCAGTTATGATGCTATCTTAGTGCCATGTTTATGTCAAGTGGCATGTTTAGAGTCTTTTATGATTTTATTCAGCATGTCACGTCTAGGGATAGTTTGGGTCGTGATAGTTTATCACACATATCCTACATACTCAGTATGTTCAAAGTACCGACTGCATACTTTATGCCTATATTGTTTGATATATTGGTTCAGATGTTAAATGCACATGCTATGACTTGTACGATTCCAGATCAGGTTTGTAGTATTTTCTGAGTTATCATCTTTTCAAGAATGCCCTTCTTTCATGTTATTTTGCATTATATTTTAGTTTCAAACTATTAGAATTAGTTATGGGCTTGTCCTAGAAACTAATCTTAGTAGAATTTTTCAAACAATTAGATGTTAGTCTTCAACTTATGTTTTCAGATCTTGTATATCTAATCATCAACTTTAGTAGACTATTTAAATTTAGTTCCGCATTCAAATATCTGGAGTTATTGTCTTGTGCATTTATAGTGTTATATCATATCATAAGGTTAACTTGGGGTCACGTGTGGTTCTAGGCATCATGTTACGACTAGGGGTAGTCTAAAATCCTGAAAAACTTGGCATCAAAGCATCGGTTTCGAGTGTCTTAAGTTGTCTAAAAGTCACATTAAGTAGAGTCTTATTTATAGATGTGAAGTGTGCCACACATATGGATGAGGGCTATGAAATGTTTTAGGAAATACTTTATTTATTTCATATCCTCAGTCGTGAGATACTTTTTATCTCTATAACGTTTTCTTCTACTGCTCGCTCTTTGTATTTTCACAATCATGCCTACCATAATAACTTACGTTAAAAGGAACAGGACTGAGGAACAACTAATACCACTAGCTCCAATAGACCCCTTGAATGAGCAAGTGTCTCAGGCTGAATTCAGGGCCATTTTCCAGGTGCTAGCTCAGGCTATGACCATTTAGGACTAGGGGTGTGCGTTTGGTATTCGGTTTGGGATTCTCAAATTTCAGTTTTGGTAATTCGGTAATTGCTACTTAAAAGTAGAAACCAAATTGCAAAATCTTAAATTTTGGTTCGGTAATTTAGCAATCTATAAATTAAAATTTGGTTTGGTACAATATTCGGTAATATCGTATTGAAATTGTTGCCACTTTTATGATGAAGTTAATACTATTTCTCCAATTATTTCTATTTTTAATGTGGAGGCATGATATAATAAAAGATCAAGAAGTAAAAAGACATAAAAAAAAAACAAATTGATAAAACTGAAAGACATATGTTTTGGGTTGTTTATGTTTATTCTTTAACTTTCTCTTTGAACTTGTACTAATGAGTAATTGACATGTTGATATAGGACCTTCATTAAGAATAATTCGATATTTGGGAAATACGAAATACCAGATCATACTAATGTATCATACCAAACCCAAACTCAAATACCATAATTCTAAAATTTTAATCCCAAATACCATACTGAATAACAAATTATAGAATACCAAAAATTTCAGTTCGATTTGGTAATTCGTTTTTCTGTATTTTATGTCCAGCCCTACTTGGGACAATTGGTAAGATGTAGCCCAAGTCAATCCAAATGGAAATACGGCTGCAGCTAGGGTTTGGGATTTCACTCAGATGAACCCTCTTGAGTTTCATTATTCTAGAGTGGAGGAAGATCCCTAAGAGTTTATTGAGGGAATCCAGAAGATTACTCAGATTATGAAATTTGCTATAGCTAAAAGTGTAGACTTTGTCGCTTATCAGTGGAAAGGAGTGGCTCAAATTTGTAACAAACAATGGAAGGACGATAGAGTTGTATTTAAAAGCCCAATAGTTTGGGATAAGTTAGAGGTTACATTTTGGGATAGGTTGTCTCTGTTCAAGTTAAGATAAGCTAAGGTTCAAGAGTTCATTAACCTAAACCGAGGCAATATGATAGTGAAGGAATACTCTTTGAAGTTTACTTAGCTTTTGATATATACTCTAAATATGGTGATTGACTCTAGGGCCCATTTGAGTAAGTTTGTAACTGGTGTTTCTCTGAGATAGTGGCGAATATATGCAGGATTGCGATGTTGATCAAGGAGATGGATATCTATAGATTAACGACTCATGCCCAACAGATTGAAAGAGAAAAGGTTAAGAAAAGTTCTAGGTATAACAAGAGTGATATAATGGAAGGTGTATACTATTTTCAATAGAAATAGGTTGGTGGTAATTGCTCTCAATTTTTATCCAAAATATTGAGGACCAGACCCATCTTTTTCCAGTGCCTAAGTTCAGGCAGGATAACAAAGATAGACCACCAGGCTCTAAGTCCCATGGCGGTGTCTCTAGTGGTTAAAATTCCTAACTTGGCAGAAATGTGGTGAGAATGACCCTGGGAGTGCATGGTAGGTAGTGATGGTTATTTTGGATGTGGTAAGACCGATCACAGATTGAGGGATTACAGAGTGGTAACAAATAAGGGTAAGGATGTTTGTCTGTAGACTTAGTATAATACTTCAGAAGCTCTAGAATGTCATCATTATCGGCAGGGTACCTCATCTAATGCATATGATAGATAACGCCAAAGTAGATTCTATGTTCTTTAGACTCGATAGGATCAGGAGAATTTCCCTAATGTAGTCACTAATATGTTGTATGTCTTTCAATTTAGTGTTTATGCATTGTTAGCTCCAGGAGCCACACTTTCCTTCGTGATTCTTTTTATTTCATTACATTTGATGCCAATCTTAAAAACTATCAGTTTCCTTCTTAGTCTCTACTCTTGTTGGTGAATCAGTTTTAGACATACTTGATTTTGATATTAAGTTATTTAGATATTCACCTTAGTCGATCTAATGGAGTTAGACATGCTTGATTTTGATATCATTCTTGGTATGGACTGGTTACACGCTTGTTATGCTTCAGTTGATTGTAGAACCAGAGTAAAAAAAAATCAATTTCTGAATGAACCAGTTATTGAATGAAACTGTAGTACTTCGGCGCCTATAGGTCTATTTGTCTCGTACCTTAAGTTAGAAATATTATCTCTAAGGCTTGTATCTACCATCTAGTACAGATTAAAGATAAAAGATTCAATTTCTGAAACCTTAACCCTTTTGTTGGTCCCTTTAGTAAATGAATTTCCAGAAGTGTTTCCCAAAGATCTTCTTGGAGTCCCTGCCGAAAGAGAAATTGACTTTGGGATAGACCTTCTTCCAGATACCCAACTTATCTCTATTCCTCCTTACAAAATGGCTCCACCTGAGTTTAAGGAGTTGGAAGATTAGTTAAAAGACCTTCTGGATAAAGGCTTCATCAAACTTAACATTTCTCAAATGGGTTCTCCAATTCTATTCATGCGTAAGAAAAATGGTTCTTACAGAAATAATGTACATTGATTATTGCCAACTGAGCAAAGTTACAATCAAGAATAAGTATCCCATCCCCAAGATTGATGACTTGTTTATCCAGATTCAGGATTCTAGTTTCTTCTCAAAGATATACCCCAAATCATGTTATCATCAACTCCAATTCAGAGAATGTGACATCCTGAAGACAACCTTCTGGGTTTGGTATGGTCACTACGAATTTATGGTTATATCTTTTGGACTAACGAATTCTCCTGCAGATTTTATAGATTTGATGAACAGTGTGTTCAAAAAATATTTTGATATGTTCGTCATAGTTTTCATAGATGGCATCCTTATTTATTCTCATAATAAGAATGAGCATACATGCCATTTATTTCACGACCCAGGGGTACCCCATAGATGTAACTAGGCGTACAAAACCCTGAGAGGCCTCATACAAGCCCCTTAGCATATCATAACATCAAATAATAGAAATGTAAGGAAATTAAAACATTTTCCATAACTCTTTTATAAAACGAAGCGGAAGTCTTATACACTTGTCTCAAACCATCTAACACATGAATATTTTTGGGACGCAATCCGTACAATAGTTCTAAACATAAAATGAAAGACATAAGAACGTGGTGGCTATCTCCTCTAATGCTATGAGGACTCACCAAAACTTCAATCCTTGATTCTACTAAGATCCTAGCCACGGGGATAAAAGTCAATATCGCCGAATCCTACATTTGATAACAATGTAGGCAAGAGTATGCGTTAGTACAAAAATATACTAAATATGATAGTTAGCATAAATCATCAACATATGCATTAGTCAACATAAGACATATACCATAATCATAAGAGATGACAACATAAGTCATAAGCACGGTCAATACACTTAAATCATCATGACATAAAAGAATACTTCATAAGTAACCTCCAACCATACTTAACCAAGACATGGTTAATCCTTCATTAATCTTACTCATCAATGTAGACTACCTTGGGCCATCCTTTAAGATCATCTCCTTTCATTCTCCTCTTTAGCTTATCTTTCATAGAAAAGGGGAAAACACCTCTAGTCATACATATCAAGGAAGACAACTCTAGTAACAATCCAAGCTAATCATACATTATACAAGCAAATCTCATATTAAAACATACTTACGATACTTCATTGAAGTAACCTTGATTCATCATAAACATGCTACCTTGATTTGGGGCAAGTCCCTCTTTAGCTATCTCTGCAATTCATGGAAGAGTACTTCTTTACTAATTCAAGATAAGTCATCTGATGTGAGGTCAAAATACATATTTTTAATCATTGTTTGCATCATATTAGTATTTATATATGTCCTTTTTTTGCCAGAATTTTATGGATTGTGCTAAATAATATATTTGATTTGTAGGATTAAATAGGTGGAAAAATGAAGAAGTTTGGAGCTAAAAAGATTTAAAGATGGAAGGTTGAAGAAGGAAATCAAGGCAGACAGCTTAATGAATGAAATTTAATATAACAATATGTATTTTATAAAAGTTGCAAAGAATCAAAAAGTGAATTGAAAACATACATGTTGCCACATGTCAACATTTGAAGGAACTTCTAATTGAAGGCGGCGAACAAAGCAGTGTTTCAAACAAAATCCAATTCCGTTTGGTTTTGGGTTTCTAATTTAATTTGGACTCAATTATTTTATTCATGATTTCCTGTATCTATAAATAGTACATAACAATAATTATTAAAAGGAGGAGGATACAATGTAGAAAATAACTTTTGATTTAGGATTTCATCTTTTCTTCTCTTTTATTTATTTTACTTTTTTTATTTGAATGATTTGTTTTAATTGTTCTATGTCTATGTGGAGTTAAACTTCTCGTTCTTGGATTATATTTACTTACAAAATGATTGTTTAGTGATTTTTGATTCGATATAATTGTTTATCATATTTGTTGTTCTTATATTCTTGTGATTACTATTTTGATGCTTGACCACCATTAGAATAAATTTATTGTCTTCTTTTGAACTTGGGAGAGGAATAAAGGGATAGAACGTGGAATATAAGGAGCATGATCTTTTCTTGCATATCACTTGAATTGATTTGTATCTAGGATAGGGATATACCTAGGTGCCTTGCTTGGCTCAAATTTGGGAAGACAACATAATGCTCCATAGTTGGTTCAATCTATTCCCGCTCAACGATGTAGTTAGGTTGTCAATTGTGGTAGACGGTTAGAGGTTGGGAGATCATGACTATACTATCAACCCTGTGAATCAATAACTAGATAATCAAATAAGTTGATAAATTGACATGATTGTTAGTTAAATCATAATCCTAGATCGATTCATTCATTGATTGTGTAAATATCTATCTTTTCTTAGTTAATAGGATTTTAGTTATTTTATCTTTATTTTGGGTTTAGTTAACATATATTAATCTTTTGAAATCCTCCTTTGAATAAATAATTAAAATTAGTATAATTTAGTAAATCGTTAATCGACAAGTCCTTTGGGTTCGATAATCTGGCTCTTTTAAGGCCACTATATTACTTACGCGACCACGTACTTGCGTGTGCAATTGAAAGAAACATCATCACACATGAATGGTTACAATTTACCAATTCAAGGCTATCAAGGAAAATCACCTTATTATGCTAGACCAAGCTGTCATAGAAAGCATACTCTCATGCAAGTCCAAGCTACTCAGGGAAAGGTACTATTACTCAATCCAAGCTACCAATGAAATGGTTTGGCCTCACCAAGTCATGCTATCATGCAAGGATTCTATTATGCTAGTTCAAGCTAACCTTTCGAAGGGTACGGTTTCTCAATCCAAGGTTATCCATGAGATCTACAACTCAAGCTACCATGCATGGTCTTGTCTTACCAAGTCAAGCTATTCATGAAGTGATCTCATATCTCAACCTCAAGCTATCATTGTCAAACATGCTTTGATTCATTTTAGGTAAGCAAATCTTTCAACCTAGAATTATTCTATGTGAGAAAACCTTTCACATTCATGCATTCATATATTCATAATATAGATCATGTGGGTAAAGTCCTTCCACAACAATTTTATCTACTAAACAACATTAATCATAAAAGTTTTACTCTCAAAGCCCTGTTAGTTATAGTTCACCATGTGAGCCTTACACTAAAAGAAATACAAATCATCATTCATCATTCATGCTTTACTCTCAAAACAATACATAGTAAAATCATCATCTATGCCTAGCTCTCAAGACAATTCTAATCATAATCTCTCATATATGTTTTACTCTTAAGCAATTCTAGTCATAATTCATCATATAGCCCTAATCTCAATCACTCGATCAATTCATGTTTATATGCTTAACTCTCAAGGAATCTACAATGTATTTCATCAATCCTAGAAGATTATCTCTAAGTCATCAATTTCCCCTTTCATGGCACAAAACCTATTTACATCAATTTCATCTTTCTATATATGTGTTAGGCATGGGTACATGAAATTTCATCTTAAAAACATGATTTACTATCAATTCAATCATAAACCATCATATCACTCAATTGGATCAACATTCATCAATACCCACAACATTGGAAAAACCCTAACTCAAATTAGGGATTTCATCTTCACAATTTGGAATACTAAGGAACTCCATGGATGAAAGGAGTCCATGGATGAAAAGATATCATACCTTGATCACAAAGCCTACAAAATCTTGAGGATTGGAGGCTTGACCTTGATACTAGCTTCAAACTCTTCTTCTTTTTCAAGTTCTAGAGAGAATAATATTTGAGAGGATGAACTTGGGAATTCTTTTGGGGTTTTGGAAATAACGTCTTGAATGGTGAATTTAAAGGATTAAAATCACTTATATAGGTGTACAAAGCTTATGCAAAACAACCTTACTTAATTCTAACTTAAATTGGAATTTCCCAAAATGGCCCTCACTTGGCAGCCTAGTGCCCAGGTCTCACGACAGTCACCACGAGTCGTGGTCCTCACCACTGGACATGGTACTTCTTGCGGTCCTTGGACTAATGGCTAGGCCTCCATGAGTTGAACGAATCACCATGAGCCTTCCCACAAGCCGTGGTCTTCACCACTAGCTGTGAAGTGGCTCATAAAGGTGAGCCCAACTTGAGGCAGCCTTGGTGAGCTACTGCCTCACCACCACGGGTGGCACCATGGGGCGTGGTGGCCACCATGAGCCATCAAGGCTGTTGTGGAGATAAGCAGTGCCTTGGCATCTTTGGGTAGCCTTGGCCCTTGCCCTTTTTCCTTGGCTCTTGCCCCTTGTCTTGGCTTGTTACCCTCATACTTTGCCCTAGTTGGCCTACTAAAATATGGGGTGTTACAATTTAAGGATTGTCTTGCAGATTCTTAAGGACCGTTAGTTGTTTGCTAAATTCAGCAAGTATGAATTTTGGTTGAAATAAGTGGTATTTTTGGGTCACATAGTCTCCGGAGAGGGTATTCAGGTCGATCCCCAAAAGACTTAAGCAATTAAGAACTGACATAGACCTTTTTTTCCTTTAGATATTAAGTGTTTCTTGGATTTAGCTAGTTACTACAGATGGTTTGTTGAAGTATTTTCCTTTATTGCTTCTCTTTTGTCTAGACTGACTCAGAAAAGATAAGTTTCAGTGGTTCGAAGCTTGTGAGAAAAGTCTCCAAAATTTTAAGACTCGAATTACATCAACTCCAATTTGACTCAAGGAGAGGGTTCACATGGTTTTGTGGTATATTGTGATTCTTCTAGAGTTGGTCTTGGATGTGTGTTGATGCAACATGATAAGTAAGCTAATTCTTCCAGGCAAGTCAAATTTTAAGATAAGAATCACCCATTAATGATTAGATGCATGAAACTAGTACAACTCAATGACAATACGAGTTTCAAGTCATAACTCCTTTATAGCTAAATTTCAATATGAATTTTCCAAACAACAATACGAATGTCAAGTAATAACTCAATTATCAACTAAATTTCAATACCTAATTTTCACAACATAGTTCACCAAATACTATAAACCCATCAGATTTCCAACTGATAACATGTTTTACACAATAAACTACTATCCAAGCTAAGTTTTAAGAAAGTGAGATATAACCTACCTCGAAGGCAGACCAAATGCATCATGAGCCCTCACACATTCATCTTTACCATGAATAAAGTTTTGAAACTCTCCCAATCTATTAAAAACATGACCTAAAAGTAAACACAAGTATATTAATACTCCTATCACAATATAAAAGCCTAGGTAAAAATCAAGTCCAAAAGTCAACCCTGACATGAAATTAAGACTAGAATTTTTATTTGAAACCAATTTACTCATGAGACAAGAAATTAAAATATGAATTTTCATAAAAAATGCAGTTCGAATTAACCCTCAAATCATTTAAAATCGATTTTAGAAGTTTAGGAGAAAAATTGTCACGACCTGAGCCTACACCCTGGACGTGGCTGGCACCCAAGAACCATTGTTGGTCCCCAAGCAAACCCTCATCCTGGTTGACTACAAGAGGAAGGCAAACTTAAGCATACAAAAGCTTAAAAAACTGAATAAAATTCATGAAAGTCAAATACAAAGCTTTAACTCAAATGAATAACTTTTAATAAAAAAAATATATTCAACTCGCCATAAAATAGGCAACTTAAGTCTTTAAAAAATTTAACAAAATAAATGAACATACTTCTGAAACTCTACAGACTATCTATGAAGCCTCTAACTGACAAAGATAGAAGTCGGGACAAGACCCACGACATCCTAATCAATAATATAACTGAAAGTACAAGTGGAACCTTCCAGAAGCAAGGAGGTTCAGCATAGCTAACTCAAACAGCATGTGGTATCAACGAAGTGCTTATTGATGATCTTGAATACCTGTAACTGCATCATTCATGATGCAGGCCAAATAGCTCATTACATGGAATGTATGAGCATGTAAGGGGAATTCTAAAGCATAACATAAGCTTGAACTTGATAAAAAGGAAACATACTTGCCTTTTCTCAACTCACTCAACTAAATTCAACTCAATAATAAGATACTCAACTTAAAGATATGATACTCAACTAAAAGGTATGATACTCAACTCAAAGGTACTCAACTCAAGATACTCAATTATGGATACTCAACTCAAGATAAAGCAACATTAAAAGATGCAATATATGGAAAGCTTTTAAAATAGTAGATAGCAACTCAATGTATTGAAGAATACAATAATAACTCAATTTGTATATAAAATATAACATAACTTTGTGGGAGATTCTCTAACCAACAACCATCACTATGAGCTATGTGATGATACAGCGTCTGGCCCATGCTGCTAGAACTGTCCTATACTTTGTCGGGGTATAGAACCTCTCAACTAAGTGGATCCACTAGTCTATGCTAAAAAATCATTGAGGAATCATCTAAAAAGTGTGACTTTTTCTACCCACGTTGGCTACATGGTTTAGGTAGACTTGAGTTATCTGAACTCATCCCCATATCGGTGCTCAATACTACTCCCTAAAATATACTCAGCTTATATGTTTAAAAACAAAGCTCTTTAAGTGGTTTGAGATTATTACCCAAAATTTTTCTTTTAAAAGTGATGTTACTCAAACTGCTCAAAATTCTTTTGGAAATCTCATTTCCTCCTCTTTTAAATGTGAAAACATTTACTCTTGGAAATACTTAGTTCCCATATATCATTCTAAAGAAAATGAACTCAACTCCACTCTTTCTCAACTCAAGTGCTCAAGTCTTAAAACAAGTTTAAAAAAAATTGTAAAAGACTTCTCAAAATAAAGTTCATGCGGAATTATGAACGTGAATGACTCAATTCAAGGTCTTTAATAACAATACATAGAAATCAATACTCGAGACTCAACAACTCAAAACTCAAGAACTTCAATGGTAATACTCGTTCCAAGAATACTCGGCTCAGAGGGTTCATGTGGAATTATGGGCATGAACTACTCAACTCAAGGACTTCATAGGTAAAATGTAGTAGTTCCATAATTAGGAATATAATCTCACAAGGATTAGAAACTCAATGCTCAAAGACTTAGAACTCGAAAATGCTACTCCCCTCGATGGATTCACAATTGAACTCAAAGACTTCCTTGAATTTGAATTATGAATTCAAGAGTTATAGTTCATGATATGAAAGGATCTCATGATGATAAAGCAGACTCATGAATACATTCTCCTTATTCTCATACTCACTTGCTCGAGTCTTGAAACAAGTTATTGTAAATTGTAGAAGACTCCTCAAAAAGACTCAAAGGGACTTTCTCAAAATGTTCAAAAGAGCTCTCAAAACTTAACTCTTAACTCTACCTTGAATTTGAATTATGGATTCAAGGTTATGATTAATGTTATGATTTATAGGTGTTTAGAAGTAGTTTAGAGTGTTTAGAATCGATAGGGCTTAAAGGTACCCTTTTAAAGAACTCAGACAGCCAAAACGATGGAGAAGGGGTAGGGGCAAGCGATCCTGGCACACTGAGTAGCACAGGGGGCATGCCCTTTACCTACAGAGGTGTGATTGGGGTGCACTGGCTGGCGTAGGGCACCAAGCCTCAACCCATAAAACCCCGACGACTTTCTTTGCTCAATTTCTCACCCTAACTCGCCTAGTATCGAACGATTTATTCCCCAATACTTGGATTCAATTACTCAACATAAGTACACTCTAATATACTCAATACAGCCCTCAAAACACTTCACTTTCATCTCAACAATTCATCAAAACCCAACAAAACAAGATTTAGAATGAAACTTCAAGAACACTTATCAAGAACTTAAATCTTTCAATCTTTATGAACGAATTCAAATATGAAAATCATATTTGGCTTGTGGGTGCATGAACCCAACACTTTGGATACTTACATACATCTTAGGGATCAAACCCATGGTGAAAATCCGCAACAACTCTTAAAAACCTCGACGAACGCTTTGATCCTCTCATTTTTTCTCTTTTTGAGCTCTCAAATAAAACCCTAGGCGTATATTAGGATTATAAAACTGAACCTAATCAGATTAGACCCCTAAAAACTTATTAAAAATAAATTAAATTTGATTGGATAAGGAAAAGACCAAAATACCCCTCATTATTTTCGGGTAACTTTCCTTAATTGGACAACCTGACTTCAAAATGGCATATCTCACTCATCCAACCTTGAAACTTAGTAAAATCGGTGGAGTTAGAAATAGAATTCAAATACCTTTCATTTGATATCTTTATGGGTCACCTAACTCATCCTGTAATGAAAGTTATGGTAGTTTGAAGTTGACCCAAAACTTAGAAGAACTTAGGAATGACTTGAATGAATTCTTTTTAGTTCTTTTTGGAACTCAAGGTGCTACATATAGTGACCTTAACACTTAGGAAAAATTTTAATTCCTTGGTAAAAACTTACTCACTATGAAGGATGGTTCAAGTCTAAGCTCAAACTTTTTTCGGGGTGTTACAAAAACTCTTAATTCCAAATTTTTAAATACTGATTAAATCTAAAAATACAAGATAAAATAGTGAAGACTTCACCAAAATAATGATCACTAATTTATTACCTTTCGAATAAAAGATGAAAATGCACAAGAATCACCTCAATTTGATCTTTAGAACTCTAAAATAGTGGAAAAGTGAAAAATTCATGAATTTTTTATGATTCACTATTGGCACTTAGTGCGATTGTGAGGCCATAGAGAGATTGTACGATGTGTGAAAAAACCCAACACAAATAGCACACGACTAATATGATTTAGACTAATGTGTGTTTACCTATTTCGTAGTGCGATCACATGCTTGCTAAAGTGCTAACCACTCATCACCCTTCATTGTTATTAGGCTAACAACAAATATCATTCGATGTGATTATTCTCACACCAAATAGGAGAAAAATAATTTGTATTCAAAACTTAATTTAAAACCCACAATTCATCAGTGTACCCCAATGCACAAACCAATATTGCAAATTAATTATTAAATACATTGCAAACCAGTTGAAATCATCAAATTATCATTTTGAGATTGTCTTGACCAAATGTTGATTGTGGTTAACTCTAACCTTTTAAAATACTAGAATTTCAATCAAGTACCCAAATTACTCTTGAGTGCCTTAAGACCCTTGCAGACCATCAAACTAAGCCACAAATCACCCTCCAAATCTAGTGAAAGTATAACTTGAAATCATCCTTATTAATTCCCAATGTTGAATTCAGTCAACCCTTCTAAGTTTCAAACCTCCAAAACTTAAGAACTCTTGAAAAATACATCTGACCACTTCAGATTCATAGACAACTAATAGAGGCCATAGAGAGGATAAAATGGGGGGGGGGGGGGGGGGAAGAGCAAAAATCACAAAATAACAATGATGGTTGTTACATCATTCACTATTAAAATTCACATTTGTTCTTGAACTATAATACCTTAGATTTTGAACGAACGAATACCCAGTTATTGGCATGGAAAAAAAGCCTGAAACCTCAAACCTAGGTACCAAGGGCCACTTACTACTCATGCTGAGCTTGTTGTGCTCGTACAATAAACCGTGGTATGGATCTACGAGTGCATGATCTCGCCCAGGGACCATGACTGATAGTATGGGTCGTACCTCTAGAGTATAGTTCATACTAAGACTCATGGAAAAGTCTTGAGGCCTTCCAAGTCAGTCCCAAATTCCGAGTGAAAGTATGGTTCGTACACATGAGGTATGGTCTATACTTTGACTCATGAGAATAGATAAGTGACCCCCCAATATTCTTTTAGGTTCCATGAGTTAAAGTATGACTAGTACCTTAGAGATACTGCTCGTACAACGGCCCGTGGAAAATATTAGAGGATCCCAAACTTTTCCTAAGCAACCATGGCTAGTGGTATCAAGGTAAAACCCGAACAATGACTCATGAGTCGTACCTTTTTAGTAAATTTGAAAGTTACTTCCACGAATATTTTTGTCTTTTCCAACTTCCAAGGGAACTCAGTCAACCAAACTTCCACACATATGACTAACACTCTCGAAATAAGATCAGTTATACTCAAAGTTCTCCCGAGTAAGAAACTAGTTTCTTCATTTGCTTGCTTCAATTCAATGACCCATCAAATGCTTTATTTCAAGATATGTGATATTTTATCAATGGGTATATTTGCACTCATTAAGTCCTAAATAAAATCTTATTCTTTAGTTACTTAATCCTACGTATTTTAGGGTTCCAATGAAAAGCATGAATTACATCATATTTTAGTTTTTCTTCGTGAATAGTCCATGAGTACATAATTTTACCTAAAATTATATATTTTTATATAGATATTTTCATGAGCTCTCATAATAAGAAAAAATTATATCTTTGATCATATGTTTGTTAAATTGCATGCTTTATACATGATGATAAAGTTTATCATGATCAGTTGTACTTTCAGCCTTTACCTCCACATGTATAAGATGATTTTAGATGAAGTGTATTTTACTTCAGTATTCGATTTTAGTATTATTGAACTATCCAATATTATTAGTATTATTTAATTTATCAATATAATTTAGTTGAGAGTATTACTTAGCACTAAGCGGATGTCGAGATGAAGGTTCACTTGTCAGTTTAGGCTGAGATTTTTAGTAGGAATCTCTATGCCCCAAAAATTACGTGGCACCATAGGTTATAAGGGATACCCATCAGTACAGTCCTGACACGTTAGTAGGGGTGTACATCGGTCGGTTCGATTTTATGAATTAGCGGCTTGGTTTATCAGTTTTCAGTTTTTAAATACGCTAAACCAATAACGAACCAATAAGATAATTTTTTATCAATTTTGTTTTATCGATTTTGGCCCTTAATAGTTTGATTTTTGATTTAACCAATAAGAATACACTTATAAAACAAATATATGACTTCTCTAATAAATTTTACACGACAAAATAATAATGTAACTTTACAAAAGCTAATAAAAAAGAAATAATAATAACAAACATGAAAAGAACTATACATGCGTAACACAAAGAGAAATATGATTTTTACTTTAGGTTTTGACAATTCGTATAATGTAAAGTGAACTCAAAGTCACAACGATGTATGAATTGATGGCTAAATGACAAATACATAACTATTAAGATATTGAGACTAATGTTTATTAATATGTATGTATATGTTAAAGTATTAAATTACTATAGTCTTAACTCTTAATGAGTTATCGGTTTACCCAATATTGAAAACCAATACCGAACCGATAACTCGATAATTTTTTTAATAAAATCATTAAGAAACCGTTTACGTAATAACCCAATAGTAATAAATCAATAACACCTTTTTTGGTTCGATTGATCGGTCGGTTCAGTTTTTGCACATCCCTATACGTTAGTCCTTTTAAACATCAACTTAGTGGATCCATACCATCAGTGAACCTACCCTTGACAAGGTACAAAGCATCTTTCCAGCTGGGATACTAGTTGAACTCTATTTAAGTTATACATAGTATGTTGATTATCCATATCTCCCATAGTCTAGTCTCAAATTATTACATGGACTTGTATTTAGTTTATTTCTATTTAGTAATTATCAATTGCATGTTCTCAGATTGATCATATTAACTATATTAGATTATAGTGCATATCTCACACACTCAATATATTCAAAGTATTAAAAACATACCTTATTATACTATATTATTTTATAATATATGTTGAGACACTCAATATCTATCTCACTATCGATTGCTAATAAGATCAACACCATTGTTTGTGATTCCTCATTTTCCGAGGATAACCCCTATGTTTATTTCATTTATTTACTCTTTTAGTTTTCAAGCAGTGGGAGCTTATCCCAAAAACTCATCTTAGTATAGGCTTTCAGATAGTGATATACAATTTCATCTTTCTACTTTGTTTAGCTATTCCATTTATCTATTAGATTTTGGATTACTTATACTGGTCAGTTCAACTTCCGTATAGATATATCTTAGATTATACATAAATCTTAGTATCATGATAGAACATGAGTTAGCTTAGGGTCACTCGAGTCACTAAGCACCATGTTACGACTAGGGATAGTCTTTTGTCTTAATAAACTTGATATCAAAGCATTAGATTTAAAGTATTCTAGGGTATCTGAAATCCAAGTTAAGCAAATTCTTGTTCATGAGTGTAAAACACGCTATATTTATAAATGAGAGGCTATAAAATATTTTGGAAATGCTTCCCTTTTTTCATGTTTCATATCGTGTGATAAAGTCTGAACTCTACTTAATCTCCTTTCACTCGTGCTCTACACTTTTTCAAAACCATGCCTCCTAAAGAGCTTATAGAAGGAGAAATGAAAATGGGAATGGAAACCAGCAAGTACCTTTCGTTTTAGTTGATCCTTTGAATGAATAAGTCTCTCATGCTAAGTTTAGGGTTGTTTTCTACGTGCTAGCTCAAGCCATGACCACTCAGGTACATTAGTAAGTTGTTGCTCAGGTTAACCTAAATGGGAATAAGACAACGACTAGGTTTTGAGATTTCACTCGAATGAACACTTCTAAGTTTCATGGTTCTGGGATAGAGGAGGATTCATAAGATTTTATTAATGAAATTGAGAAGGTCACACAAATCTTGTGATGAAAAAGATACCAAATATCTTTCTACTAAAGATAGTTTAAAATCTCTCCTACTAACTTTCATTCTTTTATAAACCATGAAAGCTGGTATTGAGTGGTCTAAAGTAATTGAAAACTTAATATTGAACACCGATGGATAATTATAATGGACAATATTACCCTTATGAACAATCTCACTGTCTCATAACAATATAACCCTAGTGGTTTGAGCATTCACATTTTTTTAAAAAAGAAAATGAAAAGTATCAATAGATGAGTATGAAAGTAGATTAAGCAAAGTTCTTTAAACTATAGAAGATGGATTAATTTGTAACTCATTCAAAGTCCACTTTAAATAGACTATAAATGAGTTGTTGGACTAAAAATATGATTTAAAATATCATATAACACATTATATTTCACTACTATGCATATTTGGGTCAAATCAAGGAAAAAAATGATGGGGGTATGTCCTAATTTTGTTGATTGATATAATGCATCAAATTAGTGTGATATATGACCCCGAGGCTACCTCCTTGACGTAACAGGGGACCTAGGATCACGAGTGACCCTAAGCTAACCCTGTGCTTGGCATATATCAAGCATACTGTGAATAACTAAATAAGACATGTACTATGCGAAAGCTAAAACAATGGATAACTAAAAGTAGGAAATCCCTAGTCTGAATGTATAAAACATAATAAGAGTTTAATAACAACTGAAATATAAACTTAACAATTCAAGTTGAATCTACAACTATGTTAGAAAAGCCTCTTACTAAGTTGAGTTGACGGGACATGCACCTTAACTAAGTCTAACAAAACTAAAAACTGAAAGTAAAGACTAAAATGAAATCATGTCTATTGTCCTCAAAAAATGATGGCTCACCACTGAAGCTGCTAAATGCGGACCGAGAATTGATCTAAGCGTAATCTGGATGTTGAGTACTTGAACATCCATCATGAAAGGATGTAGCACAGAGTATGCGTCAGTACTTGGAATGTACTGAGCATGCAGGATATAGATATTAAGCTAAACAAATATATTGTCATGCCCCGAGCCTTCACCCTAGGCGAGACTGGCACTCAAGAACCATTGTTGGCCCCAAGTAAACCCTTGTCCTGGCTTAACTCTCAGCGAAAGACTTTCTCTACATAAGATAACCCAAAATGTAAAGCTTTTAACTCAAAATAACTAACTCAGAATATTTAAAGAAACATTCACTAGCAAAAGTGGCAACTCAAGTCTGAGACATCAATAACTGAAATGAACAAGACTCATGAACTATGTCTATCTATGAAGCCTCTACTAATTGAGATGGACGTCAGGACAAGACCCACAATATCCTACTAACAAAATGAAATGATTGAAAGTAAACAAGGGATCCTCCAGAAGCAAGGAGGCTCACAACAACTCTGAATCTCAACTGGATCAACGAAGTACTGGATGTTGATCCTGGTTCTGCATCATAAAAGATGTATGCCAAATGGCGTCACTACATGGAATGTACGAGCATGTAAAAGGAAATCTAAATAAGACATAAGTTTGAACTGGAATTGAAAGAAACACTTACCTCGTCTCGACTCTACTCATCTCAATAAAACAGAAATAAAGATGCAATATAAAGAAAAGCTTTAAAACATGTAGCTAACAACTCAGTGTATTGAAACACATAATAATAACTTAGTTTTGTATATGAAAATACAAGTAACTCTGTGGGAGATTCTCTTAACCGACAACCATCACTATAAGCTATGTAATGATACATCCTCTCGCCCACGCTTCCAGAACTGTCCTATAATTTGCCGGGGTATAGAACTCCTCAACTAAGTGGATCCACTAGTCTATGCTAAAAATCATTAAGGAATCATCTAAAAAGTATGACCCTTTCTACCCACATTGGCTACATGGTTTATGAAGACTTGGGTTATCAAAACTTGTCCCCATATCGGTGCTCAATACTACTCCCAAAATGTAACTAGCTCATATGTTTAAAAACATAAATCTTTCTATGGTTTGAGATTATTACTCAAAATTCATTCTCTTAAAAGATATGGTACTAAAAACTGCTCATGAAAACTCTTTTAGAAATTGGTGTTTCCTCTCATCTTAAATGTGAAAATATTTACTCTTGGAAATACTTAGTTCCCATATAACATTTTAAATAAAATGAACTCGGCCCTACTCTTCCTCAAACTCAATGCTTAAGTCTTAAAACGAGTTTATAACAATTGTAAAAGACTTTTTTTGAAAAGACTCGAAGAACTCTCTAGACTTGACTCTTAACTCTACCTTGAATTGAAATATGGATTCAAGGGTTATGATCTCATGTTATGGATGATCTCTTGATGCTTAGAAGTACCTTAGAGTGTAGAAATAAACTAGAAAACATAGGTACGATTCGAGGTAACTCAAACGGAAAGAAGTGGGAAAGGGTAGAGGACCTGGAGACCCTGGCATACTGAGTGGCGCAGGGCGTCAGAACTTGAACTATAGAAAGAAAGTTAGGGCGCACTCAGTGGTGCAGTGCGCCAGCCCCCTGCCTAAAAAACCCGATGAATTTCCTTATTCACTTTCTAATCCCAATTCACCTAGAATTGAATGGTTTCTTCACCAATTACTTAGATTCGAATACCCAACAATAATATACAAGAATCTAATCATAAACAACCTTAAAACTCCACAAGATTATCTCAAGAACTCATCAAACCCTCAACAATCAAGATTATGAAGAAACTTCAATGAAACTTATCAAGAATTCAAATCCTTTACTTTAAAGAATGAAATTACACTAAAATAATCATGATTGGAATGTGGGTGAATGAACCCAACTCTATGTGAAATCGCATACCTTTTTAGGGATCAAACCCTTGGCGAAATCCGCAATGAAATCCTCAAGAACTTGACGAACACTTGACTTTTCTCCCTTTTCTCCTCTTCTTGAACTTCTCTCAAAGCCCTAGCGTATTTTAGTATTTGTAAAACTGAACCAAATCAGTTTATACCCCTAAGTTTTACCAAAATTTGATTAAATATGAAAAGGTAAGGAAAAGACCAAAGTACCCCTCTTAAATCTGGGTAACTTTCCTTAATTGGACAGTCCGACTTCAAATGGGCATATCTCCCTCATATGAGCTAAGAAAATTAGCAAACTCGGTGGCGAAGGAAAGAGGATTCCATTACCTTTAATTTGATATCTATGGACCACTTAACTCATCATGTACTAAAAGTTATGGTTGTTTGAAGCTGACCCAAAACTCATACTTAGCATAACTTGCAAAATTTCAGATTTTTACTCTTTTCAAAATAGTTCTTTCTAATTCTAGTTCTTTCAAATACCGAGGTGTTACATATATATGAACTGAACAAAGCATAACTGAGCAATAACATAATCTGAGCAAGAATATAAATACTAAAACATAACTTAAAAGCTAAGATGAATGTAATTACCAAGTGCTTATCATGAAAATGACATGCTAAACTGAATACTGAAGTATATACTGAAAACCTGGTCAATAGAGGTATAACTGTGGGAGCTACTATTAATCGACATAAACCACGTGAGCTAAACGTGGAGTCCGATGTATACGCCCCATCGAGAGGACCCAATATACCTTGCCAGGGGTATAAATTCATGGCTTTGGAGTGATCACAAAATTTAATGCCCAACAAAAGGGACTTATAATCCTATAGGGGCACGTAGTTTTAGGATTATGAGGGTACGCTAAACCCTAGTCCAACTCAGTTCTAAGTTTACTCCCAACTGAATATGTATATGAATAAATTGTAACTAAAATACCGAATAGCTCAATTATTGACATGCAATTTGATAATGCAAAATTTTTATACTGATACTGTAACATTCAAAATCCCCAGTATGATTATCTGTTTAAATAACCTAGCAAGTATAATTAGTGAACTAAGAGAACATATACAACTAGGGTTTTGAGTTTCATACAAGGAATTAAGCAAACTTTCCAAGAAATAAGCTATTTCGATTTAGGATATTACAACAGCTAAATCACATTAAATATCCAAGGTTTTAGAAACCTTAGGTCTAAACAAGATACGGAGAATCAAGGAGCTGACTGAATTGTAGGGATCTAGTGTATGAAAGGAGTCCACTAGTGAAATCCCACATACCTGGTGTCAAAATCTAAGGAGAAGTCCTTTGATTTCAAGGCAAAAACTTGAAGAACACTATTGCTTGTTCTTGAAGGAAACTGGCGCCCCTTTCTCTTCTTTTCGTTCTAAATTGGATGATTTTTGGAGAATGAGGGTTCTGGCATGTCTGACTAGTTTATTAGGCTTAAACTTAGTAAATTGATACAGTGTAGGCATCAAACAACATAGTTTAAGTGCCCAATGCATTGGGGAAAGGACCAAAATAACCCTGACTTAAAATCGACGAGTGCCATTTACTACAGGACTGACAGACTATCGTTTGACCTACCAACCGTCGTTAGGAGTCGTCGCTCATGCTCTACCAGACAGGCCTTCATTAAAACGAGTATATTTTTTTTACTCCAAGCTTGTATTTTTGAAAACTTAGTGGCGTTGGATAGAGGATTCAATTATCTTTCATTTGATAGGTCATGGGCCACCTAATTCATTTTGTGCTAAAAGATATGACCATTTGAAATTGACCTAATAATAATTTTCCTCTAAATGGTTGTTAATCCTCACCTATGGTCAGACCTACGGTCTGTAAGTCCAACCACGAACTGTACTGGTCAACTGTGGGTGGGATCAAAGAGACCATCAAACTCTGGACCCCAAAAATCATCTTTAGATTCTGAATCCCCTAAGTCTAGGTCTGAACCACAGGACCCTACCTACAATTCGTGGTTTTACCTACGGTCCGTGGGTGATTTCTGTTAGTTCTGACACCAGATTCTAGAAAGCTGCATTTTTCTAGTTTCTTGAGTCTAAGGTGCTACAATATCTCCCCTTTGGGAACATTCGTCCTCGAATGAAGTCTAAACAAGCTGAGAATGGAGGGAAGGAGCTGCAATCCCTACGACTAAGTACTAGAAACTGATATCTAACTGAACTGAGTTCCAAGAACATGAAAATATGTTAAAATGCAAGAATAACTAAGGTAATAAGATACTGAGACTGAATTACACAAGAGTAAAATGAGAGATTGGAGAGGAACATTATCTCAGTCTAAAACGGAATCATAAGGAAAAAAGTGGTAATACTTGTCCTTCAAGGCTGCTTCTGCTTCCCACGTAGCTTCTTCTACAGACTGACTCCTCTACAAAACCTTCACTGAAGCGACTTCCTTATTTCTCAACCTACGAACTTGACTGTCAAGAATTTCAACTGGCACCTCTTCATAAGTGAGACTATCCTCCACAGCCGCACTCTCTAATGGTACTATTGATGTCAGATCACCCATACACTTCTTCAGCAAGGAAATGTGAAAGACTGGATAAACTGCTGCTAGTTCTAATGGCAACTCTAACTCATAAGCCACATTACCTACCCTTTTCAGGATTCTGTAAGGACCTACATATATGGGTCTAAGCTTCCCTTTCTTGCCAAATCTCATCACCCCCTTTATATAGGTGACACCTTCAAGAAAACCCAATCATCAATTTCAAACTCTAAGTCTCTTCTCCTCATTTCTGAATAGGACTTCTGATGATGTCTTTAGTCTATCTCTTATGATTTAAACTTTTTCCATAGCCTCATGAACCGAATCTAGCCCAATCAAAGCTGCTTCACTTACTTCAAACCAACCAATCGAGGACCTGTATCTACGCCCATATAGTGTCTCATACAGGGCCATCTGAATTCTGGACTGGAATATCCGGAGTTATGAGATTCTGTAAGGATCTGCTACCTCAACTCACCCACATTAGGAACACATAAGTAACCCTGATAATGAAGCACACCATCTCACTCTTGGGAGAAAACCTCAACTTTTTCCTGATGAATTGCACTTTTCAACTGAAGTAATATAAGATCACTATCCTGTTTTTCCTTAACCTCCGCTACCAACGAAGATTTTGATCTATTCTAAACTATCACCCCACTATTTGATGTGTTTGTAGGACAAACTCATAAGAAAGCAATCCGGTGTACATATTTGCCTAGCTCTTTCCTTTCTTCTTCAACATGTGCTACACTACCCATAGACAATCTGTTGAGAGCATCAACCACTACATTAGCCATACCAGGATGGTAAAGCACATTCATGTCATAGTCTTTGAGGAATTCAAGGCATCTCCTCTGACAAAGATTCAACTCCTTCTAGGTGAACACATACTGGAGGCTCTTATAATCTATGAATACATCAACATGAACACTATACAAGTAGTTTCTCCAAATATTTAGGGCAAATACAACGGCTACAAGCTCGAGGTCGTGAGTCGGGTAGTTCTTCTTGTGGACCTTAAGTTGTCTAGAAGTGTAAGCTATAATATTACCTCGCTGCATCGGTACATAACCTAGGCTGACCCTAAATGCATCACAATAAATCACATAACCATCTGAACCATCTGGTAGAGTCAAGACGAGAGTTGTAGTCAACCCAGTCTTCAAATCTGAGAAGCCTTTCTCACACTCATTTGACCACTAAAATTTGACCTTCTTTTGAGTTAACTTGGTCAATGGGGAAGCTATGGATGAAAATCCTTCAACAAATCTCTTGTAATACCCGACCAAACCTAAGGAACTTCTGATATTTATTGGGGAGGTTGGTTTGGGCCAGTGTTGCACTACATCAATTTTCTAAGAGTCCACTTAGATCCCTTCATTGGATACTATATGACTAAGAAAAGTGATGGACTGTAACTAGAATTCACGTTTGTTGAACTTAGCGAATAACTAGCGATGTTTAAGAGTTTGCAGAACAACTCTCAGATGAGTCACATGCTCTTCCTCACTTCGAGAATAAATGAGGATATCATGAATAAAGATGATGATGAACAAGTCCAAATACTATTTGAACACCTGTTCATTAAGTCCATGAAAGTTGCAAGAGCATTTGTTAGTCCAAAAGAAATAACTACAAATTTATAATGACCATACCGAGTTCTGAAAGCTATCTTCGAAATGTCATTATCTCTGACTCTAAGCTGATGATAGTCGAATCTGAGGTCTATCTTAGAAAACCAACTAACACCCTGAAGTTGGTCGAACAAGTCATCAATCATGGGGATGGGATACTTATTCTTGATTGTGACTTTGTTCAACTACCGATAGTCAATGCACATTCTGAGAAAACCATCTTTGTTTTTCACGAACAACACTGGAGCACCCCATGGAGAGATACTAGGTCTGATGAAGCCCTTATCTAGAAGGTCTTTCAACTGTTCCTTCGATTCCTTAAGCTCGGTTAGAGCGATTCTGTAAAGAGAAACCGAAATGGGCTTGGTATCTGGGAGGAGATCTATTCCAAAGTTGATTTTCCTTTCGGGAGGAACTTTGAGAAGATCTTCTGGAAACACTTCTGGAAACTCATTTACTATTGGGACTTACTCAAGAGTTGGGGTTTTGGAGTTTGAATCCTTAACCCGTACAAGATGATAAATATATATCATTTTTCTGGCATTAAGGTAAGAGATGAATCGACCCATTTGCATTGAGCTACTACCCTTCCACTCTAAAACTGGCTCATTTGGAAACTGAAACTAAACGATCATAGTTCTACAATCGACAGAGGCATATATGAATGTAAAAAGTCCATTTATATAATGATATCAAAATCTACCATTTCTAACTCTAGAAGATCTATTGAGGTTACTTTCTGAGAGACTGTGATAGGGTAATTTTTGTATATCCATCTAGCTATAATTGGAGTAGAAACTGAGAAGGGTTCTGAGAGAGTTTCTGGATTGACACCGAAGTTTACTTCTATATAGGAAGTTATAAAAGACAGTGTAGCCCATGGATCTAATAATGTATAAATATCTAAATGAAAGACTCGTAACGTGCCAGTGACCACATCAGGAGAATCTTTCATGTCCTGGCGGGCCTGGAAAGCACACAACTTGTTATGGCGTTGACCGCCACCTGTACCAGATGAAGCACCCTGCTAAGTTGGACGACCTGCTGGTGCTGCTGGAGCTGCATATTGAGCCCTATTATTGTTACCTCCTTACCCCTGCCTGACAAAAGTGCAATCCTTCAACCTATGGCCAGACTAAACACACCCAAAGCACCCCGCTCTTCCTGTAAGACACTCACCCGGATGGTTCTTACCACACTTTGGACAAGTTGGGAAAGTCCTGAAGCACTTCCTTGAGACTTAGAGCTTAACGCCCTACATTTTTTATCTTGTCGAAACTTGGGGGATGGAGCACTAGCTAATTAAGATGTTGGAGCTATAGACCTCTGCTGAAACTGTGAGCGATTTCCACCACCTGACTTTTTCTATGTGAATTCATAGTTTTCTATTCTGGCCTTTTTGTTATCTGTAGGTAATTCCCGAAGCTTATCTCCCTCAACCTGCTGAGCATAAGTCATTAGTCTGGAGATATCCATATCCCCTAGAATATAGCATTCCTACATTCAGTCATCACCATATCGGATACCCTAAACAAGGACTTACTCATTTGTGTCTTGGATAAGCAACCATGTGTGGAGCATACCTGGAGAGCAAAGTGAACTTCATTCCGTACACTTGGACCGGCATTGAACCCTGATTCAAGTTCATAAACTCTTGTGCCTTAGCTTCTCTTAATTCCCTTGTGAAGAACCTGCCCAGAAAAGCTCCAGTAAAACAATCCCAAGTCATAGAAGTTGCATTCTCAACCCTATTGTCTTTCCACTAAGTGAACCAGTTATGAGCCACATCCTTAAGTTAGTAGAATGCCAGCTCAACCCTATCATTTCCAGTTACTTGCATCACCTCTAGGATTTTCTTAACTTCATCAATGAAGTTATGTGGGTCCTCACCAATTTGCGACCCTAGAAACTCAGGCGGATTCATCCGAACAAAATTTCGAACCCTAGTTGTAGCTGATCCATCATTTGTGTTAGTAGGAGCCGGGACCTATTGATTGTTTTGATTGGCCACAGTCTGAGCCAAGAGCTGGATCACATTGTGAAATTCAGTATTCGTAACCTCATGGTTTGGTACTGGAGGAATTGCATTAGCATTGCGTGCATAGCATTTCGTGTGTCAACTTTATGAGGAGGCATGATCTGAAACATATAACGACGGATTAGAAAAGAGAAGTTAGATCATACCCACGTACTATAAGAATAACAAAGAAAGTGAAGTTTTTTCTTAAAACACTTTGTAGCCTTCCTCCCATAGATGTGGTGCAATTCACATCTATAATAAAAAGAGACTATACTTAGTACGACTTTCAAACATCATAGGACTCTTAAGCCCAATGCTCTGATACCAAGTTTGTCACACCCCGAGGCTATGTCCTTGACATAACACAGGACCTATGATCATGAGTGACCCTAAGCCAACCCTGTGTCTGGCATATATCAAGCAAGCTGAGAATAATTGAATAAGACATGTACTATGTGGAAGATTAAACAATGGATAACTAAAAGTGGGAAACCCCCAACTAGTCTGAATGTATAAAACATACTAAGAGTTGAATAACAACATAAAGATAACTTAACAATTCAAGTTGATTCTACTACTATGTCTGAAAAACTATAACTGAGTTGAGTTACTAGGACATGCCCCTAGTTAACTCTAACAAAAACTTAAAACTTAAAGTAAAGATGAAAGTATGTCTATTGTCCTCAAAATAAAAGGAATCACTACTGAAGCTGCTAAATACGGACCGATAATCAATCTAAGTATGATATGAATGCTGAGTACCTGAACCTACATCATGAAAGGATGTAGCGCAGAGTATGCGTCAGTACTTGGAATGTACTGAGCATGCAGGATATAGATATTAAGTTGAACAAATATATATGAGTTGAACAGAGCATAACTGAGTAATTACATAATCTGAGGAAGAATATAAATACTGAAACATAACAAAAAAGCTAGGATGAATGCAATGACCAAGTGTTAATCATGAACATGACAAGCTAAACTGAATACTGAAGTATATACTGAAAATCTTTGTCAAATGCACTAGGAGTCTGACTGTGGGAGCTACTATTAACCGACACAAACCACGTAAGCTAAACATGGAGTCCGATATATATACTCCATCGAGAGGACCAGATATACTTTGCCAGTGGTATAAAGGCATGACTATGGTGTCATCACTAAATTTGATGCCCACGGTTAGCTCACGTGGGGTATATATATCGACACCATGGTTAGCTCACGTGGTGGTTATATCAATTATTAGTAGCACCGACAGTCAAAATCTAGTGCCTTTGACCAGGTTTTCAGTCATAGTTCATTATTCAGTCTCAACATGTTATGTACTTAGTCATTTCATTCAGTTAAGTTCTTTTCAGTATATCTCAATATTTCCATCATGTTCAGATTATGTCAGTGCTAAGTTATGCTTTGTTAAGCTTATATGTTTTGTTCAGCTTTTATCCTATCATGTATGCTCAGTACCATCCAAGTAGTGACACATACTTTGCGCTACATCTTTCCATGACATAGGTTCAGGTTCTCAGCATCCAGATTACGCGCAGATCGATTCTCAATCCACATACAACAACTTCAGTGGAGATTCATCATACTTCGAGGATAATAGACATGTTTTCAGATTTAGTCTTTCATTTTAGTTTCTATTTTACTAGGGTTAGCTGGGGACATATCCAAATAACTCTAGTCAGTAAAGGCTATTTCAGACATAGTTTTAGATTCAACTTTAGTTTTTGAGTGATTGTTCAGTATCACTAAACTCTTAGAATTTTAAATATATTCAGACCGGTATTGGGTATTCCCCATCATTCAGTTATCTCATGATTTAGCTTCCGCATCAATTATCTTTTCATAGATATGTTCAGTTTGCTTATGATATGCCAGCTCAGGGGTAGCCTCAAGGTGTGACAAACTTGGTATCATAGCACTAAGTTTAACAGTCCTAAGATGTTTGAAAGACATACTAAGTAGAGTCTCTTTCATGGGTGTGAAGTGCACCATATCTAATGAGAGGGAGGCTACGAAGTGTTTTAAGAAAACTTCACTCTCTTTGTTACTCTTATCCTGCGTGAGGTAGAATCCCATTTCCTCGTTCTAATCCATCGTTGTGTGCTTAAGATCATGCCTCTTCATAGATCTTACCCACAAAATGCTAATGCACGCAACGCAAGTGCAGTTCCTCCAGTCCCAGACCATGAGATTTCAAATGTATAGTTTCAGAATATGATCCAACTATTGGCTCAAAGTGTAGCCAATCAGAATAGTGAGCAGGTCCTAGTTCCTACTATTACTAATGTTGGGTCAACTGCTACTAAAGTTCGAGATTTTTTTAGGATGAATGTCGCAAGTTTGTGAGGACCCAGAAAACTTCATTGATGAGGTTAAGAAAATCTTTAGAGTGATGCAAGTGACTGGTATTGATAGGGTAGAGTTGGCATCTACCAGCTTAAGGATGTGGCTCACATATGGTACACTCAGTGGAAAGACAACATGGGCTACTTTGTCTTTTGTAACTCCTTATATAGCAATAATCTTAAGCTTCAGTCCAAAAACTCTTTTAGAACCTTTCTAAGTCTCTACTCCAGTTGGTGACCCAGTTATAGCTAGATAGGTATCCAAAAATTGCCCTGTCATAGTCTCTCAAAAAGTCACCTCAGCAGATCTTGTAGAGTTAGAAATGTTAGATTTCAATATCATTCTAGGCATGGATTGGTTACATTCCTGTTATGCCTCAGTCGATTGTAGAACTAGGATCGTTCAGTTCTAGTTTCCAATAAGCCAGTCTAAGAATGGAAGAGTAGTAGCTCAGTGCCTGTAGGTAGATTTATCTCTTACCTTAAGACCAGAAAGATGATCTCTAAAGGGTAGTGTAGCACATGTTAAGGCAAATGGGAAGAAATTAGCAAAAGATGTTCATTGGCTTGCTCACTTAGGAGTTATTCTTACAGGCACATCAGATGGTGTGTGATAGCCTTGAATAGATCGGAATATTTATTGGTAGCAGAGGTTAAGGAAAAATCGAACAGTGACCTCTATTAATCCAATTTGAAGGTGCAGTTCATCAGCAGAGAGTTGAGGTTTTCTCCCAAGGTGGTGATAGTCGCTTATGTGTTCCTAAGGTGGATGAGTGGGTGAAACAACCTTGATTGGGCCAGATTTAGTACATGATGCTATGGGAAAAGTTTAGCTCATCATAGATAGACTTAAGACAGAAGTCCTATGCAGATATATGGAGAAGGAACTTGGAGTTTGAGATAGATGCTTGGTTTTCCTGAAAGTATCACCAATGAAGAGGGTGATGAGATTTGACAAACTAGGAGAAGTCAGTCCGTAGAGGGAGCTACTTAGGGAGCAGAAGCAGCCATGAAGGCCAAGTATCATCATCTCTTATATTCCGATTCTATTTCAGCTTGACATAATAGTTCCTCTCCAGTCCCTCAGTTTACTCGTGTGTAAATTCAATCTTAGTACCTTGATCCTTCAGTTGTACTAGCATTTCAGCATTTTTTCATGTTCTTGGAACTCAATTTAGTCAAATATCAATTTCTAGTACTTGGTGGTAGGGATTGCAGCTCCTTCCCTTCATACTCAGCTTGTTTAGAATTCATTCGATGATGAATGTTCCCAAGGGGGAGATATTGTAACACCTCGGATCTCAAAAGGAAGAAAATCCTAGTTTTCAGAAAAACTGGTGTCAGTACTGACGAAACTACCCACAGACTGTAGGTATAACCACAGACCATAGGTGGGGTTTCATCGTTAAGGCCCAAATGTTAATGGTCTCTAATCCCACCCACGGTCGACCAGGACGGTTCTTGGTTGGACCTATGGACCGTAGGTCTGACTGTAGGTGACGGTCAACAGCTAATTGAAGGGAATTGGCAGTTGGGTTGACTTCAAATGGTCATATCTTTTAACATAAAATGAATTAGATAGCCCATGACCTATCAAATTAAAGATAATTGAATCCTCTTTCCAATGCCACCGAATTTGCTAAAATTCCATCTCCAAGTAAAAAATTATGCTCGTTTTAGTGAAGCCATGTTAGGAAGATCATGACCGACGAACTCGAATGACGGACTGTCGTTCCCTCCGTGGATAGGCTTCGTCAAAATTAACTCAGGGTCGTTTAGGTCCTTTCCTCTATGTGTTGGACACTTAAACTACGTCGTTTGATGCCTAAACTACATTGTTTTACTCAGTTTAAACCTAATAACTTAGTCAAACATACCAGAACTTGTATTCACCAAAAATCATCCAAACTTAGAGCAAAAGAGGATAAAATAGGCGATATCTTTCCTAAGAACGCAGTAGGTTTTCTTCAAATTTCATCCTCAAAATCGAAGGATTTCTCCGTAGATTTTGTCACCAGGTATGTGGATTTCACTAGTAGGCTCCTTTTACCCATTAAGTCCCTAGAATTCAGTCATATTCTTGATTTTCTATATCTTGCTTAGACCTAGGGTTTCTTAAACCTTTGATATTTGTTGTGATTTAGTTGTTAGAGTATTTCTAATTAGATTATCATGTTTTCATGGAATCATTGATTAGTTCTTTGCATGAAACTTAGAACTCTAGTTGTGTAGATTCTCTTAGTTCATGAACTACACATGCTAGGTTAGTTAGACAGATATACATGCTTCAGCTTTCAAATATCACATTATCAGTATATAAGTGTTACATTCTTAGACTTGCATGTCCTATTTTGAGCTATTCAGTATTTTAGTATTTCAGTCATAATGTATCATATACATATTCAATTGCGAGTAGGCTTAGCACCGACTGGACTAGGGTTTCAGTGTACCCTCATAGTCCCAGAACTGCGTGCCCCCATAGGTTTATAAGTCCTCTCTGTTGGGCATCATTTTTTTAGTGATCACGTCAGTCATGCCTTTATACCCCTGACAAGGTATATCGGACCTTTCGATGGGGTGTATACATTGGGCACCACGGTTAGCTCACGTGGTGGTTATATCAGTTATTAGTATCTCTCACAGTTAGACTCTAGTGCCTTTGACTAGGTTTTTAGTTATAGTTCATTATTCAGTCTAAGCATGTTATGTTCTTGGTCATTACATTCAGTTAAGTTCTTTTCAGTATATCTTAGTATTTCCATCATATTTAGATTATGTCATTGCTCAGTTATGCTTTGTTCAACTTATATGTTTTGTTCAACTTTTATCCTATCCTTCATACTCAGTACCTTCCAAGTACTAATGCATACTTTGCGCTACATCTTTTCATAATGTAGGTTCAGGTTCTCAACATCTAGATTACGTGTAGATTGATTCCCAATCCACAGTGACAACAACTTTAGTGGTGAGTCCTCATACTTCAAAGACAATAGACATATTTTTAGATTTAGTCTTTCATTTCAGTTTCACTTTTACTAGGGTTAGCTGGGGATGTGTCCCAGTAACTCTAGTCAGTAGAGGCTTTTTCAGACATAGTTTTAGATTCAGCTTTAGTTTTTGAGTGATTGTTCAGTATCACTAAACTCTTAGAATTTTACATATATTCAGACCAGTATTAAGTATTCCCCATTATTTAGTTAGCTCATGATTTAGCTTCTGCATCAGTTATCTTTCATAGATATGTTGAGTTTGCTTATAATATGCCAGCTATGGAGAATCAAGGAGCTAACTAAATTCTAGGTACCAAGTAGATGAAAGGAACCCACTAGTGAAATCCCACATACCTGGTGACTAAATCTACGGAGAAATCCTTTGATTTCGAGCTGAAACTTGAAGAACACTGTTACTTGTTCTAGAGGGAAACTGGCGCCTCTTTTTCTTATTTTGTTCTAATATGGATGATTTTTGGAGAATGAGGGTTCTAAGTATGTCTGACTAGGTTATTAGGCTTAAACTGAGTAAAATGATGTAGTTAAGCATCAAACGATGCAGTTTAAGTGCCCAATGGATAAGGGAAAGGACCAAAACGACCCTGACTTAAAACTGATGAGTATCATCTACTATAGGACTAACGAGCAATCGTTTGACCTACAAACCATCGTTAGGAGTCGTCATTCATACTCTGCTCGACAGGGCTTCACTAAAACGAGCTACTCTATGATGTTTCTATCTTGGATTAGTATTTTAATTGTTTTTTTCTATGGATGATGATGATTTTATGTTTATAACTACTCCATTGAGATTTTTACTTAGCGTCGAAAGGACATTGAGATGTAGGATCTCCCATTAGCGGAGGTCGGGTCTCTAGTAGAAATCTCCTTTGTCCCTAACTACATGCCCCCGTAGGTTGTCCTAAGTGACATATATAGTGAATCTACCTAAGCTAGAAGTGTAAGGTTGTTGCCTTGGCAAGTAATGACATCTCTTTTCGGTGTGGGAGCAAGACACTGAATTCCATGTTATAGGTCACATGGTCTATGTCAGTTAATAGTAAATATCCCACAAAAATGAACCAAGTTTCTTTCAAATTTTTTATTAAGCTTTCATGATGATTTTAAGATGCATTGGCCATGCTTATGATTTCTGATATATCTTTAAAAGATTTTACTATACTAGCTTGGTCATGCATATCATGTTTCCGATTATGTCCCTCATGATCATGTCTCATTTTTTATTACACTCCCCTCATACTTATTACATTACATGTAGTAATTCATACTTGTTCCTACACTGTTTCACTAATGTATGGCTTGACGACTCCTCTCCCTACGTTTGTGGCTAGTGAGCACTTATAGACTTTGAAGACTTGGCGAGTCCTCATACTTCGAGGATGATGTCTCATTTATTGCTTTCCTTATATTTTTAGTTTTATCCATTGTATGTGGTGTATGAGTTACGTTCCGAGCACTCTTTTTAGGTAATAGATGGCTTGTCAAGACTTTGATGTACTTTCGCTTATATGTCAAACTCTTTACTTCTTAAGAGATTTCTTGTTTTTTCTCAATTATGTTGTGTATATGTATGTCAAGTGACTTGTATACGCCATGTCACATCTAGGGTTTACTTTGGGTCGTGACATTCACAATTACTGATGAAGGATTACATACAAAATTAAATCTCATATAATAAAAAAAGAAGAAGTTGAAAAATCTGAAAATTGAATTGAGGAATCTACTATTGATTTTCAGTCCATTTCCTGGATTGCCACTGTATTAGATTTGAAGTTTGAAGTACCATTTGTTACCATTTAAAAAATAAAGAAGTCGACTTAGACTCGCGAATTCAGAAGAATGGAGGTAACAAATCTATTGCAAATGAGTGTTGTTTTGATCTATATTGTTGTTGATTCTAGTTTATTTTGTGGTTTACCATTGATTTTTATAAAAATAATTTAAAGAAGAAGACACTCTACCATTAAAGCTCGATCAAAGCTAATATTTGAAAATTTGAATTGCCACAAACGAGCGCTATTTTCACTCAATATTATTGCAAAAGTTTGAAAATGGCTCGGAGAACTCATAAATAAAATTTGGGATAATTTAGTAAATAATTCCATATTTTTGAGTGAATTTAAGTTGCAAGTTCATTGAAGAAGAATGTACAATTCAAAAACCAACCACATTTAAGAAAAAGTTCAAAAATCTGCCACATTATTTCAAAAGTAGTCATTGTTCTCGACAATTAATTTTCAGTCTTATTTAAAATGTGATATTTTAATTCGGGGTAGTTATATTTAATTTTTATTTTGTGTGAATTAAATCAATTAGATGAATTACATTGAACCAAAGAAGAAGACTAACAAAATAAGTGAAATTGGATAATTTTGATCGATTTGAGGAAATCCGCCCAAGTTAGGGTATTTGTATTAAGGTTAGTGATGAACGGAGTATAAATGAAAAAAATTACACAACAAGATAAACATGTGATATATATTTACAATAAACTATTATAGTTTAAATTAATTATAATTTGTAGCTGTATTTTTTTTTAATAAAAAAAAGGCTATAAGCCATTTATTATTAAACAAAAAAACATACAAAAGGTTCAAATCAAGACCCAAATCAAAACAACAAAAACAAGAAAGACAAAAAACTAAAAATCAGTAAACAAAAGAGGAAAGTGAACTATCACTCTTCTTTATCCACAAAACTTCAACAAATTCCATCTTCTTCTTCTCTAATCAATCCAAGTTGTTGGCAAGCTACATAACTAGTGAAGTCAATTGAGATCTCTTAACCCAAAAACAGCAACTGAAAGGAGAAATAAGTTGGAGCTTGGTCGAATTTCACTTAGACGCTCAAAGCTCTCACGAACCTCACGAAATCAGTACCAAAGAAGACTTCTTCAACTCTATTTTTCTCCATTTTCGATCAACTTCACTATAAGATCTCTCTAAAACTAAATCAAATCAATTGACGGAGCTTCGAAAACTTACCAATTGATCTTTTCCTCAGCAGGTTGAACCTCAAAGAGGTTGATACCATTGCTAAAGGTCCAGATCTAGAGGTTCCTCTCTTAGACTCCTACCGTTTTGTACATGTCAACCCTATCTCTAGCCATCTGTCATTGTGGTACTATCCAATCCCTTGACTATTTGTGTTTGTTGTTGTGTTGTCTATCAATTTGTCTTTCCTGTTTTGGCATCTTGTAAATCGAAGTTTAGGAGTTTTGCTATTTTCCATGTTAATTATAACTTTACCTTGATGTGGAACATCTAAACTTGAATTAAATTGCTTTGACATTGTACTTGCAAAACAAAAAGCTAGGTTAGCAAAATAATCCTCCAGGTAATTCCCTTCCCTTAGCGTGTGTTTCACCTCTATCAACTGATTTTCCATTAGCCTTCTAATCTTTAATATCCTCGGAGAAATTGCCCATGGTACTTCCCAAATCCCATCAAGGATCTTGATAAGAGTCAACGAATCAGTCTCCAAAATCAAAGGAAGCAACTGATTATTGATACAGTTTTGTAAACCCATTAACAAAGCTTCAGCCTCTGCTTCCAAAATAGTTCTATCCCCAATCATTTTGCATTCAGCAAAATCAACTCGCCTTCACAATCTCTAATACAAAAAGCACTAGAGTTAGGTCCAGGATTTCCTTTTGTTGATCCATCTGCGTTACATTTATACACCCCATTGTTGGGAAATTCCCAATAAACAATTTTGCATTTTAAGATGGGTGTATAACCTTCAAACAATTGCACTATCTTTGGCCAATTCCTAGGCAATTCTCTCAACCATGGAAATAAGTAAGAAACATATCGAAAGTTTTTATTTACCTCCAAATGCATAGTATGAATAGATTTTTTTCCTCCATGAACAATGCAATTCCTTCTTTTTCAAATCTCCCAAATAATAAAAGCAGTACTTCAATTTATTTGCACAATCAACCTCCACCATATCTTAACTATTTGTTGCAACTGTATAAATGGACCTTGAATGCCCACAACATTTGCATAACTCACCCATAGCATTTGAGCTGCTGGACATGATATGAATAGATGCTCTATAGTCTCTTGCACATTAGAATCACAACAACAACAATGAACTTCATCTACCATGCCTATTTTGATAAGAATTTCCCCCACCTGTAGTATTTGTTTCGATAGCCTCCAAACGAGAAAACTAACTTTGAAAGGTACCCCTTTGATCCATATATTTTTGAAATCATCATTCACCTCTTTTCTCTACCTTCCCAAGCACTTTTAACAGAGAATCTGCCTGAACTATTTTGCATCCACCATGACTTATCCCAATCTCTAATTCCTTTCATTGCTTGGACCTCCTGAGTTATGTGATGCCAAACCTCCTCCATAAATTCATTTTGTAGCAACTCCTCATTTCATCCCCCTTGTGTCATCAAGGACTTTGAAATGATAATGGTTATCGACCCCAATAGGTAAGTAGTAATGAAGAGCACCAAGTTTAGTCCAATTGTCAAACCAAATACTTGAATTACCACATCTTGGTTCCCACCAAATCTCTTGATCAAACTGATTTCTAGTTTCTAACACGAACTTCCACACTTGAGACCCTCCATTCCAATCAACAACCTGTGGTCTATATCTTTTGCAATATTTGTTCCATAGAAAATTAACCCACATAGACTTCTTTGTTCTAAAAGACCACCAAAGCTTTGCAAACAAAGTCTTTGATACATCAAACAATGATCTAAAACCCAAACCTCTTTCCTCTTTAGGAAGACAGATACTATACCAAGACACCTAGTGCTTATATCTCCTTTCTTCATTAAAAGACCATAAGAGTTTTGCAAAGATTCTATGTAGGTCTTGAATAACACACTTCGACGGAATAATTGTAGCTAGCAGGTAGATCGAGATGCGCTGAAGGACTGTAGTTATGAGCACAATTTTACCTCCAAAGGATAATATTCGTAGTTGTATGTAGGGTTTTATAGAAAATTTCTCTCTTCTCTCTCCCTCTCTCCTTATCTCTCTCTCGCCCCCGCTCTCTCTCCATCCCAACCAACTGTAACTGAAAAAAATTCCACATGATATGACAATTTTATTTTATATTATATATCAAATATTTTTATATTTCATATCAATTATATACGTATTTTGTATCAATTGTATTTGTCGATAAATGTTGTGTTCGTTAATACAATTATATCTTATATATGATACAAATCAATTGTGTCAATTATATTTGTGAAAAAAACTTGACACAATGAATACAATATATATTCATTCTCTCTAGCAAATGTGTTATGTATCAATTACATTCAATTAGTGATATCATGGGCAAATTGAATTGAAATTAAAGATATTAAAATGAATTGAAATAGAAATCGGGTTGAGTCACGACCCTCCTAAGTTTATTTTGAGTTCAAATGGGTTGGACTCAAATGGGCTAAAAACGATTGTGTCACGACCCATCCAGATTGCCCGCTTAATCTCAATAATTTTAACATATTGTTGTTTAACTTTTATAACTACCATTTGAATTTCAACTCCACAAAAAAAAGGTTACAAATGAATAGATACATCCTAGAAGATATAAAATAGATAGTAATTTATACCTTCAATATAGGAACATACATTACATCAATGCAATTAAAGTGTCTTAAAACTAGCTGAAATTAGATATTAAATTGGGCTCAATTGAAGATTATTTTAAAATGGGCTAATGCTTGAATGAGTTGAGATTGAATTCAATTCAAATTATCTTGAGCCCAATCCATAAAATTCTGAACGAATACAACATATATTCATCCTCTCTTCTATCTCTCGATCTCGTTCGCCTCTCTCCTCCTAATATGTAGCTAAATACAATAGTTTTTAATACAACAAGTATTCAACCTTTCTCACCTCTCTCCTCTCACTCTTTCAGATGTCGCTCGCCTCTCTCCTCCCTCAAACATGTAGCTAAAATTTGTAATTAAGAAAAAATTATAACTATAAATCTCCAATTCAGCTCAAACTACCATCATCTTCGTAAGTTTCCATTATAAAAAGACTCATTTTTTTCCTACCAAGTACGAAAGTTTTATTTTAATATTAATTTAATAATAAGTAAAAAATAAACGGCAGTATTAGGGTAGTTTTGACTAGAAAGTAAACTAAAAACGGAAGTAAACAATAGAGTACAATGTTTCAACTCAAACTCAAAACTCAAAAAGGCACATAATTCTCCTGCGTCTAATCACGAGCGTGTCAAGATGTGGTTGGATTTTCACATTATCGCACTGCAACTGCGTTTCAAAGATTGAGAGAATACAAAGGACAAGCAAACACTTAATTCGGCCATTGCTTTTTCTCTTTCAAACAAATTCACTTCTTTTTTCCCTAAACGCAAACAACACCCACTTTATTTTTTTTTTTTAATCTTTCTCTCTCATACAGTAAACCCTCAAAAAAACTCAGTCAAATAGCTCTAAAGGTACAGTCTTTTTCCTCTAATTCTTCTGTTTTCTTGAATTGTACTTTGTAATTCTATGCTTGTTGTCTGAATCTTGAATTATTCTTGCTGTTTTCTTGTTCTCTAGATTTTCTTTATTCTGTAGATCCGTTTGCGGTTTGCTTAAATTTTCTATTAGGGTTTCTTTAATCATGAGTTGATTCTTGATTCTTGAAATGTAAAGTTGAAATATTTGATTTTTTTCTTGTATTCAGATTCTGTAACTATGGATGAGGAAGAAGGGGTAAGTTCAGTCACTAGTGTTTCAGAACCCTCTGTGGCTGAAACCCTTGTGGAGAATTTGGGGTGTGAGAGACAGACGGATGAGGTTTATAATGATGAAGATGGTGGGGAGATAATGGTTGAGGTGGTAGGTTCTGATGTTTTTGTTGATGGGGTGTGTGGTGATGGTGAAGGTGATGAATTGGGGCAGGATGGTTCTGGAAAAGTAGATTCTTTGGATGAGGATAGAGATTTTCGATCTGGTGAAGCTGGTCAAGAGGATTATGGGAATACTGGAAATGGGGTTGAGGGGGTACTTGGAGTTGCAGGGTCTTCCAGGGATGTCGCAGTGGCAACTGGTACTGAGATTGTTCCAAGTGTAACGGCTTGTTCTGTTGTAGAGAAAGTCAACCTCAGTGTTAGTGAGGAGGATGTTGAGGCTAATATTGTCGTCACGAGCACTGAATCTGCTGCGCGTGCTGATTTGGCTTCAGTTGATGTTGCAGGGTTGTTCAGGGGTGTTTCTGAGACAGTGGACAATGAGTCTGATTCCAGGCTGCCGAGTGAAACAGCTGATAGAGTTTTAGAGCAAGTTAGCACCGGAGTTAGAGAGGAGGATGCTGAAGGGAATGTTCGTAGGAGCACTGTATCTGTTGAGGGGAGTGCTGAATTGACATCGCAAAGACTGGATATTTCTGATGATGGGGTGTGGAATCCTGGAATTGAACCTCTGGCTGAATCTTCTTCGTTTGTGCCGCAAGACGATTCAAATCGTGAAACTGAAGAGGCTAACAATCTTAGCTTGGATTCTTCTGAAAAAGATCAAAGTTCAGTCAGAGAGATAGTTGGTCAGGCTAGTGAAAAAGATATTTCTAGTCATGCAAGGGATCAGATATCAGACCATCCAGATGAAGGAGCTGTGTCAGGGGACAGTGATGTGTTAGGGAAATCACATTCAGAAGTTGTAACTATGGAAACCAATGCACATGATCAGGATAGAAATGCCTTGCGGGACAAGGATGAGAATACACATTCAGAAGTTGAACCCATGGAAACTGATGTCCATGAGCAGAGAGATGACCTGGGCAACAATGATGAGGATTCACATCAGGACAGTGAGTTGGTACAGAAAAAACATTCAGAAGCTGAAACCATGGAAACTGATATCCATGATAAGGAGACAGTTGGCTTGGGCATTGAGGATGAGAATTCACATCCTGATGTTGAACCCATGGAAACTGATGTTTATGATAAAGAAGGTGGGGTGCTTAACAAGGATGAGAATAACAATTTGAATGCAGTGGTTGAACTCCCGGAGAAAATTAACCATGAAGATGATCAAATAATGAACATGTGCCATCAGGTTCCTGCAAGTCATGATAATCTGGGTGTAGATGTACCAGTGTCTCAAGATTCTGCTAGCGATTGTGCTGATGAAATGGTTTCTTTGAGGCCAAACAGTCAAATCCCTGAAGATAAGGGAGAAGAAATTAAGGTAGGTAGTGGTGATTCAAGAATATCAGCTAAGCACACCCCAGTTGTACATGATCACTCGTTAGGCATCAATGGTACCAATGTGCCATTGCACCCTGGGAATCAAGAACATAGCTTTAAGGGAAATTTGGCTGCAGAGAATGGAGTTATTGGTTCTTCCTGTGAAAAAGCAAACCATGCTGAGGATCGGGAATTAAAGGTTGATAACATGCATGAAGATAAAAACAACTTTGCAGTATGTACACAGGCAGAAACTTCTGATATGGAAATCCAAACTAGCAATTGTAAAGAGGTGTATTTGGAGGGTAGTGAGGTCTCAACTTGTAAAGTTCCTATATCCAGTGATAATGGGAGCTTAGGTGGGTCAGACGAGTTGCCAGATGTGCAGCCTAAGGTAGCAGACGGAGTAAGTGAAGTTACTCATGATGATTTCCTGCTTCCTGTACAGGCTAGTGCTCATGATACCGGAAACCTTGATGAGATGGAAGTTGAGGGGGTTTGTCCTGAGACAACTGGCACTTTGACTTTTTCCATGAATGATGAGAGTCTGAATATAGTGGAGGTTGATGCCAGGTTGGTAAATGATGCAAGAGTTGGACCCTTGGAATCCCCTTATGAACCAGCTTGCCAAAGTGATGGAGCTAGTGTTGAAATGGACAAGGACAGGGATGCCCAGCTTGGAACTACCACAGCAAGCTTAAGTTGCACCATGGGTGAAAATATTCTGGAAGATGAAACAAGGGTGTCTCTCGAGACTATGATTAGTACGAGAGATATGAACACTGGGGATGAAACAAACAAAGTAACACACTTGCTGCCAGAAAGTTTGGATGGTGACATGTTAGTGCAGCATGTTGAGAATGAGAGCTTATTGCTTTTTGATAACTATGCTGGAAAAGAAGGCGATCCCCAGATTAGTGCAGTGCCATCTAATGATGATGTTATGACTGAAGATTCAGAAGGAACTTCATTAGCATGCCAGGATACTTCCAAAACCTCAGATTCTAATGCTGTTAATGTGAAGTCACCTTCTTTATTAATAGAGAGCGACTTTGAGGTTGAGGCTGAACACAAAGTGGAGGCTGAAGATACTGCTCTTGGAGAAGGTCCTGTTCAAGGTGATCTGGCTCATGATACAAAAAATGGTGCTGTTACAGGATTGCGTTCAAAGATTACCGAAGAATCTGAATTCTATGTGAAACAAGAAGGTGTAGTGGAGCATGTTAATATGCTTGCTTCTGAGATGGATCTTGATGCCGAGAATGCAACAACTGCCGATAAAATATCAAATGAAGAGAACAAATCTAATTTAGAGGATACTATAAAATCTCAGGCTGCTATAAATTTTGGTGCTGATGTCCCTCCAGTTAGAGATCAAATTTTAGAAACTTGTATTTCTGATACCAGCGATACCAAGATGAATCAAGTCAATGAGGACCAGGACACTTTCAAGGCAACTGAGGATCTTGTTTTCCATGTTCATGCTCCAGAAATAATGAAGGTTACAGATGAGCAAGAGAAAGGTGAAGTTGAGAAACTTTATCCTGGTACTGTGCAGGAATCTCCAGAGCAAGACAAAGGAACTGAAGAAGTTGTATCCGAGACAAGCCACACAGTGATGTTGAATGAGAAGCCTGTGAGCTTGTTGAATATGCATCCTGGTTATCTTATTCCACCAGAAAATGAGGGCGAGTACTCTATTTCTGATTTAGTCTGGGGAAAGGTTAGAAGCCATCCTTGGTGGCCTGGACAGATATTTGATCCTTCTGATGCTTCAGAAAAGGCCATCAAGTACCATAAGAAAGATGGGTTTTTGGTAGCTTATTTTGGAGATCGAACTTTTGCTTGGAATGATGCATCTGTGTTGAGGCCATTCTGTTCTCATTTCTCTCAGATTGAGAAGCAAAGTAATTCAGAAACATTTCAAAACGCTATAAGCAGTGCTTTAGAAGAGGTTTCAAGACGGGTTGAACTTGGCCTTGCTTGCTCATGCACGCCTGGAGATTCCTATGATGAGATTTCATGTCAGATTGTGGAGAACACTGGGATTCGTGAAGAATCAAGCAAAAGATATGGAGTGGACAAATCAACTGGAGTCACTTCCTTTGTACCTGATAAGCTCCTGCACTATATGAAAGCATTAGCCCTATCACCGACTTGTCGGGCTGATAGATTGGATCTCACTATTGCTCGAGCTCAGTTAATTGCCTTTTGTCGCTTCAAGAGATATCGTCTGCCACCACAATTCTTGTTGAGTGGAGAATTCCTAGAAAACAATGCTGACATACCACATGTGGACAGTGCAATTGATGATAATGGTCATGCTTCGGAAGGCAGTGAGCAACATCCCACCAGTAAAGTCTCCGCTCGCAAACGTAAGCACAGTTCAAAAGATAGCTCACAGAACAAACTGAAAGAGCGAAGCTTGTCAGAGCTGATGGATAATATGGAATGTGAGTATTCTCCAGATGGTGAGGATGATTTGGATGAAAAATCATTCACTTCCAGCAAGAAGAGGAAAGCTGTTGATTCTCGTACTGATGGATCGGACAAGAAAACAAGTGCTTATGCTGCCAAAGTGTCGACCACAGCGTCTATATCGCCTAAACCATCCTTCCGTATTGGTGAATGCATTCAAAGAGTGGCAAGCCAATTAACTCGCTCAGCCTCACTTCTGAAGGGCAGCAGTGATCAAAGTGGGGCTGATGTTCAATCACAGGACTCTCCAAAGGGCAAAGTTGTGATTCCAACTGAACTACCTTCTGCAAATGAGTTGCTCTCACAGCTTCAGTTGGTGGCACGGGCTCCATTGAAAGGCTACAACTTCTTAAAAACCATCACTACTTTCTTTTCAGGTTTTAGAAATTCGGTTGCTGTGGGGCAGAATTCGATGAAGCAGAATTTGTCAGCGGGAAGAGCTGCTGGTGGTCGTAAGAAAAGAGCTTCACAAACTGTAGCTGGTTTTGCTGAAGAATTCGAGTTCGATGATGTAAATGATTCTTATTGGACAGACAGGGTTGTACAAAACTGTGGAGAGGAGCAGCCATTGCAGAATAGTCAGAGTGTCACGGTTCAAGATCCAGAGAAATCCAATAAACCAGCTCGTAGATCATACACTAGAAAACGAAAATTGAGTGTCGATCATGATTTGACACCAGGTGTTCCTCCTGAGGACATTGAGAAGAGGAAACATGAGCCAGCAGAACTCATTTTAATTTTTGCAGAGGGTAGTCATCTTCCATCTGAAATGAACCTTAATAAAATGTTTAGGCGGTTTGGGCCATTGAAGGAATTAGAAACTGAAGTTCATCAGGAGACTTCTCGTGCGAGGGTAGTCTTTAAAAGGGGTTCTGACGCAGAGGTTGCTCATAGTAGTGTAGGAAAGTTCAACATATTTGGGTCACGGCAAGTGACATATGAGCTCAGCTACACACCAGTTATCTCATTTAAGCCGATGCTCCTTACGATTACACCAGGCCTGGAGGGAGTTATTTGATGCTTCAGCTCCAAAATGATCACAGCTTGAGGTAATTCATTTGCGCATGGTAAATGCACTCTTGAAATCTATACATTTGAAGACTCGTTTGTTTGATCTAAATTTGTATAATCTCGGAAGAATTAACTTCATCGTGGTCTTCGCTCCCTCTCCATCCCTTAATTTTTGTGTTCTCTGTCTATACCAATGTCAGAAATTCTGAAAAAGCTGTAGGATTTTTACTCAAAAAGAAATTTGTCATACCCCCGTATGAAGGCAAGTCTTTTCAGTATCAAAATTTCCATCCTCGGCCCTTCATTTTTGGATATGGTATTTTCTCAAGTTGTAACCTTGCCAAAAAAATTTCTTAAATTTAAGAATCATGTGGTCTTAACCTAAGGATGCATGTAAGTACAAATTCATCCTCTGAATATTTTGGCATTAAAAATGTCATGTGGTATTTGAAACTAAAGATATACCAAGTATAAAAAGCGACATTCTTTTTCAAGCAGTCAAAAGGAAGTAAGACACATTTTCACAGAGGAATTTCTTTTAATTATAATTTCCAGGGTACAAGTTCGAATTCTAACTACATTTTGGGAAATTCTATTATGTTTATTTAGTCATGTTGCTTCTTGATTCTTTATATTTTGGATGTTAGCTTTCTTTACTCTCTCAGGTTCGTTTCGTCTGACTACTATTCTACTTTGTATTGTAGGTTAAACAAGACATGATTATTATTGCAGGGACGGCCAACAGTAGCATCTATCTTTCATTAGAAGAGAGCGGGTTGCTGGATAGAGGGTGAAGGCCATCTTTTTGTAAAGATTAAAACTTTATTTGTGTCTGTATTTTCTTCTCTCTTTCTATTTCCCTAGAGTTTCTCTCCTGCTCCATTAGAAGTGATATCGTTCATGCTTCTGATCAACTTCCCAGTTCCCTCTTTATCTTTCTGGATAAAGGATAAAGTATGTTAGAAAATCATTTACTGTCGAAACAAATCGAAATTACTCAAGTGGGATGGGCTTAAGAGATATTGTGCCAAAAGGTGAAACAAAATGTGTGAAGCTCCATTTTCTAGCTAGGTGCCAGTTTTCTTTATCCGGAACTTGTTGATACCAAGTGATGGCCGTGGCATGTCCTATGTTTCAATTGCGATGATATTACGAACAGATAACAAAAATAAATAGGACTACGAATTACATGTCTGGGGGCGGGGCAAGGTGGCACTAATCACACTTTTCGGGTTTGCTTATGCTTGCTTTGAAACGTATTTTTAGTGATGGCAACGAGGGGGGGGGGGGGGGGGGGCTTATAGCGTTTGCGGGGTGGGGTGGGTTAGAGCTTTTGTGTCTGGGAGGCCGGGGGGGGGGGGGATCCTTTAAATATATGAAAATTATTTTGGGAACAAAGGAAATTTGGGGGGTGGGGGTTCCGCGGGTTGTGGATTTTTCTGATAATCATACATGTGTCGAGAATGATAGGAAAGGCCCTGCAAATATATGGAGATTATTTTGGGAAACGAGGGCGGGGTGCGCCGCCGCGGGTTGGGTATTTTTTTGAAAATTATACATGTGTCAAGAATAAGAGGAAAGGCCCTTTAAATATATGAAAATTATTTTGGGAAACAGAGGGGGGTGGTGGTGGATAGAGTGGGTTGGTTTTTTTTTTTCTCCTGCGAATCATACATGTGTTAAGAATTTGGCCTCCGTAGATTGGAGAATTTTGTTAGAATCATACTGTGTCAAGAATTTTTAATGATAATTGAAATAGGAAAGACCGTTTAAATATATGAATTTTTTTTTGGGAAACGTAGGAGGGAGGATGGGGGGAGCAATGTGGTGGTCTTCGTAGATTGGAATTTTTTCTTAGAATCATGCATGTGTCAATAATTTTTATACATGATTGAAATAGGAAAGACCCTTTAAATATATGAAATATATTTTGGGAAACAAAAGAGGTGGGGGCTTTGGGGGAGGGGGGGGGGGGTTGGGGATTTTTTTGAGAATCATACATGTGTAAAGAATTTCAAGGGTGTGGCAAAGCGAGGTGAGCTTCGTAGATTGGAGAATTTTTTAGAATCATACATGTGTCAAGAATTTCTATACATGATTGAAATAGGAAAGACCTTTTAAATATGTGAAAAGTTTTTGGGAAACAAAAAGGAAGGGGTGGGGGGGTGGGGGGGGGGAGGGGATTATTCTGAGAATCATACATGTGTTAGGAATTTCTAGACGTGATTGGAATAGGAAAGACTTTTTAAATATATTATTTTGGGAAATGAGGGATGGGGGTGGGGGGGAGCAGTGAGGTGGGCTCCGTAGATTGGAGATTTTTTTTAGAATCATGCATGTGTCAAGAATTTTTATACATGATTAGAATGGGAAAGACCCTCTAAATATATGAAAACTATTTTGGGAAACGAAAGATGAGGGAACCAGGGGGGGGGGGGGGGGGCGGGGGAAGAGTGGGTTGGGGATTTTTTTTTTGAGAATCATATGTGTGTGAAGAATTTCAAGGGTGCGGCAAAGCGAGGTGGGCTTCTTAGATTGAAGATTTTGTTTTTAGAATCATACCTGTGTCAAGAATTTCTATACATGATTGAAATAGGAAAGATCCTTTAAATATGTGGAAATTATTTTTGGAAATGAAGGGTGGGGGGGGGGGGGTTGGGGATTTTTCTGAGAATCATACTCATCTCAGGAATTTTTAGACGTGATTGAAATAGGAAAGACCTTTTAAATATATTATTTTGGGAATGCGGGGGGGGGGGGGGGGGGTGGGTTGTATCAAGCAACCGTGAATTTTTCTCGAAGATAGATAAGAATTCAGAACTATCTCCTTAATTAATTATGTTTTTGACTCACCTTACGAGGAAATGAAGGCATTATCAGATGAAAATCAAATACTTTTCTTTAATTCAATGAAAAATAAAATGTAAAACAGTGGTAAAAGTTTATCCAATAAATAATTGTAGGACTCTTAGAGATGACAATTGGAGTAGGGTAAGGCGAGATGGGGCAGGGGAAACAATAAATGGGGCATGATAGGAGAGCTTCTTAATGTGGTGAAGTGGGCAAAGGCGAATTTAGATATATTTTAATAAGGCAGAGCAAGTTTGGGTTTGATATAGTTGTTGCGATGGTGGTGAACATAAATTGGTATTATTTTTTTACTGTGGTCCAACTAATAATTGCATGACTCTCAGAGATGACAATTGGGGCAGGGTGAAGCGGGATGGAGTAGTAGAAACAATAAATGGAGTAGGGTAGGAGGATAGGGTGGGAGAAACAATAAATAAGGTAGAGGAGGAGAGCTTCTTAATAAGGTGGAGCGGGGTGGTCCACGATATAAGATAACTTTAGAGATATTTCAATGGAGCAGAGTAGGTTTGAGTTTGATATAGTTGTTGCAATGGTGGTGCACATGAATCGTTACTACTTTTCACTATGGTATTAGAGCTATGCTACAATTTTTCAATTAAATAGTATTTCTCCTATCTCAAATTACTTGATATGTTTAATAATAGAAAAAAAAATTGAACCTTTTTGAGTTTTTAGAGTGTTCTTGATTCTAGTTTGGGAGGTAAAATGAAATATATTTGTTTTGAAGTGAAACTACAATTTTCTATATTTTGATGAAAATCAAACAAAATTTTTCAGCATATATATATGAATCTGGAGTGATGACAAAGGAGAAAAAATTAGAGATTTTTTTTAGTTTTCTTGGTTCATGGTTCTTGGGGTGGGGGTGGGGGGGGTGAAAATGGAATCTTTGTGATGTTCTAAAGTATAATCAATGTATGCCTTTTGTGTTGTTTTTTGTGAAGTGGGTAGTTGAAAAAAAAAAGTTGTTGTTGTTAGTATTTTTCTTCTGTGAGTGTGCATATTAAGTGGGGGGGGGGGGGGGGGGGGCAGAGTAGAGCTTAGCATGGAAGGGCAGAGGAACAAAATGTTGGGATAATTCTAAACAAAATAGGGTATGACTGATTAAAATCCTAGTGGGTTAAGGTTTATCTCGCTGACCCTAGCTCGCCGGATTGCCATCCCTAAGGGCTCTTAATTACAAGCCAAATATCATACACAATTTTTCCCCTTCTGTTTTAGCATTTAGTAAATTGTTTGGACATTAGTCAAACTTGAATCCTTAACATATTCTTATAATTTTTTCAGCTTTCATTCTTATCTTCTTTAATTTCACTCCTCTTTATTATTTCAACATTAGTAATACAGATTGATAATTACATATTTTTTTAATTAAAAAATTAATAAATTATACGGTGCGAAGTGAATAGGAAAAAAAAAAAAATTATGACATGCTATAGGGGATGGAGCAGCGCAAAGTCTTTGCTAATTTATGTAAATTTACGCTGCTCTGCCTCATTTGTCATCTTTAAGTATTTTACTTGTGGTTCACTTGCTCACAAATAAATGTGAACTACAATCTCAAATTAACTTAACTCAAACCAGTACTTTGCAATAAATTACCAATGAAAAAATACATTGTTTTACCTCCTATATTTATCCAAAACGTGAGCTTCATATTTTAACTTTCAAACGTTTCATTATCCCTAACCTTGTTTTAAGTGAAACAAAATATCCCTGAAAATTGATGTGGCAAAAAATATTGTTACCTGTTTAAATATACATGAAATCAAAAAGAAAGAAATTAATGATACACTGTTATTTTATTATTAGACATAGAAAATGTCCCTTTTTAAAATAAAATTAAATATTATTCATATTTGATTTCTCTTTTTCGTTCATCCTTTGTAGTTTCTAACCAACTCCATATATTTATTTTTCTCTAGGTGGTCAAAGAAAGTCCATCTCCTTATGAATTCTACTGTGGTGGTAGTCTCGAGCCTTCAGATTTGGATGTAAGTATCTCTTTGCCCTGACCGTTTTAACTTCATTCTCTTCCAAGTTTGAAACCTATGCTGTGTTTTTATTTGGCATTGAAGTTCAGTTGCTTAATTGCTACCCCTTTTGTTTCAATTTATATGATTTACTTTCCTTTTTAGTTAGTCCCAAAAAGAATGACACATTTCTATATGAAGTAATAATTTAACTTTAAAATCTCTACCTTACCCTTAATGAAATGATTTATACCCACACAAATTTCTATCTTTCATTTTGGACCACAAATTTTAAAAGTTTTCCTTTCTTTCTTAAATTCTGTGCCGAGTCAAACTACCTCACATAAAATGGGACGGAGGGAGTATTATTTATTTATTTGTGATGAACATTCCAAAGAACGTTGGGGGGTCTCGGGCAACATCTTCATTACTCATTGATGACACTCGCTTTATTTCAATCTTTATTCCTCCATTACACCTTATAAATTATGTAACTTCTAGGTCATTTATCTTCCTTCGTTTTGAGGATAAGAAAATAGATAGTGCATAAAAGTTACGCAAAAATAGATTTTTTATTAATTGAAGGGAGACATTCTTTTTATGGAGCTTTGAACTCAACATTTATCCAGTGTTTGCTGAGTTGTACTTTGTGAATTGACTGTTGTATTCTGAAAGGAACAAAGTCAAGAGAACTACTACTGAACCGGTGAAATTTTTTGTTGTACTAGGCTTCTTAAAGAGAGTGAGAGATATACACCTCAGCTAGAAGATATTTTGATTTTCTTCATTTTATTTTTTAGTTGTAATTTATAATATGTAATTTCACCAACAATATTAAAGAGATTCACAGTGATAGCGATGAAAAAACTCTATGAATGTCAAGATGAGAGATATTAACAAGTCATTTCGATTTAATTGTAATCATTCAAGAAATCGAAGGGTAAAGTACTTTTTATTTAAGTCGTCTCAATAATTCTTATGTGCTAACTAAGAATAATCCTAAGAAAGTTGATGACACCTTCATGAATGATGACGAACTTATTTCTCATTACAAGAAAGTGGAAAAGTATGATAGTGATTTCTATGAGTGTCCGTATTATATTCTTAACTGTTTATGTGATAACTTTTATGATTATTATGATAGAACGTACTCTAGTGCAAAGAAAAGTGAAAAGCATAACATAATTGATATCGAAGAAGTTGGAGCAGAAAAATATGCTGCTAGTCGATTTTTTTGTTTTCAAATGATGGACAAGAAAATAAGGGTGGATCAAGTTCAAGACATTATAATGATTGTTGGAGATAACTTTATTTTTTGTGTATAGTAGCTGAACTTCCACTTTCTTGAAAGAAATTTCCAAATTCTATGCACTATAAACAAAAGGAAACTTCACTTGAGGCGTTGATGATGAAAATGGGCATGGAAGAGGAGGCAAGGGGCCAAGATACACTTTTATAGTTAGAAGAGAGCAACATCATAACGAAGGTAAATTTAATTGTTTCAAATAATGCTACTTTTGATTTTCACAAAAAACACTTCTATGATGCCTTAGAAGAAAATTTTCAAGAAAAATAATGATAGAAATAGCCAAATACAAAATCAACAAGTTCAAGATAAGGGATTGTGCTTTATCTGTGATAAGAGTGGGCATATTGGTCGATTTTGCTGATTTTGAAAACATGATCCTACACCTTAGATCAATGTTATAGAAGAGTAGCAGTGATTACAAACATAAACATGATTAAGAATATTGATATATGGTGGGATGATTCTGGTGCAAATTATAATGTCTGTTAAGATAAAGATTGGTTTAAAAATACTCCCTTTGTTTTTTTTTTTTTAAAACCTAGTTTGACTTGACACGAAGTTGAAGAAAATAAAGAATACTTTTAAATTTTGTGGTCATAAATTAAAGTTATGTCAAATGTATCAAAATGCCCTTTAATCTTATGACCTTAATCATGTCATGTGAAAAACTGAAATTAATCTGTTACCAAAATAGGAAAGAAGTCGTTCTTTTCGAAAGAAACTAAAAAAGAAATGAGGTCATTCTTTTTTAAACAGAAGTAATATAATCCTTTTGATGAGGCCAAACCATCATGCAGTGATTCTCACCCTACTCAAGCACTTGAAACGGAAGATGTCAAATTATGATTTACCTCTGAAAATGTATTAACTTTGAAAGATGTACTTTATACTTCTTCTATGAGAAGAAAGTTAATGTCTAGTTTTCTTCTTAAAAAACATGTATTCTTCAAAAAGATTGATAAATTTGATCAATATATAATTGTGAAAAATGGTATTTTTGTGGGAAAGAGATATGATTGTGATGGATGTTCAAACTGAAGTTGAAAGATATATGATTGTGGTAAAGTACTTTTCTATTTAAGTCTTCTCAATATTTCTTATGTACTAACTGAGAAGAATCCTAACAAAGTTGATGACACCTCCATGAATGATGATGAACTTATTTCTCATTACAAGAAAGTGGAAAAGTATAATAGTGATTCTTATGAGTGTCCGTATTATATTCTTAATTGTTTATGTGATAATTTTTATGATTATTATGATAGAACTTACTCTAGTGTAAAGAAAGTCGAAAAGCATAGCACAATTGATATCAAAGAAGCTGCAGCGGAAAAATATGCTGCTAGTCAATTTTTTTATTTTCAAATGATAGACAAGGAAATAACGATGGATCAAGTTCAAGACTTTATAATGACTGTTGGAGTTAACTTTATTTTTTGTGGCATAGTAGATAAATTTTCACTTTCTTGGAAGGAATTTCTAAAAGCTATGCACCATAAACAAAAGGAAACTTCTCTTGATGCGTTGATGATGAAAATCAGCATGGAAGAGGAGGCAAGGGGCCAAAATACACTTTTACAGTTAGAAGAGAGCAACATCACGACGGAGGTAAATTTAATTACTTCAAATAATGCTATTCTTGATTCTCACAAAAACACTTCTATGAAGCCTTAGAAGAAGAATTTCAAGAAAAATAATTGCAGATATAATCAAACACAAAATCAACAAGTTCAAGATAAGGGATCATGCTTTATCTGTGGAAAGAGTGGGCATATTGCTCGATTTTACATATTTTAAAAACATGATCCTACACCTCAGATAAACGTTACGAAATAGTCTTTTGTAGCAGTGATTACAAACATAAACATGATTAAGGATATTGATGTATAGTGGGCTAATTCTGGTGCAAATTATCATGTCTGTTAAGACAATGATTGGTTTAAAAAATACTCCCTCTGTTTTTTTTTTAAAAATGACTTAGTTTGGCTTGACACAAAGTTTAAGAAAATAAATAACGCTTTTTAATCTTGTGGTCATAAATTAAAGTTAGGTCAAATTTATCAAAATGTCCTTTAATATTATGACCTTAAACATGCCATGTGAAAAGCTAAAAAAAATGTTACCAAAATAGGAAAGAGGTCGTTCTTTTATAAAGAAGCTAAAAAAGAAATGAGGTAATTCTTTTTTAAACGAAAGTAGTATAATCATTTTGATGAGCCCAAACCATCATGCATGGTGATTCTCACCCTACTCAAGCACTTGAAACGGGAGATATCAAATTATGATTTACCTCTGAAAATGTATAAACTTTGAAAGATGTACTTTACACTCCTTCTATGAGAAGAAAGCTAATGCCTAGTTTTCTTCTTAAAAAAGCATGCATTCAAAATAAATTGTTGAATTTTATCAATATGTAATTGTAAAGAGATATGATTGTGATGGATGTTCAAACTGAATGTTGAAATCAATAAAGTTTCTAATTCTGTTTATATGCTTTGTTTTACTAATTTTTGGCATGCTTGTTTGTGTCATACTAATGATCGTTATGTTGGAATCATGAGTAGTTTGAGATTAATTTCAGTGATTTATTTTTTTGAAGTGTGAGGCTTGCAGTAAAGTCAAAATTCCTAAAAGGCCTCATTTTCAAATTGAAAGAAAATTGATTTATTAGAATTAATTCACACTTGATATTTGTGAATTTGAAGAAATTTTACCTGGGAGAGGAAATAGATATTTCATCACTTTCATTGATTATTTTTCTAAGTTTACATATGTTTACTTAATGAAAAATAAAAGTGATGCTTTTGAAAATTTAAATTTATCTCCTTGAGATTGAAGATCAGCTTGAGAGAAAAATAAAAAAGAATTAGAAGTGATAGAGATTGTGAATATGAGTCAAATGAGTTTAATTCTTTTGTTAAATCATTGAAAATAATTAATGAAACCCTTTCTCCTTTTTCTCCTGCATCTAATGATGTAGCAGAAAGGAAATGCAGAACTTTGATTGAATTGACTAATGACAGGCTTATTGAGTCAAATGCACCTTTAAATTTGTGGGGTGAAGCTATTTTGACTGCCTATTGTGTGTTGAATCATGTGTCTCATAAGAAAAAAAAATCTAAATTGACACTTCTTAAGTTGTGGAAAGGTCACAAACAAAGTTTGGGATATCTCAGAGTTTTGGGTTGACAACCCAAAACACTTAGATATCCCAAACTTGACTTGTTATGTGTTGAATCGCGTACTTTATAAAAAGTCTAAATTGACACCTTTTGAGTTGTGGAAAATTCACAAGTCAAGCTTGAGATATCTAAGAGTTTTGGATTGTTTAGCCATTGTGAGGCTAATGGATTCCCAAATTACAAAGTTGGGTAAGAAAGTTACTACTTGTGTTTTTCTTGATTATACTTCAAATAGCCTATATATTTTTTAATCTTGAGGATAATATTATAATAGAATCATGTAATGCTAACTTTCATGAAAATAAATTTTCTTTTGATCCTAAAAATAGTGAGGGTTAAAGGATTGAACAAAATATTTTGTCACCACTTAATTCTTCTACCTCTATTTTGAAAAATTATAAAGAAATTAATGATTTTGAGTTAAGAAGAAGTAAAAGAGTTAGAGTAGGAAAAAAAAATTATCTTAATTTTTATGTTTTTAATGTTGGAGATAATCTTCTCACTTTATAAGAAGCTTTATCTTCACATGATTCTATATTTTGGAAAGAGGCTAGAAATGATAAAATGAAATTATTATTTTTCAATAAAACTTGAAAGTTAGTTGATTTACCATTAGGTTGTAAAATAATTGGTTGCAAGTGGGTCTTACGAAAAAAATTGAGACCGGATAGATCTATTGATACATATAAAGATAGCCTAGCTGCTAAAGATTTTAAGTAACTAGAAGGCTTAGAATGTTTTGATACCTTTTCTCTGGTAACTAGAATTACATCTATTAGACTTTTAATTGCTATGACGAAAATTTCTTATTTGCATATTCATCAAATGGATGTAATAAATACTTTTTAAAATGTGGACCTAAATGAAGAAATTTATATGGCATAACCCGAATATTTTGTTCAAGCAGACCAAGAAAGCAAAGTGTGTAAACTTACTAAATCTCTATATGACACAATTAAAGTGTTTGCATTCCTGCATTATTGAAAATGATTTTAAAACAAATGAGTGTGATAAATGCATATATCATAAATCTTGGAATAATTCACATGCTAGTATTTGCCTATATGTTGATGATTTATTGATCTTGGCTCTAACATTAATGTTATTGATGAAGCTGAAAATATTTTTAGAAGCCATTTCGATATAAAATATCTTGACGAGACAAATTTTATTCTTAAAATAAAAATTACGAGAACATGTGATAAAATTTTTCTTGACTAGTCACATTATGTTGAGAAAATCTTGAAATAGTATAACTTTCTTGATTGCAAGCATGTTGTAACTTCTTCTGAGTGTTCACTTATTTCATGTTCAAACTGGAAATGATGTGATAAATAAAAATAAATATACTAGCTTAATTAAAAGTTTGAGATATGTGACTGAATATACTAGATCTGATATTGCATATGCAGTAGAAATACGTAGCAGGTTCACAAGAATGTAATACCTCAAGTGCTTATGGTTGTCCTTTATCTTTTATAAAAGGCTTACGAGCCTAAATTTATGCAGTACCATGCATGATTTGATAACATCATATTTTGATTGAATTTTTTAAATATATGTATGTTTCCTTCGTAAAATGCTTTAAATATTTATGAAAAAAAAATCTTAGTTACGACATATTTACATGTTTATTTATTTTAAGCAGAGTTTTATCAATTAGTAATATTTTAATGAATATAGTAAGTCTTGTTATGTCATAAAATATTATTATATATGATAAGACTTTGATCAAAATATTTTTCTATTAATTATGATATATTAAAACAGTTATATGTAATTTATAACGAACCTACGCAATATTCCAAATACATACGTAATGAGATAAGAAATGTGGAGAGGTGACACCTCCACTTCCACGTGGAAGTGGAGGAGTAGTACAACAAATATATGCATTCAATGGCTAACATTCAACATTTTTACATTCTAAACTTAATATTAATGTTAAATGTTTTAATAATATATATGTTAGATAACTGAATAAGATTTCTCATATTAAATTTTCACTGCCTCTCACACATATATGCATTTATGTATCCTTAAAAGTACACTTCTATCATTTTCATTTTCACCTTATGAAAATGTGCATCAACTCTTACGTACTTGGTTTTTCTTATAAAAATTTTAGGCACTTAAGCTACTACTAAGCACATATATAATTATGTGTATAGTTTAATTCACCTTGGTTTCCTTCATTCAGCCTAATGCAAGATTAAATGTATTCCTCAAATTATTTTAATCACTTGCACGCTATATTCGACCATCTAAAGAAAATAGATTACCTATATCAAGTTATTCAATTCCGTTTCAAGGTATGTTTAGATAATTTTTTTTCTTTTTCATATTGCACGAATCTTGAAAGTTACAAATTGTCGAATGAGTCATTTTTGCTATTCTGTTGCTAGGAAGATCCTCTGTGAAAGGCATTGGGATGTCAACTGATTGTAGTCCTTAGCATTATCGTATCATTATCACCCTTATAATGTTGTAAAGTCAGTTTGATGGTTAAAGTTAGTTTTTTATTGAGTGCCATATTATATATATATATATATATATTAGTGAACTATTTGTCGTGAGAGTAAGATTGAAATTGTAACACCTCGGATTTGAGAAAATAGAAAAATTGCAGCTTTCCAGACCTGGTGCAAGAACCACGGAAGCCACCGACGGTCCGTGGTCTGACACATAGTCCGTAGCTGAGGTCCATTGTTGAGGACCAAATATTTTTGGTCACACAGTCCGTAGCTAGGGTCCGTCGTTGATGGTCACACAGTCTGTAGCTGGGGTCCGTCGTTGAGGACCAAATATTTACAGTCTCTGATCCCACCCATGGTCGACTAGTACAGTCCGTGGTTGGACCTACGGACTGTAGGTGAGGGTCAACAGCCAGTTAGAGGGAAATTGTTGTTGGGTCAACTTCAAATGGTCATAACTCTTGGAACAGAAGAAATTACGTAGCCCATGACCTACCAAATGATAGATAATTGAATCATCTTTCCAATGCCACCGAGTTTGCTAAAATTTCATCATCAAGTAAAAAGTAATGCTCATTTTAGTGAATCCCTGTTGGGCAGACTTGACCGACAACCCCACTACGATTGGTAGGTTGACCTACGGCCAGTAGATCCCTCCGTGGGTGGCCTACATCAACTTTTAAGTTACGGTCATTTAGGTAACTTCGTCGTTTTACTCAATCTAAGCCTAATAACTTAGTCAGACTTACCCAGAACCCTCATTCACCTAAAATCATCCAAGCTTGGAGCAAAAAGAAAAGGAAAAGCTGACAAAAACTTCCAAGAACAAACAACAATGTTCTTTAAAGTTTCAGCCCTGAAATCGAAGGATTTCTCCGTAGATTTCTTCACCTGGTATGTGGGATTTCACTAGTGGGTTCCTTTCACCCATTAGGTTCCTAGAATTCAGTCAGATTCTTGATCCCTATATCTTTCTTAGACCTAAGGTTTCTAAAACTTTAGATGTTAGTTTTGATTTAGCTGTTTAGAGTATTCCAAATCAGTTTGTCATGTTTTGGTGGAATCGTTGCTTAGTTTTTTGCATGAAACTCAGAATCCTAGTTTTCTAGATTCTTTTAGTTCATGAATTACACTTGCTAGCTCAATTTAAATAGGTATACATGCTCCAGTTAAGAATGTTTCATTGTCAGTATTTAAATGTTTCATTCTTAGATTTGAATGTCAAAATATTGAGCTATCTAGTATTTCAATTTTTTTTGTGTCATACACATTCCATTTGGGAGTAGGCTTAGACCGAGTTGGACTAGGGTTCAGCGTACCCTCATAGTCCCAAAACTATGTGCCGCCGTAGGTTTATCAGTCCCCTTTATTGGGCACCAGCTTTAGTGATCACGTCATTCATGCCTTCATTCCCTTGGCAAGGTACATTGGGTCCTATTGATGGGGCGTATACATCAAACAGTCATGTCTTTATACCCATGGAATGGTATATTTGATCCTCTCGATGGGGCGTATACATTGAACTCCACGTTTAAGGCACGTGGTTTTATGTCGGTTAATAGTAGCTCCCATAGTCAGACTTCAGTGCATTTGACCAGGTCTTCAGTTATATTTCAACATTCAGTCTCAGTATGTCATGTTCATGATTAGTACTTAGTTATTGCATTTAGCTCAGCCTTCAGTATATTTCAATATTTACATTCAATTCATATTATGTTATTGCTATGTATGCTTTTTTCAGTATTTTATTTAGCTATACTCTATATCCTACATGTTCAGTACATTCCAAGTATTGATACATACTCTACGCTACATCCTTTGATGATGTAGGTTCATGTACTCAGCATCCAGATCACGCATAGATCGGTTCCCAATCTCCTGTTCAACAACTACAGTAGTGAGTCCTCCTACTTGGAGGACATAGACATTCTTTACACTTTAGTCTTTTATTCAGTTTTCAGTTTTGCTAGAGTTAGCTGGGGGCATGTCCCAACAACTTTAGTCAGTTAGAGGCTTTTTCAGACATAGTACTAGATTCAATTTTAGTTTTCAGTTTGATCCTCCAGTTGTTATTAAACTCATAATCTTTTATATATTCAGATCAGTATTGGGTATTCCATACTTTTAGTTTTCACTGTTTAAGCTTCTGCATAGTATATTTATTTAGTAATCTTTTAGTATGCTTATAATATGTCAGCTCAGGGTTAACTTGGGGTCACTCCTGATCCTAGGTCTCGTGTTTACGTTCAGGGGTAGCCTTGGGCGTGATAGAAATGTTGGAGAATAATTATGTTGTATCCAAGGTAGTTGTTGAACAATTCTTTCTTGTTAGAAGCTTTTATAAAAATGTTATTTGAAAATGATACTAACACTAAATCTTGTTCTCTATTCTTTTGGATATATACTTTTTAAGTAATCTTATTTCTAAAAAGGACCATACTACTATTAAATTGGAGTCATTCTTAAATTAAGTCATGTATGTCAGTATCCTTTTGAATTTCTAAATGATTAATTTTTCAAGTTGAAGTCGAGTCAAGAGCTTCAAGTCTATTATGAGTTTTATAGGCTTAAATGGTCGTATGATGTTTTGTAAGGCATTTACATGCTATACAGAAGTGGTTACAAGATTATGAGAATAAGCGTACTTAAATATCCAAGATTGACTAAGTTCTTATTACAACCTATTATGTGCATTCATAGTTTATATCATGACATATTATTAAATTGGTCAATCCTTAGAGCTCTAAATGGATGTAGAAAGAATAGGTTGGAACTATAGAAAGATGATAGGCGTATTCTATCTGGTATAGAAGTTTCTATAAAAATGGGAAATACCTTACCTTTGATGCGGTTTGAACTATTGATTTACGTAATTTGATATAATAAATTTTATTTACGATAAAACCTAGAAATTTATCACTGATCCAATTTGAGTACCTCGAAGGGAAGGGGGCTTATTTGCCTAGAAGACAATGTACATTATATAGATGGCCACAAGTTGACAAATATGATACTGATTAGCTACCATAAATAACTGCCATTACTAGAATTTTTTTGGGTATTCATGCATATTTGATTGCTATGAGGTCCGATGTCAGCCATGAAGGCTATTAAAATTTCAGTTTCTGGTGGTATCTCTATTATCCTTTTTATCACACTTATTTATGATTTCACTTTTCGTCTTACGTACAGTACATTTTCATTTGTACTGACGTTCCATTGTTTAGGGACACAACATATCGTGCTTTAGGTTCAAACAAATATTCTGATTGGCCTTTGCAATAAATGGTGCTATCTCAGCTGAGGATTAGTAAGCTCCATTCTCTTGGAGTTTTTGGTTGTCTGTAGGTTTTGTATACTTGAGTTTGTTTATAGTTGTTTGTATTGTTGGGGACTTTTCTTGTAACACCTCAAAAACCAGGCTTAGAATTTTTTTTGCAGAAATCTTACCTGAAGCAGTGAACCACGACAGGGTTCACGGACTGTGATAGGGTCCACGGTCTGTAGACCTGCCCGTGGTTCAGACTTGGACTTCACCAGGCCCAGGCTTCGACCACGGGAACCTTCACTGGCCGTGGTCACGACGACAGGCCGTGGTGGCTTCTGTAGAGTCAAGGCAGTATCCCCCCTAGCCAGCCCCTTAGACCTCCACTCCCAAGTGAAGACCACGAGGGCCTTCACGGTCTGTGGTCCCTCGCACGGGTCGTGGAGTGGTCCGAAAAGGCTATCCAGTAGGCCCCCAGACCTGAGCCTCTAGACCTCAACCCAAGTGAGGACCACAGAGACCTTCACGGTCCATGGTCCTTTATACGGGCTGTGGTCCTCTACACAGGCCGTGGTCCCTTTCACGATCCATAAAGATGGTCGTGGTCTGCCTATCTGCAACTTTAAGTCAGGGTTATTTCAATTTTTTTCCTATTTTGTTGGACCTCTAAACTACATTTTTAACCCTAAACTACGTGGTTTTTATTAGTTTTAGCGTAGAAACATAACTAGAACTTACCTAAGTCAAATCTTGAATTAAAACTCAGAAATTTAAAAGTGTAAGAAGAGAAAGAGGCGACTAACCATAGTTCAAGAACGCATCAAGTTTCCTCCAGTTCCAGCCCTGAAATCGAAGGATTTCTCCATGGAATTCGTCACCAGGTATGTGGGATTTCACTAGTTGGTTCCTTTCACCCATTAAGTCTCTAATTTTTAGTCAATTTCTTGATTCCCTTATTATGACTAGACCTAGGGTTTCTTGAATGTTAGAATTATTGGGTTCTTAGCTGTTAGAATGATCCAATCATATTAATACGTTAATATTCAGTTTATTGCATGAATTTCAGAACCCTAGCTATGTAGTTCTTTAGTTCTTGAATTACACATGCTAGGCTAGATATTTTAGTTATACATGCCTCAGTTATTAATGCATCAATATCAGTTAATTATTGCATACTCAGTTCACATAACTAGTTTGAGCTATCCAGTAACTTATAGACATTCAGTCATAATGTGTTAATCACTTAATCCATTGGGAGTAGGATAATACCGAGTTGGACTAGGGTTCAACGTACCCAAATAGTCCCAAAACTACTAGTCATGTAGGTTGTAAGTCCCCTTTGTGGGCATCATTTTAGTGATTACGCCAGCATGCCTCTATACCTCTGGCAGGGTATATTGGGTCTTATCGATGGGGCATATACATCGAACTCCACATTTCTCTCATGTGATTTTATTATCGGTTATTAGTAGCTCCCACAGTTCAGTTAGATTCTATCACATTGACCATGCATTAGTACATTCAGTATTCAGTCTCAGCATGTTACAAATTAGTCATTGCATTCAGTTAGCTCAGTATTCAGTATCTATATTATGTTCAAATTATATCATTTCTTATTTTCTTGTTTAATTATATGTTATTTCAGCTTTATTCTATCCTGCATGCTCAGTACCTTTCAAGTACTGACGCATACTCTGCGCTACATCTTCTCGTGATGTAGGTTTAGGTTCTCAGCATCCAGATCATGCTTAGATCGGTTCCCGATCTCCAGTTTAGAAAAATCAGTTGTGAGTCCTCATTCCCTGAGGACAATAATCATTAATTTCTTTTTCAGTATTTTTAGTCCTTCAGTTTCAGTTTTGCTAGACTTAGCTGGGGACTGTCCCAGCATTTCTAGTTAGTTAGAGGCTATTTCCATACGTAGTTCGCTTCAGCTTAGTATTGAGTTAATATCTTCTTTGTATTAAATTCATCAGTTTTCGTTTATCTCAGTTATAGTATATAAGTATTCCCCATCTTTTCATTTTATTTATGATTTAGCTTCCGCATCAGTTTATTATTTTAGTATGCTCATGATTATGCCAGCAGGGTTAGCTTGATATCACTTGTGGTCTTAGGTCTTGTGTCCGCGTCTCGGGGGTAGTTCAGGGCATGACAAACTGGTATCACTAAGTAGAGTCTTTTTCATGGGTGTGAAGTGCACCATATCTGATGAGAGGGAGGCTACAGAGTGTTTTAGGAAAAATCATCATTTTTTTGTTACTCTAATCGTGCATAAGGTATGATCTAATTCCATTCTAACTCGGTGTTCTATGTTTCAGTGATCATGCCTCCTCATAGAGCTAACGCTAGGAAAGCAAATGCAGATCCTCCAGTCCCTGATCAAGAAGTCTCGAATGCAGAGTTCAGGAACGCCATTCACATGTTGGCTCAAAGTGTGGCCAACCATAATAATCAGCGGATTCCAGTTCAGGCAAATGATAATGTTGGGTCAGTTGCAACTAGAGTACGAGATTTTGTTAGGATGAATCCCCAAAACTTCATTGATGAGTTCAAGAAGATCTGTGAAGTAATGCAAGTAACTGGGAATGATCAGTTTGAATTAGTGTCTTACCAACTTAAGAATGTGACTCATATTTAGTATACTTAGTAGAAAAAGAGCAGGGGTACAAATGCAGCTCCTATCACTTGGGATTGCTATAGTGAGACCTTCCTGGACAGGTTTTTCTTAAGAGAGCTAAGGGAGACGAAAGCTCAGGAATTTATGAACTTAAGGCAAGGTAGCATGATAGTGTAAGAGTATGGGCTCAAGTTTACCCAACTCTTCAGGTATGCTCCGTACATAGTTGCTGATTCCAGGGCTTAGATGAATAAGTTTTGATATGGAGTGTTAGACTTGGTGAAGACAGAGTGTAGAAATGCTATATTGCTGGAAAATATGAGCATCTCTAGGCTCATGACCCATACTCAGCAGGTTGACGGTGATAAGCTTAGGGAACAGACAAAGGAGAACACGAAGGCTAAGATCGAAAACTATGACTACTCTTAGCAGAAATCGAGTGGTGGGAATCTCTCATAGGGTCAGCAAAAATTTTCAACTCCAGCACCTTTATCAGCTAGTATTCCATCTTTCAAGTTTAGAAAAATCAGAAAGGTGGGGCATCAGGCTTTAAGTCTTAGGGAAGTGTTTCAGGAACCAAAACCTACCCAACTTGCCCTAAGTGTGGTAAGAAACATCCGGGCGAGTGACTTTCAGGAAAGGAAGGATACTTTGGATGTCGTCAGTCTAGTCACAGATTGAAGGATTGTTCTTCTAAACAGGGTCAAGGAGGCAATACTAATCGAGCCCAATCTACAACTTCAGCAGCACCAGCAGGTCGCCCTACTCAACAGGGTAACTCTTCTGGTACAGGTGATAGACAACGCCAGAACATGCTCGATGTAGTCACTGGTACGTTACGAGTCTTTGATCTCAATGTTTATGCTTTGTTATATCCAGGGGCTACTCTTTCCTTTTTAACTCCTTATATAGCAGTTAAGTTTGATGTTAGTCCAGAAACACTCTCGGAACCTTTCTTAGTCTCTACTCCAGTCGGTGACCTAGTTATAGCTAGATGGGTATACATAAATTTCCCTGTTATAGTCTCTCAGAAAGTCACTTCAGCAGACCTTGTAGAGTTAGAAATGGTAGACTTTGATGTCATTCTAGGCATGGATTGGTTACATTCCTGTTATGCCTCAGCCAATTGTAAAACTAGGATTGTTCGTTTTCAGTTTCCAGACGAACCAATCTTAGAAGGAAAGGGTAGTAGCTCAACGTCTATGGGTTAATTCATTTCTTACCTTAAGGCCAAAAAAATGATTTCTAAGGGTTGTATCTATCATCTAGTTTGGGTCAAGGATTCTAACTCCGAAACCCCAACTCTTGAGTTAGTTCCATTAGTTAGTGAGTTCTTAGAAGTGTTTCTAGAAGATCTTCCCGGAGTTCCTCCCAATAGGGAAATCGACTTTGGTATTGATCTCCTTCAAGATACCCAGCCTATCTCTATTTCTCCTTACAGAATGGCTCCAGCTGAGCTTAAGGAGTTGAAGGAGTAATTGAAAGACCTTCTAGATAAGGGCTTCATCAGACCTAGTATTTCACCATGGGGTGCACCAGTATTGTTCGTGAAGAAGAAAGATGGTTCTCTCTGAATGTGCATTGACTATAGGCAGTTGAACAAGGTCAGAATCAAAAATAAGTATCCCATCCCCAAGATTGATGACTTGTACGACCAACTTCAGGGTGCTAGCCATTTCTCAAAGATAGACCTCAGATCCGATTGTCATCAGCTTAGAGTTAGAGATAGTGACATTTCGAAGACAGCCTTCAGAACTAGGTATGGTCATTATGAATTCATAGTTATGTCATTTGGATTAACCAATCTTTTGCAACTTTCATAGATTTGATGAATAGATTGTTCAAGCAGTACTTAGACTTGTTTGTTATCGTTTTCATTGATCATATCCTCATTTAATCTAGGAATGAGGAGGAACATGCAAGTCATTTGAGAGTTGTTTTGGAAACTCTCAAAGATAGGCTGTTATTCACCAAATTTAACAAGTGCGAGTTTTGGTTACAATCAGTTGCTTTCCTTAAACTTATAGTATCCAGCGAAGGGATCTAGGTGGATTCCCAGAAAATAAAAGTAGTGAAACAATGTCCTGGACCTACCTCTCCTATAGATATCAGAAGTTTCTTGGGTCTAGCGGGTTATTACAGAAGGTTCGTGGAAGGATTTTCATTCATAGCCTCACCATTGACTAGGTTGACTCAGAAGATGGTTAAGTTTCGGTGGTCAGATGATTAAGAGAAAAGCTTCGCATAATTGAAAACTAAGTTGACAATAGCTCCTGTTTTGACTCTTCCAGAGGGTTTAGATAGTTATGTGATTTATTGTGATGCATCCAAAGTCGGCCTATGTTGTGTGTTGATGCAGCGAGATAAGGCTATATCATATGCTTCTAGACAACTTAAGGTACATGAGAAGAATTATCTGACTCATGACCTCGAGCTTACAGCTGTGGTGTTTGCACTCAAGATTTCAAGACACTACCTGTATGGTGTTCATGCAGATGTGTTCACAGACCATAAGAGCCTTCAGTATGTGGTCACCCAGAAAAAGTTGAATCTTCGCTAGAGAAGATGGCTTGAGTTCCTCAAGGATTATGACATAAGTGTGCATTACCACCCTAGTAAGGCAAATGTAGTAGCAGATGCCCTTAGCAGACTATCTCTGGGTAGTGTAGCTCATGTTGACGAAGAAAGAAAAGAGCTAGCAAAGGATGTTCATAGACTTGCTTGCCTTGGAGTTCGTCTTATGAGCATATCAAATAGTGGTGTAACTGTTCAGAATAGGGCAGAATCTTCACTGGTAGTGGAGGTTAAGGAAAAGCAAGACAGTGATCTGATATTGCTCGAACTCAAGGGTGTAGTCCACCAACAGAGAGTTGAGGTTTTCTCGTAAGGGGGAGATGGTGTGCTTCGCTACCAAGGTTGATTATATGTTCCTAATGTGGGCAAGTTGAGACAACATATTCTTACAGAGGCCTATAACTCTAGATATTCTATTCATCCAGGTGCTACTAAGATGTACCACATTCTGTGGGAAATCTATTGGTGGAATGGTATGAAAAAAGATATAACAAATTTTGTGGTTAAGTGCCCCAATTGCCAGCAAGTCAAGGTAGAACATCAGAAACCAGGAGGTTTGGCTCAAGAGATTGACATTCCTACTTGGAAGTGGGAAGTGATCAACATGGATTTCATCACAGTTATACCTCATACTCTATGACAATGACTTCATTTGTGTGGTAGTTGACAGAGTTACTAAGTCATCTCACTTTTTGGTGGTCAAGACTACAGATTTGATGGAGGACTACGCCAAGCTTTTAATTAATGAGGTAGTTAGGTTGCATGGGGTTCCTTTGTCTATCATCTCAGATAGAGGTCCTCAGTTTACCTCTCATTTTTGGAAGTCCTTTCAGAAAGGTCTTGGTACTCAGGTTAATCTTAGCACAACATTTCACCCACAGACTGATGGTTAGGAAGAGCGTACCATTTATGTGATCGACTTCAAGGGTAGTTGGGATGATCACCTTTCTCTTATAGAGTTTGCCTACAACAAAAGCTATCATTCTAGCATTCAGATGGCACCTTATAAAGCATTGTATGGGCGTAGACGTAGATCTCTAGTCGATTGGTTTAAAGTAGGTGATGCAGCCTTGATAGGGCCAGATTCAGTCCTTGATGCTATGGAGAAAGTACAACTCATTAGAGATAGACTTAAGACAGCCTAGAGTCACCAGAAGTCTTATGCAGAAGAAAGGAGAAAGGAACTAGAGTTCCAAGTTGATGATTGGGATTTCCTGAAGGTGTCACCTATGAAAGGGGTGATGAGATTTGGCAAGAAAGGGAAGCTCAATCCTAGATATGTAGGCCGTTACCAGATCTGGAAAAGGATTGGTAAAGTGGCTTATGAGCTAAAGTTGCCAGCAGATTTAGCAGCAGTGCATCCAGTCTTTCACATTTCACTATTGAAGAAATGTGTGGGTGATCCAGCTTTTGTAGTGCTATTAAAGAGTGTGGCTGCAAAAGATAGCCTTTCCTATGAGGATGTACCAGTTGAGATTCTTGATCGTCAGGTTAGAAGATTGAGAAACAAGGAAGTCATTTCAATCAAGGTTTTATGGAGGAGTCAATCCGTAGAGGGAGCTACTTGGGAAGCAGAAGCAACCATAAAGTCCAAGTATCCTCACCTCTGTCCTTCCGATTCCATTCCAGCTTGAGGTAATCGTTCCTTTTTATTTTTTCAGTCATTCATGCGCTAATTCAATCTTAGTATTTTGTTCCTTCAGTTTGTACTTGCATTTTCAGCATATTTTCATATTCTTGGAACTCAGTTCAGCCAGAAATCAGTCTTTAGTGTGTAATGGTAGGTTCGTAGTTCTTTCCCTCCATCTTAGCTAGATTAGCCTTCATTCGAGGAAAAATATTCCTAAGGGGGAGATACTGTAACACCTCAAAAACCAGGCGTAGAATTTTTTTTGCACAAATATTACTTGAAGCAATGAACCACAGCAGGGTTCACGGACCATGATAAGGTCCACAGTCCGTAGACCTTCCTGTGGTCCAGACTTGGAATTCACCAGGCCCAGGCGTCAGACCACGAGACCCTTCACGGGCTGTGCTCACGACGATGAGCCGTGGTGGCATCCGTAGAGTCGAGGCAGTAGCCCCTCTAGCCAGCCCCTTAGACCTCTATGCCTAAGTGAAGACCACGAGGACCTTCACAGTCCGTGGTCCATCACACGGGTCATGGAGTGATCTAAAAAGGCGATACAGTAGGCCCCCATACCTAAGCTTCCAGATCTCAGCCCAAGTGAGGACGACGGCGACCTTCACAGTCTGTGGTCCTCCACACGGGCCGTGCTAGTGACCGTAGTCTAGACCCTCAAATTTTCATAACCAAGTCCATATCACGACCGACTTCACGGTCCGTGGTCCCTTTCACGGTCCGTGAAGATGGTCGTGATCAACCTATCTGCATCTTTAAATCAGGGTTATTTTGATATTTTCCTATTTCGTTGGACCTCTAAACTACATCATTTTAACCCTAAACTATGTGGTTTTGATTAGTTTTAGCCTAGAAACATAGCTAGAACTTACCTAAGTAAGATCTTGCATCAAAACTCAGAAATTTAGAAGCGCAAGAATAGAAACAAGCGACCAACCCCAGTTCAAGAACGCATCAAGTTTCCTCCAGTTCCATCCCTGAAATCGAAGGATTTCTTCGTGGAATTCGTCACCAGGTATGTGGGATTTCAATAGTGGATTCCTTTTACCCATTAGGTCCCTAGTTTTGAGTCAGTTTCTTGATTCCCTTATTATGACTAGAGCTAGGGTTTCTTGAATGTTAGAATTATTGGGTTCTTAGCTGTTAGAATGATCCAAATCAGATTAGTACGTTAATATTCAATTTTTTGCATAAATTTTAGAACCCTAGATATGTAGTTGTTTAGTTCTTGAATTACACATGCCAGGCTCTATATTTCAGTTATACATGCCTCAGTTATTAATGCATCAATATCAGTTAATTGTTGCATACTCAATTCACATGTCCAGTTTGAGCTATCCAGTAACTTAAATAAATTTAGTCATAATGTGTTAATCACTTAATCTATTGGGAGTAGCATAATACTGAGTTGGACTGGGGTTCAGCGTACCCAGATAGTCCCAGAACTACTACCCACGTAGGTCGTAAGTCCCCTTTGTGGGCATCATTTCAGTGATCACGCCAGCATGCCTCTATACCTCGGCAAGGTATATTGGGTCCTCTTGATGGGGCGTATACATCAGACTCTATATTTAGCGCATGTGATTTTATTATCGGTTATTAGTAGCTCCCACAGTTCAGTCAGATTTTATTGCATTGACCATGTATTCAGTATTCAGTCTCAGCATGTTATAAATTGGTCATTGCATTCAGTTAGCTCAGTATTCAGTATCTATATCATGTTCAGATTATATCATTGCTTATTTGCTTGTTCAGTTATATGTTATTTCAGCTTTATTCTATTCTACATGCTCAGTACCTTTCAAGTACTGACGCATACTTTGCGCTACATCTTCTCGTGATATAGGTTTAGGTTCTCAGTATCCAGATCACACTTAGATCGGTTCCCAATCTCTAGTTCAGCAGAATTAGTAGTGAGTCCTTATTCTCCGAGGACAATAATCATGAGTTTCTTTTCAGTATTTTTAGTCCTTTAGTTTTAGTTTTTCTAGACTTAGCTGGGTCCTGTCCCAACATTTCTAGTTAGTTAGAGGCTATTTTCAGAAATAGTTAGATTCAACTTAGTATTGAGTTAATATCTTCTTTGTATTAAACTCATCAGCTTTCATTTATCTCAGTTATAATATATAGGTATTCCCCATCTTTTCATTTTATTTATGGTTTAGCTTCCATATCAATTTTTATCTTTAGTATGCTCGTGATCATGCCAGTAGGGTTAGCTTGGGAGCACTTGTGGTCTTAGATCCCATGTCCACGTCTCGGGGGGTAGTTCGGGGCGTGACATTTCCCAACTAGTTAAGTTGTAGAGACTTGTGGACAAACTCTGTGGGGTCTTTTTAGCTTCCATTAATATCTTTTTTTGTCTTATTTTATATATGATTTTAGTTATAGCCTTGTCAGCTTACTAGTTCTTTATCAGATAAATAAGCTTTTCTGGCCCATTTCATTATGTTTTTAATATTTTTATAATCTCGTCGGTCCAATTATCTGTTTCAGCATGTTATTATGGTGTCCTTATCGATCCTCGTTATTTCATTTTTTTTTATGTTTTAATTAGTTTGCTCGGTCAAGTAAGGTACCAGATGTCTATTGCGCCTATACTAATTTGGAGTCTGAAAAAATCTAGGTAATGAATATTGACATGCTATACCAATAGTTATGAGATATTTAATTAAGACAAAAATGTGTGGTTTGTTCTATATAAAATATCCTACTGTACTTGAAGACTTCTCTCATGCAGATTGAAACAATTGCTAAGGTGATTCTTGTTCTACCACTAGTTATATTTTTACTTTGGGAGTGGTGCTATATGTTGGAAATCAAAAAAGCAAACAATAATTGTTAACTCTACCATGGAGGCCGAACCAATTTCTTTAGATTCAGCTAGTGAGGAAGTGATTTGGTTGAGAGATTTATTATTTTAAAACCTTATTGTGAAAAATTAATTTCTCTTATTTTAATTTATTGTGATAGCACAACTGAAATTTGTAGAGGTCAAAACCATTGCTACCATGGTAAATCTAGACCTATAAGGAAGAAATATAATAATGTGAGATCATTTTTGATAAATGGTACCATTAATGTTTATTATGCCAAATCTTGTGATAATCTTGCAAATCCTCTAAGTAAGGCTTTAACAAGAGAAAAGGTATGAAGCACATCGAGAGAGATGAGACTGAAGCCTATAAATCCATGAGTCATTTATGAGGCAACCTAAATTGGACTAGAGATCCTACAATAAGTTTAATGAAAAAGCTATTCATATGATGATTTTTGTAAAAAGGGCACTATTTTTTATTCCCCCTATGATGTGATTGTATTGTTTTCAATAGTGATTTGTAAAGGTTGATTTAATCAAACTCTTAATGAAAATATATAGCCCGTATGAGTGGAGTGTTAAAATTATAAGAGAACTTTTGATAATTTTCACCTATGAGTGTGGAAGTAGACTGATTTCTATGAGAATTGGACTCATTCTCAATAGCACTCATGAAATTGGGATAGCACAAGGCCGTAATGCGTTGACTTTTTAAGTTCATGTCAACACCTCAATTATTATGTGTATGCAATGATATTTTATTTCCCTTAAGCAGTCATTGTTCAAGTCTGAGACCACTATGACTCTAGAGTAAAATTTACTATTTTACTAAGTGGAGGTTTAATGCAGAACACACCTTCTTTATGCATAATAGTCTACCTTCAACTTCTAGACTCTCTTACTTAATATTAAAATGAGTGAAAGATTATTGGTCTATAGCATTTTAATATTAATATTAGTAATATTAAAGTTGCTTCACGGGGGATTGCCAAGTGTGCTGAACTACTCCATGCCTTATGTTGCATTAGACCGTGTCACAATCCAAAGTATACCGTAGGAGTAGCATGGTGCATAGGATCCCGAGAGGCCCTATACAAGTCACTTAGCATACATCATACAATTTAATAGTATAAACAATTTCAAAATCATAGTCTTATATCATAAAAAGCTTTGACAAAGAGGAAGTCTAACATAAGTCTGAATAATCCATCTAAAAATATAAAGAAAGTGATTGGGATGTAACTCATACATCACATACAAGTCTAGAATCGGAAGTAAAGAAAGCACTAATAGGATCATAGTTCTCGGAACATGAGGACTCACCAATTCTTGGTCTTCGAATCGCCAAGGAGATCAACTAGCCATGAGAGTGAGCAGTAGGAGAGTCAGACCCTACATTTATGAGATAATGTAGGCAGAAGTATGCATTCGTACATGGAATGTACTTAGTATGGAGTAATATTCTTGAAATAAACATGAAAGCATGAATGACTTAAAACATGAAAGGCATGACCAATAACGGGACATTTTAAAAGCTTAAAGAAGAAATGACATGTAAATCATGAAATACAGTCAAATACATAAGCATAAAGGACATAAGAAAGACACTTTGAAGAAACATAGTCATTTTTATGGGATATTAGCTTTACAATAATATAGAAGAGCTATATCATGGAATCTAGTATATCCCTCATAGGGAAAGAAGGGAAAACTACTTGTATGGGTAGAATTTGTACATATCATCTTTTGCTAAAGTGGATTCACTAGCTAGGTCATTTAAGCCAATCTTATGGGCTAAAAATTTTTGGGACTAGAAGTTGTTACTAGAGACTATCCTATTTGAGCCTCCACCTCAAAGTCCTTTCGGTATTAAGCATAAATTCCAACGGAACACATAAAAGTCAAATATCAATATATTATAGGAAAGACAATGATTAATACCAATCCACATTTTTAGTATCAAAACATAGAATAACTCCTTAAACATAACTCAAAATGGATAACAAAACCTTTCACCAGTGTGAATCCATATGTGATAATTACTTTTCATAATCATGATCATAATAACATGTGAGAAAACCTTTCACAATAACATTGATACTTTCCTTCCAAAACATCCCTAAATCAATTACAATAATTTCATAAAAACATGCATATCCTCATAAATTCATAGTTCATAGGTTCATGGGTTCATCATAGATTCATAGTTGAAAATCATAATTTAGGCATGGGTCAGCATAATTTCAACTAAACATCATGTATTAACATTAAATCATTCATTAGAAGACTAAATCAACAATAATAAATCATAATTGAATGAAACCCGTAAAGTTTGAATTGAAACCCTAACTTATCAATTGAAATTGAATTGAGAAATTGGAAATATTGGAGACCCCAAGAAAGAAAGGATTCCATGGGTGAATACCCACCTACCTTGATACTTAATGCCCAAAAGGAATGGAGGATTAATGAACTTGAATTAGCCTTATCTTCTTCTTCTTCCTTAGCCTTGAGAGAATTTAGGGAGGATAAAGTTGGTTAGGTTTTGAAGATTTAGGAGAATGGGGTTTGAGTGGGTAATTTAGGACTCAAAAAGACTTATATAGGCTTTAGGATGAAGGCCCAACTGACTTAGTTTTGATCTAAAACGATTAGGAAAAAAGATTCAACAGCCTTTTAAAATAATTATCGAAACTCCTATATGGTTTGGACCTACTCTACGGACCATACTGGACAATCGTAAAAATTTTCAGACACCTTAATCTAGACCAACTTTTGATGGATCTTGTCTATGGCACATAGGTCTTCCTTCTATAGACACCAATCGTAGAAACCAACTTAATCCCTTAAAATTTCACCAAGTTTGGGACCTACCTACGAGACCTATTTACAGCTCGTACAAATACTGAAGGGCCGTCCTGGTGAACCGTAAAAAAAGTGTACTGAACATGACTTTCAAAATTTTATTTTCCCTCTTCTATAGATGTCATCTACAATCTATAGAAGCTTCTACGATCAGTAGATGGGGACCCGTAGACATAGCCTGTAACCAAAAAATCCCTATTCTTTCTTTTTCAAATTTTGATGTTTTTCATCCTCAAATGGAACTCAAGACAACATAAGGGGGTTGGGGAAGAGACATAGCAACCCAATAAGAATGCAACTTCATCAAAATCATATAAATATATTCAAAACATCATTTTATAAGGCATACATGTAAATCATACTCAAATGCACATAATCATGAAGCAATCAATCGAGCTAACTCATTTTCTCAAAAGTCAAATTTTCATGAGCATGCATGCGTGAGGAAACATGAGAACAACTAAGACACATGAATTTGAAAGAATGAACTATGAGGGGCTAAATACCTCAAGCTAGAGTAGGATCGGAGGGAAAGAGATAGGGATAACAAGACATCATATCGGTCTTGGCCTCCCAAGTAACACCCTCAACCCTTTGATTCCTCCACAACACTTTCACATTTGCAAGTTCCTTATTTCTAAACTTATTAACTTGCCAGTCCAAAATCTCAACCGAAACTTCTTCGTAAGAAAGACTCTCTAATGATACAGTAGATGTAGGATCACCAACACATTTCTTCAACAAAGAGACATGGAAAATCGGATGCATCGATGCTAGGTCATCAGGCAAATCAAGTTCATAAAAAACTTTACCAGTGCAGCAACGGAGACTAATGTCATGGACTTAGAGTGTTGGTTAAAGTTCCGTGCGGCACTTGACAACTTACTCACTATTGTTTCAAGATCTTGTAAGCTCAAGTAAGCTTTTTCAACTAAGATTGCTAAGAGAATGAAAGGAAAGACTTAGAGAATTTTGGAAGAAGGCTTTTTGTATTGCTTGGAGGATTGCTTACACTTTTTTTTTTTTGGATGATTTACAAATGAGAGCCCCTCTATTTATACTACTTCCTAGGGGGATAAAGTGTAAATAAAAATTACTACACAAATTCCTAAATATTTACACTTTGGTCCCCTCTTTAGAAATCTCTACACTTTCTAGGAAATTCCAAGTCTTTCCAAAAAAATATCTAAGGTATTCTAGAGAATTCTAAAGAAAGATCTAGGGAATTCTAGAGTCTTCCACTAACTTCCCCACAACTCTAGATTATTCCCCCTTCTTTCGGTGCCAAATTTGAAGTGTGGCGTGGAGGGACGTGACACTCTCCCCCACCTATTGATGCGCAATCGGGGTCACATCGTCGCTGCATCGCCAATCGGGTGTTGTCTTCTCGTACGCGTGGCCAATAGTCCATTGACTCGATCAAGGCCCTTGTACAACTCCTTTAGCTGCTTTCTGATCTCCTCTAGCTCGGCCTTATGATCTACCTGCTTCCTAAGAGGCATGCGCCTTGACGGCTTCTTTGATATCACGACATTGTTCCTTTCTAGAACCTTCTCCATGCATTGTGGCGAGGACTCCTTAGCACCATTGTCTTTTTTCGAACTTGCAATGGTGGCTATAAACGTCGACTCCTTCTTCTTAGGGCTTCTTAGGAGCTGCATGATTGTTAGACGAACTTGATCTTCTGTCGTTGGTACTTTAATCAGGGGCATCATACATGATCCTCCTTGCTCCATGACTAGAAGTTGTTGGAGGTAAGAGTCGATCACCCGTGGCACTTTTCAAAGAACTCCTGCCCTAGAATGATATCAAAGAGGTCTAAAGGAGCGACAGTGAAATTGGTCTTACCTTGCCACTTGCCTAGCGTGATGCTTACTCCATGCATTGACCGTCCTGAGTTGGGCGTTACTTGGACTGTAACTTAGTCCCAACCTTGTCGCTGCTGCCTTAGTCATGATATTGACCTCGAAACCTGTGTCGACCATAGCACAAGCTAGTTTTCCATTGATCGAGAGGTTGATGTACTGCGCCGTATCCTTTTGGCTTCCTCGGCTGCTTGGTGATGGCTCCGCATAATCCTATCAATCCCAACTGAGTCGTCTCTGCGCCTTGTCCTTGCTCTTGTGCATCTTTCTCCTGTCGCTCTCGTAGGATAGCATTAAGGCTCTTCAATTCAGGGCACTTTACATAGCCATGCGGCCCACCGCATATGTAGCAACCACCTCTTTTGGCCGTTTCTACCTTTCTCTTGGTGTCGACATGACGTCTAGACTTCTTGCCATTGGACCTATAGGTATCATGACTCTTAGGATGTGGTCGCTGTTCCTTGACTTTGCCATGATCTCCCCCACCATGGTCATGACTACCTCTCATCTCCTCTCTTTTGGCTCTGTCAGGCTTCTCATGCTTGAAGTCTGTCAAAGCTTCGGCCTGCGTGATGGCTTCATCTATAGTCCTAACCTGCCGACGTTCCAACTCCGTTCTGGCCCAATTTTGCAGCCCATCTATGAAGTGGAACAACATATCATCATCCGTAAGGTTAGGAATTTGAAGCATGAGGGTGGTGAACTCTTGCACATATGCGCGTATGCTGCCCGTTTGCTTCAGCTTCCTAAACTTGCGCTTCGCCTCATAAATGACGTTGTTAGGGAAGAAGGCCTTTCTGAACTCTTCCCGAAATTGCTCCCAGGTGTTGATGGTACACGTCCCCTTCCCTATCTTGGCCTCCTTGCGCCTCCACCATAGCATAGCCATCTCTGAAAGATACAACACAGATGTGTTGATCTTACTCTCGTTGCTCTACAACTTGTTGCACTTGAAGTAGTTCTCTAAATGCCATAAGAAGTTTTCCACTTCTTGCGCGTCACGGACGCCTTTGAACATAGGTGGCTTGGGAGCCTCGACCCTGGCCTCCCTATCTCAGTCAAGCGACGATGATCCTCCAACTTCCACACCCTCCTTGAGTGCTTTCATCTCGGCCTTCATGGTCTCAACTGTGCTTAATGCCTCCATGAACCGACACTCTAAGGAAGTGATGGCCTTCTTCATCTCGAACTCAGCCTGCTGACGTCCCTCCAACTCCTTGCGGATGTTATCGATCTCCTCAAGGGTGAAGTCCTCCAGAGTCTTGAACTTGCCATTGACCTTGTTCAAGAGTCTTCCTAAGATCTCCACGGCCTGCCTCGTCGTTTCAGCCCTTGCGATCCACTCCTCTCCGGGTGTGACGTCAATGGGCTCCTCGCCACGGTCATCGTCACTTGCTTCAGTGGTCGAATGTGGGTGAGATGTTAGCGCCTTGTTCGGTGTAGGGTCGAGCAGCATTTCCTTGTTACTCTTAAGGTGCTTTTTTCTCTTGCGGTTTTTCTTTCCACCATCCAAACGAACGTTGGTGGTGCTAGCGGTGTTCACGTCTCCTTCGTTAGTCATTCTCTTAGTATCAAAACCTCGTTCTGATACCACTTTGTCACGGACTTAGAGTGTTGGTTAAAGTTCTGTGCGACACTTGGCAACTTACTATTCTTTCAAGATCTTGTAAGCTCAAGTAAGCCTTTTAAACTAAGATCGCTAAGAGAATGAAAGGAAAGACTTAGAGAATTTTGGAAGAAGGCTTTTTGTATTGCTTACACTTTTTTTTTGGATGATTTACAAATGAGAGCCCCTCTATTTATACTACTTCCTAGGGGGCTAAAGTGTAAATAAAAATTACTACACAAATTCCTAAATATTTACACTTTGGTCCCTTTTTTAGAAATCTCTACACTTTCTAGGAAATTCCAAGTCTTTCCAAGAAAATATTTAAGGTATTCTAGAGAATTCTAAAGAAAGATCTAGGGAATTCTAGAGTCTTCCACTAACTTCCCCACAACTCTAGATTATTCCCCCTTCTTCCGGTGACAAATTTGAAGTGTGATGTGGCGGGACGTGACACTAAGCATCCCTTTCTTCTCAAAATTTCATCACACCCTTCATGGGTGAAATTTTCAGGTAAACCCAATCATCCACGTCAAACTCAAGTTCTCTTCTTCTAACATCGACATAGGACTTTTATCGACTTTGAGCCATTTTCAAACTTTCTCTAATAAGTAGAAGCTTCTCCATAGACTCATGTACCAACTCGAGACCTATCAAAGCAAGCTCACAAACTTCAGCCTACCCTATAGGAGATTTACACCTCCTACTACAAAGCCTCAAATGGAGCCATACAAATGCTTTAAGGATAGCTATTATTGTAAGCAAATTCAATTAAAGGCAAATGATCATCATAATTACCCTTGAAGTCAATCACAGAAGCTCTCAACATATCTTCCAAAATTTGAATAGTTAGCTCCACTATCATATCAGTTTGAGGATGAAAGGTTGTACTAAGCTTAACCCGTGTACCAAGACCTTTTTGGCAAGACTTTCAAAATTGAGAAGTGAATTGGGTACCATGATCAGAGATATTCCATGTAACTTAATCATTTTCCGTAGATACAACCTAGCATAATATTTCACTGAATAAGAAACTTTTATAGGAATAAAATGAATCGAATTCATCATACGATATACACTAACCTAAATCAAGTCAGGTTGTTGCCATGTGCGGGGTAAACTAACAATAAAGTCCATATTCAAATATTCCCACTTCCAAGTAGGAATACAAATATCTTGGTACAAACCTCCCGTCTTTTGATGCTCAACTTTTAGTTGTTAACAATTAGAACACTTAGCCAAAAGTTCCGCAATATCCTTTTTCATTCCATTCCACCAATAGGCCTCCCGCAAGTCATGGTACATCTTGGTGGCTCCCGGGTGAATGAAATATCAAAAACTATGGGCTTTTGGTAAGATTTTTTCTCTTAAATCATCAAGGGAATACACAAACAACCTTGATATCAAATCTCACCATTACCCCCTTGGGAGAAAGCCTTTACGGACACATTTTAAGTACTACTTCCTTCAATTCAACCAAAATTGAATCAAGTCGTGCTTGGCTTTCACATCCGACACAAAGGATGACTCTAACCATTATGAACAATAACACCACCGTCATTAGAATCAACCAACTGAACACCCAATCGGGCTAATCTAGGAACATCACAAACCAACTCCTTCTTATCTTCCTTAACATGTGTAACACTACTTATTGATAGTCAATTAAGAGCATCTTCCACCACATTTGCCTTACTAGGGTGATAAAAGATACTTATGTCGTAATCTTTTAGAAACTCAAGTCACCACCTTTGGCAACTAATTAGATTCTTTTTCTTGAACACATACTGCAAACTCTTGTGATCGGTAAAAACATCAACATGGACACTATAAAAATAATGTCTCCAAGTCTTTAAGGCAAAAACAAATGCCTCTAGCTTGAAATCATGAGTAAGATAAGTTTTTTTTCCATGAAAATTTAGTTGCCTTAAAGAATAAGCAATAACCTTCTCATTTTGCATAAGAACACACCCTAATCCAATCCTTGAAGCATCACAATAAACAACAAACCTATTGGACCCTTCCGAAAAAGTCAACACCAGAACGGAGGTAAGTCTATCTTTCAATTCTTGGGAACCCTTCTCACACATTTCCGACCATATGAACTTAACTTTCTTTTGGGTAAATGCACTCAAAGGATAGGAAATGGAAGAAAACCCTTCCGTAAACCTTCTATAATAACCAGCCAAACCCAAGATACTTCGAATATCCAAATGGGATAGAGGTCTAGTCAATCTTAACCACATCTGTCTTCTTAGGATCTACCTCAATACCCTTATCATAGACAATGTAACAAGGAAAAGCCACATATCTCAACCAAAACTTGCATTAAATAAACTTTGCAAATAATTGTTGGTCTTTGAGGACTTGCAACACAATCCTCAAATTATCGACATGCTCATCCTTACTCCTAGAGCAAATCAAAATGTCATCAATAAACACAATCACAAACATGTCTAGATATTGTCTAAACACTCTATTCATCAAGTCCATAAATGAGGCAGCTGGAGCATTAGTCAAACCAAATGACAGTAACAAAAACTCATAATGACCATACCAAGTTCGAAAAGTCATCTTCAAAATGTCTTCTACCTTCACCCTCAATTGGTGATAACCCGACCGGAGGTCTATCTTAGAGAAGTAACTCGATCCTTGGAGTTGATCAAACAAAGCATCTATCCTTGGAAGAGGATACTTATTGTTAATGATAACCTTGTTCTATTGTTGGCAGTCAATGCACATGTAAATTAAGCCATCTTTCTTAAGAATAAATAAAACTAAAGCACCCCATAGAGAGATACTCGGTCAAATTAAACCCTTATCCAACAAATCCTTCTATTGCTCTTTCAATTCCTTAAGTTCTGCCAAAGTCATACGGTAAGGAGGAATAAAGATAGGTTGCATATCTTAAAGAAGGTCAATACCGAAGTCTATTTCCCTATCAAGAGGAACACCAGGTAAATTATCGGGAAACACTTTCAAAAAATCATTTACAACGGGGATCGACTCAAAAGTAAGGGTCTCAGAATTCGTATCCCTAACCCAAATAAGGTGATATATCCAACCCTTAGATATCATATTTCTAGCTTTCAGTCAAGAAACAAATTGACCCTTTAGGCATAGAATTTCCCCCTTTCCACTCTAGATGGACTTATTTGGAAATTGAAACTTGACCATGCTGGTTCTACAATCAATAGAAGCATAACAAGAATGAAGTCAGTCCATACTAAGAATAACATCGAAGTCTAACATATCAAGCTCTACTAAATCAACATGATAAAGATACAAGACAATTTCGATAGACTCTTTTAGTCATAATAGATTCACCAACAAGATAGAGAAAAAAAAAAAGGGTCAAACAACACATCCCGGAAGAACATCAAACCTCATAGACACATATGACATCACAAAAGACAATGTATCATCGGGATCAAGTACAGCATAAACATCAAGATGAAAGACTATCAACATATTAGTAACAACATCGGGAGAACTCTCTTGATCATGAAGAGTTTGAAGTGCATAGATTCGGTTTTGCTTTAGAGCACTTGAACCCAAACCACTAGGCGGAGCTTTCCTGCCATCCTTTCCATTTTCAATTCTAGATGGACAATCTCTCAAGCAGTGACTGCTCTTGCCACAACAAAAAAAATTATCCGTACCCATCAAGCATATCCCCGAATGTCTCGTGCCACACTTTTAGCATGCGGGAACCGAAGATTAGATTCAACCACCATCTTCTCTTTAAGGCTTAGGGTTAAACACCCTATCTTTATTGAAATTAGGAGCAAGAGCATTGGAGGAACCTTGACTAGAAAAAATTTGTCGGGACCTAGAACGGGCATGTCCATCGGACCTTGAACGTGAAAAGTTACCATCAACGATCTTTGTCCTTTTTTCCTCCCTAGACCTTTCCTTAAGCTTCTTTTCTTTAATTTGTTGAGCATGAATCATTAGATGAGAAATGTACATTTCCTTTATGAGCATGGGGATACGACATTCCTTAACTATTATTTTGGACACTCCCAAAACAAACATGCTCATCTTTGCCCTGGAGTCGGCAACCATAGTAGGAGCATATTTAGAAAATTGTGTGAATTTCAAAGCACACTCCTTCATGCTCATATTCACTTAGCGAAGGTTGATGAATTCAATTACTTTTGCCTCTCTCATATCAAGGGAAAAGAACCTATCAATGAAAGCAACCTTAAACTTCTCCCAATTGAGAGGGCTCGCATCTACCGCCCTCTCTTCCTTCCATTAGTTGAACCAAACTTGGGCAACACCCTTAAGTTGATAAGCCACCAATTATGCCTTTTCCATCAGCATAACACCCATGATCATCAAAACTTTGTATACCTCATCAATGAACTCCTGAGGATCTTCATCAATCTTGGAACCATGAAACTCTGAGAGATTCATCCTAGTGAAGTCTCTTACTCTAGTTGCTATCGTACCCACATTTGGGTTCACAGGACCACAACTTCCTTATTGGCTTGATCCTACGCTTGAAAACCATCTCGAAACTTTGCATTAGTCACTTGCTTGGCCAAAGGGACGGTCGGAACATGAGGAGCTTGAGTAGTTTCTCGATCCACATTCTCATTCACATTCCTCCTAACATATGTTATTTGAGGGGCTATATCCTAAAAAACATGATATAAGGATTAAGAGAAGCACATATAGGGTTAAACTCTATCACACAAATTTAAAGTGATGAAAGAAGTGGAATTTCCTAAACATATTGTACCTTCTTATTCATAAATGTGACGCGTTTCACACTCATGAATAAGTCTCTACTCGACGTGGCTTATGAGACTTTCTAGGACCTTTCTAAACTTCGTGCTTGAAATACCAAGTTTGTAACAACCCAAAGCATACCCTAGGTGAAAGATGACTTATAGGACCCCAAGAGGCCCTATACAAACCACTTAGCATACATCATACAAGATAATATATTAAATAATTCCAAAATCATAGTATTATATCATAAAGAGCTTTGACAAAGTGGAAGTCTAACATAAGTCTTAATAAGACATCTAATCATTTAAAAGAGAATGATTGGAACATCACCCATACATCACATACAAGTCAGGAAACGTACGTAAAGAAAGCAATAATAGTGTCATACTCCTCGGAACATGAGGATGTACCAACTCTTGATCTTCAAATTGCTAAAGATCAACTAGCTACAAGAGTAACGGGTAGGAACGTCGGACCCTATATTTATGAGATAATGTAGGCACAAGTATGCATTAGTACATAGAATGTACTAAGTATGTGGCAATATGCATGAAATAAATATGATAACATGAATGACTTAAAACATGTACAACATGACCAATAGTTGAATATTTCAAAAGCTTAAAGAAGAAATGAGATGCAAATCATGAAATATAGTCAAATACATTATAATAAATAATAGAAGGAAAAAACTTTGAAGAAACATAGTCATTTTTGTGGAATATTAACTTTAACCGACAATAAAATCGTGAGAGTTATATCATGGAATTCGGGGTATCCCTCATATCGAAATAAGGGGAAAGTACTTAGCTTTCCATGTTGCGATCGCGATGCCTAATTCAGATTATCCTCTTCTTTCACAAAGATTCTGAAAGCAGCCAACCCTTAGCTAATTCAAAGCACCACATACGTTAGATACCAGAAAAATCAGCCAACACAAAAATCATCAAAAGGACCATTGGAATTCGTTTGGAACCCCCATACACATGAATCATATAATAAAATCAATTATACTCGACGTTTTGGACTTAATAGAACCGTCGAAACACAAATTTAAGGTCTCCTTGACCTAACATCCGTGAAAATCACAAGACACTAACACAATGTATAAAAAGGCTAAATCAAGCTCAGAACATCTTTAAAATGAACCAAGACCTCACCTAGGCCTAAGAATATCTCCCTAATCCAAAGAAACTCTTTGAATTTCGATCTGAGCATCCAAAACTTGAATGTTGACCAAACTCAACCCAACGGCTAAATTTCCACAATTTTTTAACTTAGGATCTTAAATCCTCAAAAAGACTCTGAATCTGAAACTAAAAAACCTCAAAGACCGAATTCCACATTTCGTGACTGATGAAATCGACGGAATTCCATTTCGTTACTCAAAACTCCAAAAGACATTGAAACCCCACTTTTTAACAACTTTTAGACTTACAAACTCAAATCTTATCAAATTCTTAACTTTAAACTAAAGGTTCAAAAGCAACTTTAAAAACGCAACACAAACGATTCGGGGTCAAAATCGAAAAGAGCAAAACGATAAATTCGTGAAACTTTCCTTAAATGATCAACTGGGTCATTGCAATAAATAACATATATTATTTTATAATTATGTTAAATACATCACATTTATTAACAATTTAAAATATATTAAAACTAGGTAAATTACTCGTGCCTCACACGAGATTGAACTATTTTATTAAGCTTACATATGATTATTCGATAATATCCATATTTTCGATAGATACAGTACATTGTCAAGAACATTTTATCTTAAAGCAAAGAGTTTCTATGAAATCTTAAAGTGCTATATTTTTTTTATTATTTTTGTTGCACAAAAATTATGAGTCATAGAGAGATTTTAAGTACAAGAAAGAAGTCTAAGAAAATCCTCATGGAAATAGTTGGTCAGAAGTAAGAAATTTTCTAAATTCCAGGAAGTTATAAGGAAGAGCATCATCCGTTAAAAAAGAGAACAAAAAATCTTAAACAACAACACTCCCAAGTAAAAGTGGAACATCATTTTCAAACAAGAACATAATTAACTAAATTAAAATTGAGGACCTTCGGCTCCTTTCTTATGAACCTCCATCAATCTCCTTTTTATTATAGTATGTCGTATCATGTATATGTCAAAAATGATCCTAAAATTATAAATATCATCAAGGTTTATTTTCATTGTCTTTGAATAGACATTACTATTGCTTAGGTTTCATATCATTGGCGCAACTTATTTGTAATTGAACCATAGTTATTGTTTGTTATAATAAGCACTTACAAAGAAATAATGCAATGATCAACCAAGCCATAGGTGGCATCTGAACGGAACTGTTCAGAACATGATATTTTAAACCAAAATTTTGATACATAACATATTAAAGTCTCACATCATAATTTTGTGAGCACTTGAACTCACAAATATCCACAAATAATAATAAAGACGACCTCACTGTCCTAACAATCAATAAGAAAAAGGCATGTTGTATAACATATTTTTCAAAAAGATAGTCTGTCAGGCTATATCCAAGTTTACAGCTCACAAATTTAATTGAAAGAAGCCAAAAGAAAAAGTTATCATTATAGTAAAAATGATCTTTTATGATAATTAATAGTTTAATTGCCGCTAAAAATGTATTTTCAAAGGCAATTAGAACTCTCAATAAATGTCTCTAAAGTCTATATCTACATTGAATCTAATGACAATTAATTGATGTCGGTAAATGATCTAACACTCTTCATTAATGTGCATATTTATTGCCAATAAAAATTATTTTTGTTATAGTATATTTTGAGCATCTATTAGTTTCAAGAAAACTTGATCTCTTATTATGCCCAAAAAGAAGAGAGGAAGAAAAATGACAAATTAGTCAACTTGCAATAAAAGAAGTGAACTAATTGTCTCTATAATAATATTGTAGGAAGTGTTCAATGACATCCAAAATGTTTGTACCTAAGATAAAACAATAAAAATAATATACTAAATGTAGCAACCAACAAAGTAATTTGTTTGGTTCTTTTAACAAACTTCACCATTGGTTCATATTGGCTATCACATATTTGTTGTTGTATGCTATCAAATATAACACAACCTACATGAAATTTTCTCAAAAAGCATATGAAAAATATAGTAGAAAGGGACAAAAGAGAAGATCAATTTTCAATCATCCGTGCTAGGATTTTTAACAGAATTCAAGAAAAGTCACCAAAATAGCAAAAATAAATTGCAATAGTTACATGAATAACTATGACTTATCGTAAAAGACTAAGCTTCATGTTATAGGAGGAAGAAAACGCTGAGGAATGAAATACACTTAATAAGAAGCTTAATTAATGTATTTGAATTTGACTCCCCTATAGCAGAAAAACTCTACAAATAATAGTGGCAAATATAGAAATTTTGTTTACTAAAGAATCAAATATTATGAATTCAACCATTCTAGAAGTGTTATGAGTTGTGGACTGAGAGGCGCAAGAATAGTAATGTTGCGTTGCAATTGAAATCAATTTTATTTGTTTACTCTTTCTTCTTTTAATGCATTGGAACTAAGTATTGGGTTTTAAAGGGTGTGAATGAAAAATGAAGAGTGGTGACTTTTGTGAGAAGTTGTGAATTTTGTAAAAAGTTGTGACTTTTATGAAGAGTTCTGACTTTTCTAAAAAATTGTGATTTTTATGAAAAGTGGTGACTTTTTCGTAAGGTTGTGACTTTTAAGAAGGATTAAATAAGAATCCTAATTTGTGAGGGCGCCACATAGGCGGGTCTATGATTCTCTATTATTTGCCCACGCTTCGCGCGGTCATAAATAATAATCACATTGAACTTGCAAATAATCCTTAACTAATATCCATCATTAAAAATAATGGAAAAAATATGTTCTTAAAAAAATATTAGCAATATTCCAGCATAAATTGGATTATTTGTCATTATCACATAACTCAGGAACCTCTAATGAATGAATTATGCAGGTAATAATAAATCATTTGTTCTTTAATCAACATTAAAAGAAAAATAAAGATGTAAATAAGAATATATATACAAAGGCATCATAAGAAAAAGAACACATTTAAGTTACATAGATTATACAATTGTGATATATGTCTCAGGAAAAAATTCAAAAATTTGTTAATAGATTCAAAAAAGAAATTATGCTTGAACATGAAAGCAATTATAACTTTTGAACTTGCATAATGAATTTCTTCAATTGATAAGTGAGAAACTTCATATCTATGTAAAAACAAATAATATGTAAGCTTATATATAGTACTTTAAGTTATAGAACTTTATATAAAATATCAAAACATGAATTCCTGGAAATAAGTACAATAATTATTTTCCGCACAATGAATATACCTACTATATGTGTATATGTTCAATATAACCGGAGACAATAACTTTGCAAAAACATAAACAATAGAGTTTAAAACATGTACTCAAAAACAACAATTAATATCATAAGAATAAATTAATGATTGTAAAAAAAAAAACATCCCATGATATGTATAAATAAAATGAAATGGAAAGGAAAAAATCGAGTCCACTGAATGCACAGAGTCCCCTAATGTCACGACCCGAGTCTACACCCCGAAAGTGACACGTTGTACAAGATTTCGAAAAACCTCATACAAGCGTCATAACATTCATAACATTCGATAGAAGGAAAATGGTACATACTTAAAACTTATTTAAATCCATTCAATCGAAAATACTCATTTAAAACAGTGGAAATCTATTGTCTCACATGGCCATCTAAAACAATATCTCGAAAACAAAAGTAGGGTCACGGCCCTTTACAATCGAAAGTCTAACATATGTCTATTACATGAAAGAAAATGGAACATCAAAAATACTTGTGCTCGATCTATGAGAACATACCATTTAGCCTTGGAAGAATCTTAATACAAGCTCTTGAACTAGAGACAAAGCAACTCACTTGCCGGAACCTACACTTGTAGTAAAAATAAGAGAAATATGGGTTAGCACAATTAAGTACTAAGTATGATAGCCATGCAAAAACATGCTTAAAACGGACATTTTATTTGAAAGTCATGCTTTTATACCAATTTGAGAAAACTTCATGAACATAAGTATAAGAGGCATAATATACAAACATAACCAGCATACAAGTCATTTCTTCACATTGGAACATAATCAACCATAAAAGACATTTCATTACATTAAGCTTTCACCTCAAGCAACCCCAAGCTATACTATGTGCAATGTATGAATAGCGTCCCATACCAGCATCCACACTAAGTAACACATCAAGGCCACTAAAAGTGAACTTACCATTCATCCTTTCCATCTTTCCACAATACTCATACATAAGAGACAAACATCTTATAAGTCATGACAAGAAAGTAACTCATAATACAATCCAACAATAGCATGCATCAATACATTAGACATTTAAGTCAACATTCTTTATTAGTTTCAGTAAGAGCACATTAATACATTACTCATGAAGACAATAGAGAACTCACTGTAACCCTATCAAAGCCTACTCGTGCAATGCATGGATAGCATCCCATACTACCACCCACACTTCAGAGAACTCATCAAGAAACCACAATGCACATCTCACATGATGGGAATAAGCATTAACCGACATAGACCATGAGAGCAAACCATGGAATCCGATGTCATATAGCCCCACACAGTAAAGAGGTGGTCTACTTGCCTAAGATAGGACTGGTAACATTTTAGCTTAAGTGGATTCCACTAGCTAATATCCTATGTGGGCACATAGTTATGGGATAGGGAGATGTTCATTGGAACCCTAACCTAACATTGGGAGAGTTTCCATCTTACCATATCCGTTCGGTGCTTAGCCTTTATTCCCATAGAGTATTTAATTTTCATTAACATTATTGTACTTGAGAGGGCCAACAACATTAGGCTTACCGGCCTAAAGTACATTACACATGAAAGAGCCACCACCATTAGGTCTACCGATTTAAGGTCCATTAAGGATATCTCATTGACTTTTCAAGGAAGGTGTCATCAACATTGGATCTACCAATACAAGGTTTATCATTTCACACATGAAAGGTCTACCAACACTAGGTCTACTGATTCAAGGTTTATCATGGCATTAGTTTCTAGACTCATCATGAAGGGCTACCAACACTAGGTCTACTGGTTCAAGACATAGCCTAAAACACTTCATTATTCATTTATGAAAGGAACGTCATTGGCCTATCGATTCATATTTATCAAGTCAAGGCACCTTCATTATACAAGAAGAGGATGCCTAAGCTTACCAATTCAAGATACATCAATCCATCTTACTTTCATTTATACAAGAATATGATGCATAAGCCTACCAATTCAAGATATAACATTACATTATAGAGACCCTTCACATTCTATCATCATCATTCATATGTGCACAATTGAGAATGAACCTTTCAAATTAGCACAATTACATCATAAATATGATCATATAACATTTATTGGAATCATAAACATTTTCATAACATCATACTTATGCATTAGCCTTTATGAAATTGCCTTCCAAGGCTATGAACATCATTCACCAACATATCTTAGAATACAACAATTAGTCATGAACAATGATGCAATTCAATAATCTAAATAGATTTAGGCATAATCCATCAACATACTTCCATAATCAACCAACCCAAATAGCCAACATTCAATTTTGTACTTTGGGGAAGAACATGGGTTCATGAGGAATTCATTGTTAATCATCATAAATACACCAATTCATTCATAAATCATCAAATATTAACCCTTGAAAATGTTTTGGAACTGAACCCATGCTTAGATTGAAAACCCTACTTTTTGGGTAACTTTGGAACTTGAAATCATATTTTGGAATTGGCTCCTTGAATGAAACTTAGTCAAGGATGAAGACTACCATATCTTGCTTGTGAATCCCCATGAAATTTGAGGAAGAAACACCTTGAATCCACAAACCCTAGCTCCCACTTCTTCCTCTTCTTCTTTGGGAACTTCTAGAGAGAGAAATATTGGGAAGGAGAAGAACTTTTGATTTGATTTGGGTTTTGATGAATAAAGGAGTAAATGAAGTCTTTTAAGACTTAAAACTATTTATATAAGTGATATAAAACTATTAAAAATGACCCCACAGAATACTTAATTAAATGAAATTACCTAAAACCCTTCAACTTAGGCAACCCCGTTAGGGACCACGGCCACTTGGACAGGTCGTGAAGGGGACCACGGCTCTAGGTGGTGCCCATGGTCCCTTAGGCAATAGCCTTCCTCAACATGCCAAGCCTTTAAGGGCCTAAGGCATGACCATGAGACTTTCCACGATCTGTGGTCAATACCACGAGTCGTGGTGATGGTCGTGGTCTTGAGGCAGTGCCAAGGCCTTGAAGCCTTGCCTCCCATTGCGTCTAAGTGGTCTTCACGACCACCTTCACGCCTCTTCAAGGGCATCACGACCCATAGCGGCGCCCATGGTCCCTTGACCAGTAGCTCCCATGGCCCGTGGTCATGATCACGAGCCGTGAAGTGGCTCGTAAAGGAGAGCTTTGGATTGACACCTTTCTAGGGCACACTACCTTGCCAACCACGGGTGGCACCATGACTCGTGGTGGCAACCACGGGTCGTGAAGACCCTCGTGGTCTTGGTAGGCAGTGGCTAGGCCTAGTTTTAGGCAGCCTTGCTCCCCTAACCATGGCTTTCACCCAAAACCCTTAGCCTTTGCCCTTAATCCTTGATGTTAAATCTTACGTTTAGGCTCTAGTTCACTTACTAATTTTCTGAGTCATTACATTATCTCCCCCTTAGGAACATTCCTCATTGGATGATACTTTAAACACATTAAGAGATAACGACTCAAGACTAGCAACCCATTATGCATGCAACATCATAAACAATGCACAAAATCATAGGAGGAAACATCAACTCCACATCAATAGACTCAATGCAACACAAGGAAGTAGGAACTACATCTACAAACTCATTATGCACCAAAACATCAATATTTCTCATTTCGTTGGAGGAATTTCCTTCTCTAACTCACATCATGCTTATTACAACATCATAAGGCAATTTATGCAACTCTTCTCAAAAACACATTTAAGCATCCTCATCAATTCAACTTATGAAGCATTTAGGCAACTCATTGTAGATGCACATCAATATGAGGAACATAATCAATCAAAAAATCATTTTCTCATTATACATAAGTTACATCAAAACATGCATAACATAAGGATATCATGGAAACACATATTCACACATGACTCCAAAACATGAAACAAGTTACAAGGAACCTTTTGGTCTCAAGCTTGAATAGGAATAGAAGAAAAGTGACAAGGATATCGGATCTCTCAACAATCTTGCTATTCAACATACCATCTCCCCCTTAGGAGTAAACCCATTCTAAGGAAAACATGAAAACAACATAGGGACCTCAACAAGACATTCACAACTATAAGAAATCATCACTTACCGGTGCCTTCATCCGGGTGAGCTCCTTTGCCCTCTTTGGTTTGAAGTACATAGAAGCGATTTTTCTTTGGAGCATTAGGATTCGGGCCATCAAGAAAAGCTTTTTTTTCCCTCCTTACTTTAGCCGTAAGAGTAGGAAAATTTCACTTGGTGATCATTCTTCCCACAACCATAGCACCTATTAGTACTTGTTAGGCACTTCCCAAAATGCTTCTTTCCACAAGTGGTGCAAGTAGGTTTAGAAAATAAAGACCCACCACCTTTCTTTTGGTTAACTATAGGAGTTCTTGAAGAATCTTGGTTAGAAGTCCTCTTTTTTTAACCTTGGTTGACCTTGCTCATCGGACCTAACTCTCTTCAACTCAGTATTCTTCCTCTTAAGTTTGGACTCCTAAATAGATTGAGCATACACCATAAGCCTAGAAATGTTCATATTATCATGAAGCATCGCCATACGACACTCTTCCTCAACTAGGCCGGATACACCCGTAACAAATCGACTCATCTCATCCCTAGGGTTTGACACCAACGATGGGGCATACTTACACAATTGGGTAAATTTCAAGGAGTACTCTTGAACATTCATTTTACCTTGCCTAAGGTTGATAAACTCCTCCACCTTAACCTCCCTCTTCTCACGGGGAAAGAACCTACTAAGGAATGCTTCCTTAAACTATTCCCAATCTATAGGCATCGCTCCTACCGACCTATTACTCTTCCATTGAGAGAACCAAATTTGGGCAACATCCTTCAATTAATAGGCGGCAAGTTTTGCTTTTTATATAGAAGTCACCCCTATAGCATTAACTACCTTATACACCTCAGCCAAAAACTCTTAGGGATCCTCTCCCACATTGGAACCAAAAAATACCGGAGGATTCATCCTTGTAAAGTCTCTCAACCTAGAAGCTATAGTGCTCACAATAGGGTTCATATTAGCCTCAACACCCTGAGTAGCTTGAGCTGTCATGGTTTGGGCTTGAGTAGTTATGGCTTGAGCCATTATCAAAAGAGTCGACCTAACTTCCTCAATGGTCATGTTTGGGGGATCCACCAGAACTTGATTGCCTAGAGGAACTTGGTCACCTTGAGGACCTTGGGGAAAAACTCCCTTATTCACAATCTCCTCTTCCATCCTTCTTGTATTCGCCCTTGTATTCATATCTTATAAACACAAGAGAAGAGTTAGGAAAAGGACTCTTATAGAGCTAAACACTATGGCACAACTTCAAGAATAAGGGAAGAAATGTAGCTTCCTAACGTCCTATAGCCTCTTACTCATAGATGTGTCGCAACTCACAGCAATGAACAAGACTCTACTAGACGTGGCTTGTGAGACATCAATCTTAAAAACCAATCCAAAATGTATACTCTGATACCATGTTTGTCACGATCCGAGTCTACACCCCGAAAGCAACACGGCGTACAAGAATCTGAAAAGTCTCATACAAGCCTCATAACATTTATAACATTCGATATAAGGAAAATGGTACAGAATTAAAACTTATTTAAGTCCATACAATCAAAAATGCTCATTTAAAACAATGGAAGTCTATTGTCCCACATGACCATCTAAAACAATATCTTGAAAACAAAAGTAGGGTCACGACCTTTTACAATCGAAAGTCTAACATATGTCTATTACATGTAAGAAAATGGAACATCAAAAGTTCTTGTCCTCAATCTATGAGGACATACCACTTAGCCTTGGAAGAATCTCAATCCAAGCTCTTGAACTAGAGATAAAGCAACTCACTTGTCGGAACCAACACTTATAGTAAAATAAGAGAAATATGGGTTAGCACAATTAAGTACTAAGTATGATAGCATGCAAAAACATGCTTAAAACTGATATTTTATTTGAAAGTCATGCTTATATGCCAATTTGAGAAAACTTCATGAACATAAGTATAAGAGGCATAATATACAAACATAACCAACATACAAGTCATTTCTTTACATTTGAACATAATCAACCATAGAAGACATTTCATTACATTAAGCTTTCAACTCAAGCAACCCCTAGCTATACTATGTGCAATGTATGAATAGCGTCCCATACCACCATCCATACTAAGTACCACATCAAGGCCACCATAAGTGAAATTACCATTCATCCTTTCCATCTTTCCACAATACTCATATATAAGAGACAAATATTTTATAAGTCATGACAAGGAAGTAAATCATAATACTATCCAAGTATAGCATGCATCATTACATTAGACATTTAAATCAACATTCTTCATTAGCTTCATTAAGAGCACATTCATTCATTACTTATGAAGACATTAGAGAACTCATAGTAGCCCTATCAAAGTCTCCTCGTGCAATGCATGGATAGCATCTCATAATACCACCCACACTTCATAAAAATCCTTAAGAAACCATAATGCACATCTCACATGATGGGAATAAGCATTAACCGACATAGACCGCAAACCATGGAATCCGGTGTCATATAGCCCCACACCATAAAGAGGTGGTCTACTTGCCTAAGATAGGACCGGTAACATTTTAGCTTAAGTGGATTCCACTAGCTAATATCCTATGTGGGCACACAGTTATGGGATAAGGAGATGTTCATTGGAACCCTAACCTAACATTGGGAGAGTTTCCATCTTACTATATCCACTCGGTGCTTAGCCTCCATTCCCATAGAGTATTTCATTTTCATTAACATTATTGTACTTGAGAGGGCCACCAACATTAGGCCTACCGACACAAAGTACATTACACATGAAAGGGCCACCACCATTAGGTCTACCGATTCAAGGTACATTAAGGATAGCTCATTGTCTTTCCAAGGAAGGGTGTCATCAACATTGGGTCTACCGATACAAGTTTCATCATTTCACACATGTAAGGGCCACAAACACTAGGTCTACCGATTCAAGGTTGATCATGGCATTAGCTTCTAGACTCATCATGAAGCGCTGCCAACACTAGGTCTAACGGTTCAAGACATAGCCTAGAATACTTCATCGTTTATTTATGAAAGGAACGTCATTAGCCTATCGATTCATATTCATAGTCAAGACACATTCATTATACAATAAGAGGATGCCTAAGCCTACCAATTCAAGATACATCAATCCACCTTACTTTCATTTATACAAGAATATGATGCATAAGCCTACCAATTCAAGATAAAACATTACATTATAGAAACCCTTCACATCCTATCATCATCATTCATATGTGCACAATTGAGAATGAACCTTTCAATAGTAGCACAATTACATCATAGATATGATCATATTACTTTCATTGGAATCATAAACATTTTCATAACATCATACTCATGCATTAGCCTTCATGAAATCGCCTTCCAAGGCTATGAACCATCATTCACCAACATATCTTAGAATACCACAATTAGGCATGATAATGATGCAATTCAATAGTCTAAATCAATTTAGGCATAATCCATCAACATACTTCCATAATCAACCAACCAAGTCAGCAACATTCGATTTAGTGATTTGGAGAAGAACATGGGTTCATGGGTAATTCATTATCAATCATCATAAATACATAAATTCATTCATAAATCATCAAATATTAACCCTTGAAAATGTTTTGGAACTGAACCCATGCTTAGATTGAAAACCCTACTTTTTGGGTAACTTTGGAACTTGAAATCATATTTTGGAATTGGCTCCTTGAATGAAACTTAGTCAAGGATGAAGACTACCATATCTTGCTTGTGAATCCCCATGAAATTTGAGGAAGAAACACCTTGAATCCATAAACCCTAGCTCCGACTTTTTCTTCTTCTTCTTTGGGAACTTCTAGAGAGAGAAATATTGGGAGGGAGAAGAACTTTTGATTTGATTTGGGTTTTGAAGAATAAAGGAGTAAATGAAGTCTTTTAAGACTTAAAACTATTTATATAAGTGATATAAAACTATTAAAAACGACCCCACAGAATAATTAATTGAAATGAAATTACCTAAAACCCCTCAATTTAGGCGGTCCCGTTAGGGACCACGCCCACTTGGACGGGTCATGAAGGGGACCACGGCTCATGGTGGTGCCCGTGGTCCTTTAGGCAGTAGCCTTCATCAACATGCCAAGCCTTCAAGGGCCTAAGACATGACCACGAGACCTCCCACGATTCGTGATCAAGACCACAAGTTGTGATGATGGTCGTGGTCTTGAGGCAGTGCCAAAACCTTGAAGCCTTGCCTCCCATTGTGCCTAAGTGGTATTCACTGCCACCTTCACACCTCGTCAAGGGCACCACAGCTCGTGACCACAAGGCCAAGGCAACCCCACGAACCTTTCCATGGCCCGTGGTCATGACCACGAGCCTTGAAGTGGCTTATGAAGGGGAGCCTTAGCTTGGCACTTTTCTAGGCCACACTGCCTTGCCAACCACGGGTGGCACCACGACTCGTGGTGGCCACCACGGGTCGTAAAGACCCTCGTGGTCCTGGTAGGCAGTGACTAGGCCGAGTTTTAGGCAGCCTTGGTCCCCTAACCATGGCCTTCACCCAAAACCCTTAGCCCCTGACGTTAACCCTCAGGTTCAGGCTCTAGTTCACTTACTAATTTTTCGAATCGTTACACCTAACGAAAACTATTCCTCTCTAATACCTGAGCTTTAAAGAATTAGATTCTCTCAGGATGAAACTATTTTATTTACCAACGTATTGATACAAAAACAATAGTGTCAGTAAGTCACTCAATAGGAGCAAAGTACACAAATATTTAATTGTGCAGAAGAAGTAGTAGTTCAGAATATTCGTTATTTTAAAATGAGAGGTAATCCCTTTATTTATAGACAACAAAGGATAGTGTGAACAAATGTTTATTGTGCCTTATCGAAAATGTCACAACTCTTTGAAAAAGTCACAACCCTTTGGAAAGGTCACAACCTTTCATAAACATCACAACCTTTCGTAAAAGCTGCAATATTTCATAAAAATCGCAACTTTTCATAAAAGTCACAACTTTTCATGAATGGGGAAGACTAGTTTTGGAAATAAATAAATTAAAAGGGAATCCTTATTTGTGGTGGCGCCTAGTAAAATTATCCGCGCTTCGCGCGAAAATTTAATATCGCAGTAAAATAATACTTAAAACCTATCAGTCATTAAAACTAAAAGACTATATTATCTTACATACACGACTACTTAGTAACAAACATTAATAATGTAAAGGAAAATGATAATTATAACATCTTATCAGTTATCCTTCAGTCAATCATCTTTAATTTGATTTTATAATTTATCCTTTTGCCTCCCAAAAGTGTTACTATTTGATATTTTGGGAAATCAGATGAACATCAACATGAGATATTAAATTTTCTAATAAATAAATAATTTTAATTTGTACTAACAAATACTTATAACATTAACTTTGCAGAAACATAAACAACAAAGTTTAAAACATGTATTCAGAAACAACAATTAATATCATAAGCATAAATTTATGAATGTAAAAAAATATACTAGGATCTATAACAATAGAATGAAACACAAAGGAAAAAATTGAGTCCACGGAATGCATAGTAACCCATTAAGGAAATCATTCCCCTCTAGTATCTAAGATTTAAAGGAATAAATCCTCTTAGGATGGAACGATTCTATTCACAAGTGTATTATACAAAAATAATGGTGTCAGTGAGTTACTCAACAGGAGCAAAGTACATAAATATTTAATTGTGCAGAAGAAGAAGAACAAAAAGTTTAGAATTTACGTTGTTTTAAAATGAGACGAAATCCCTCTATTTATAGACAACAAAGGATAGTGTGAACAAATACTTATTGTGCCTTATCGAAAAAGTCACAACTCTTTGGAAAAGTCACAACCCTTCGGAAAGGTCACAACATTTCATAAAAATCACAATTTTTCATAAAAGTCGCAACTCTCCATAAAAATCACAACTTTTCATAAAAGTTAATCTTTTCATGAAAGAGGAAGACTATTTTTGGAAATAAATAAATTTAAAAGAAAATTCTATCTTGTGGTGGCGCCACGTAGACAGGCATATGATTCTCTTTTATATAAATATATGATATATAAATAAAATAACATACACCGGGCTTTTATATAGATTGCATTCAAAAGTGATGGATATCGTATTTTAAAACATGGAAAAAATTTATTAGCTTATCAATTTAGCTATCGAGTCAGGAAAAAGATCTAACAAAAGGCAAAAATAAATTCATTTTATGTCAATTGTCAAGTAATATATGGAGTAATTTTTGATATAACAGTAAAAGTAAAAGCAAGACGGATAGGTGGATCGACTTTGATTTTTTTTTTAAAAAAAGAGGTTGGAAACGAAAAGACACATAAAGGCAAGCATAGGATCCCACGTGTTGATGTGCTTCCACGTGTGTGCTTAAGCCTTTATTAGCCGACACAAATATTGTGCATATCATCATATATCTCCCCTCTTAATTAACTCCTTCATTCACTACTTTTTAATTCTCAAGTTTTTTTTATAGAAAAAAGAGAATGGGTTCTGAAACATTTCTTGAAGTCATCCTTGCTATCTTACTTCCTCCTGTTGGTGTTTTCCTACGATATGGCTGTGGTGTAAGTTCTCTTTTTTCCCCAATTAAACAACATACATCTTTTTTAAGTACATCCATCACTACTTAAATTGAGTAATTGTTATTAGATACAATCCATAGTTGATATTTATGTCTAAGAACTTCTGATGTGCATAATTCGATATTTAAATTTATATAAATTGAACAATTATATAATACAATGTAAGGTACCACATACATGGAACATAAAAGTATAGGACGCTACGTAGAAAGAATGTGTTTATTTGTTTAATTTTATATTGGTTTAAGTGTAGAACGTACATATACAATTGGAAGAGTATGGATTGCATGTGACTAATTTGAAGGAATAATTGACATCTTTCAAAATTTTCATTTTAATTTCATGTGCATAGCATATATTAAGAGATGCTATAGTATTAGGAATTCTGCTGATGTATTATTAATGCATGCAGGTGGAGTTTTGGATTTGTGTGTTGCTGACAATACTGGGATACATACCGGGCATTATTTATGCACTCTATGTCTTGGTTGGATAGTATAATACTCTGTATCATTCTCCAATAAATACTATTTTAATTTCTTATTCTGCCTTCTTTTTATTTTTAATTCTCTCTTAATGTTCTTAATAGTCCCTTCATTTATATAACTATAATACTCCAACCGTTCAATTGTCCTATATAAGTTTTTTTCAGACGCCTTTCTTTTTTAAGTTGATTACTTTCTTTAGACTTATACTAAGAAATTATAACTAACAAAATAATTCTACTAATTCAATCATAGGAAAAATTTAATTAATGTTTTCTCCATTTTAAATGGACATCTAATATGAGATCATTATTGTTGCAAATGTTGTTGGTTGCTCAATGTAAATACTCTGTGATGTTGTTACTACGTTTTATTTTTAAACACTTGATCGGGTTGGGGAAAAATAGGCAGAGAAAATTTCGTGGTTGGCTAGCACAAAATTCAAAAAAAGATGGGACTTCTTTAAAATTAGTGACCTAGGATAGGTTATAAATAGTTGGGCAGTTGCAAAATAAAAATGATGCCAGTGAGACACAAGTCTCAAAAAGGACCTTGATTATAGGTAATTCGCTCCAGTTCAAAATTTTATGGGTAGGAGGGTTTAAGATAATATTCAATTTTAACTTATTCAGTCTTAATTTTGAACTTTATGGGTAGGAGGGTTTAAGATATTATTCAAGTCTTAATTTATTTTAAGAGAATTTTTAATTGACTTAGAATTCTCTATTGAGTTCAATTAATTTTTAATTTCAATTCGTTTTAATACTTTTTATTTGTATTGATTTAATATACCCTTTTATATTAAAGGTATGAACTGCTATTTATTTTATATTGTTTAAAATTTATTTATTTATTTATTAGTAACTTCCTTTTTTTCAAATTTTTTAAGTTAAAATTCAAATTGTGGTTATAAAACTTAAATAACAATATAATTTTAAGTGGGTTAAATTGAGTAGATCAATCTAATTGAGTTTAAAGTAAACTTGAATGGACTAGGACTCAATTCAATTTCAATTTATTTTAATAGTTTTAATTTTAACTTAACCCGCCTGTTTGATATCCATACGAGTGAAAATTTGGCAGAATTGAGGTTCATATAAATAGGTTCAGACACCACCGTCAGGAAGAAGATTGTATCCTCAATCTTTTGCAAGCGCATATTGGCGGCAAATGTGCAGATTGATCAACTTGAACGGTCAAAATTAGTCTACAGAAAATGGATAGTAGTTGGACCTATTTCTTAGGGATAAAAATAGGTTCAATATCAAGAAAATTCATTGTAGCATCTTTTGGACTAAAAATGTTGTATATATTTTATTTAATTTTAGTGTATCATGAAGTCAAAAGGGAGTTTTTACAATTTTTCAATATAAAATAAATGTGTCTAATAACAACGGGGCAAAAAAATTTTAATTTCGAAGTAAATAAATATTTACATTTTAGAATTAAAACATGCTTAATGCACTTGAAGCTTATCAATACTAACATACAATTTGCTTACTTTACTCTATTATTTTTATCTCATATAAAATTGAACAAATAATTTTTTTTTATAGTCAACGAAAGAAATTTACATTATAAATTCCACCTTTTCAATTACAGACAAGAACAATTAAAGGAAGAAAGTTGCAGCATTTTTGGTAATATAGCATGAATTTTAGGTGAATAAAAATTGAAATCGAAACTTATTTGTCCAACTCATATTTTATCCATATTTTTATTATGAGTTAAATACGAATTTAGATCGACCTATCTTTTATCCATCTAAAAAGCTCACTCACCCAACCAATTAAAATATAAGCGGATAGGGCAAATCACAAAAAATATAGGCTCATTTTGCCAATACTTCACACGCACAAGAGATTATAATAGTAGTTTGTAGAGCCATGGAAGTTTGAACAAAATAAGCTACTCAGAGCATTAGGACAGTTTATTTTCCCCAGAGTATAGTTTAAAACAAAAGTTTAACACTGTAACATCAGAATTACCAACAAAATTCATTTGCTTTTGGCAAGTTTTTCAACCCCATATGGAATTATCTGAAACCATCTTCAACGTGATACATGTGCTGCAAACAAAAAAAGAGTTTTGAGAAAATGTGCAACATAAATGGAAACGATGTGAAACAAAAGTTGACAGAGTTAGGATCACTGGCATTTCCAGTGATCCACTGCTATTAGTAAAGCATTGATGCTTAGGTCCTCATTCAAACCAAGATACACCGCTTTTTGCAGAACAAGAACCACCACAATGTCCAGTAACATCATAGACTCAGACCTCCATGAACCACCCGGATTATTCAATTTCACTTCACCATCCAATACAATCACCCAAGTGGCTGAGTAGTAGAAACAAAAGATTACAAGCAACATAGCTTCAAAAACATTAAATTCTATCTAAAAGAGTGAACTAGCAATCTGTGCTCCTAAACTCAATTTGTCATTGTAGCACTGCGGTTGAACTATTCCTTAGAGGTTCAAACAGAAAGTATTTTCAGATCCCAACAACATTGCTGGAAAAGAGACATCCAATAGGAATTTGGAATCATTGCAAATTAACAGTATCAATCAGAAAATGGAATTCTCATCAATTAACTGTTATCTACTGATCTTGGACCTGTTGGATGACAGTTGTGGAGAGTGTATCATTTTTGCGCACTCTAGGCTAGGCATTGGATAAATAATTGCCTACTGCAAGACAATGGAAGATAGTATGACATAGTTTCTGTGGTCAAACGATGTCTCTTTACATTAACAAGTGTGAAGATTAATTTCCCTGGATTCTTAGTTCTGTGCACATATGGACTTTCTAAGCTTCACCTGTTATGAGAAGGGAACTTTTCGACCATCAATAATTTGAGTTCTTATGAACAAAGTCGAACTACTATGGCTAGAGCTTATGACTTTCGACATAAAGGAATACAAGCAGAGAGTTCCGTCAAATGAATTTCGACCAAAAACAAGAAAACCGAAAAAAAAAGAGAAAGGAACATAATAAATGAAAAGAGAAGAGGAGAGCCACACAAACATTATTCTGACACAATATATTCTGGGAATTATTTTAAGAATGGAGGAGGGAAGGAAATCACAGATGCAGTCGCACGGCGAATCACCCCCGAGCTCTAGGAGAGGGAAGTCCAAAGGGGAATTGGAACTGTAGAATTTATCATGGAGAGTATAACAAGGTAGTAACCAAAGAAACAGGGACAGGCATCACAAATCGCAATAGAAATGAAAGTAAAGATTTTAAGCTGGAATGTTCAGGGTTTAAATGACAAGAATAAGAGAATCACTTTAGAATCTCTCTTGCTTATTAAGGTGGATATTCTATGTCTCCAAGAGACCAAAATTAAAGACCGTTGCATTTCATGGATAAGAAAGATTTGGGGGAAGAGATGGATTTCTTTTGATGACCCAAAAGCTTGTAGCAGTAGGGGGGGTATCTTTATCATGTGAGATGAAAGATCTTGGCAGTGTGGACAGCCAGACTGGATCCTTTTCAATTTCATATAGATCTCAAAGTCTTTCTTATGACTTCAAATGGGTATTCACAGGTGTTTATGGCTTCCATACTAATCCAAAAAGATCTGACCTATGGAATGAATTGGCTGCTGCTAGGGGTTCACGGCCTGATCATTGGGTAATTGGTGGTGATATCAATGCTTGTAGATAAGAGAGTGAGAGACTCCTATGCACAAGATAGATCTAAGGCAATAAAGGACTTCTCAGACACAATCCTAGACCTAATCTTATAAACCTTTCCACTCCAGGGTGCCCAATACACAGTCAAGAGGATAATCTCAAGCCTCAAGAATTGATAGATACTTGATCTCACCTGAATGGAGTGATATTTTCAAGGATGTACATCAGTATGCACTGGCAAGAGTAGTTTCAGATCATAAGCCCATTGTACTTGCAAGTAGGGATTTGGAGGTTTTCAAGTTTGAAAACATGTGGCTTCAATCAAATGTTTTCTTGGAGTTGGTCAAGCATTGGTGGCAATCTTATACAGTCAGAGGCACCCGTAGCTTTATTCTCATCCAGAAAATAAGACTACTCAAAAAGAATCACAGAATGGAACAATAAGTCTATCACAAGAATGAGACCAAGAGGAGCATGGCACTTAATGAACTAGCTAAACTTGATCGAACTGCAGATCAGAGAACACCCGCTTCAGAAGAAAGCTAAAATCTTTCAATTTGCAGCTTGAGTTGAAGCATATTGCTTTAGTAGAAGAGATATCTTGAAGGCAAAGGTCTAGGTGTTTATTGTTGAAGGAAGGAGATCACAAAGTACTTTCACAGAATTGCCAATGCTCACAGAAGAAAATATTGCATAGACAGACTTAGGGTGGGGGGTAATTTGACTAATGACAAGGAAGAAATTGAACATGAAATCCTAAATTGCTACAGTATCTGTATGACGAAACTGAAGCCTGGAGACCCAATGCAAATTTTGAGAGGCTGAATTCACTCAATCCAAAGGAAAGAGGGGGGGGGGGGGGGGGGGTGTTGTTGAATCCCCTTTTCAGAAAACAGAAGTTGTAGCCATATTAAAGTATGGTGCCGCTAATAAGGTCCTTGGCCCAGATGGGTAGACTCCTTTCTTTCAGAAATCCTGGGAGTTCCCTAAGTCGGACATTTGGCGGCCTTACATTTTTTTCATCAACATGGTCAGATGGTACGATATTGCAATGCCTTTTTCATTGCACGCATCCCAAAAAAGAAGGGTGCAATAGAGCTAAGGGACTACTGACCTACCCGCCTAATAAGGTGTTTGCGAAATAGCAGCTTAGGTGTTAGCAGAAAAATTAAAGAGGGTCGTTAACAAACTAGTTTCTGACCAACAAAGTGCATTCATAAAGGCCAGACAGACCATAGATACCTCTCTCATAGTCAATGAGGTTCTGAGTTGGAAAATCAGAAGTGGAGAAACAAGCATCCTGTACAAACTTGATATTGAGAAAACATTTGATCAGTTGAACTGGTCCTTTCTAATTAACATGCTAAAGAAGATGGATTTTGGAGATAGATGGCTAAGGTGGTCCAGTTCTGCATCTCAACAGTCAAATATTAAACATTGATCAATAGAAGCCTTGTTGATTCTTTTCACCAAAAAGGCCCCAGGCAAAGTGATCCCATCTCCCTTTCCTATCATATGGGCTATGGGAGGGCCTTACCCAGCAGATGGATAGGGCTAAAGAACTACATAGATACAAGGTTTTCAGGTTGGAAGGCACTCCACTAGTTCTACCACCGCCATTCATCTGCTTTATGCAGATGATACATTAATATTCTGTAATGCAGGGAGGTCTCAAGTCACTCACCTCCGCCTCACTTTACTGATTTTTTAAGCCTTGTCAGGACTACACATCTCCATGCTAAAAAGCAAAATTAACCCAGTAAATGAGATTCAGAACCTTGAAGATATGGCAGTGCTTTTATGTTGCAAAACTAGTTCATTCCCTACTAGCTATCTTGGTTTTCCTTTGGGTGCAAAATTCAAATCCCCTAGAGTTTGGAATGGTATCACATAAACGGTTGAAACGAGTTGGCAACTTGGCAATTACTGTATCTTTCTATGGGTGGCGAGCTCACACTAATCAACAGTATCCTTGATAGCATTCTCACATACTTCATATCAGTGTACCCTATGCCCAGTTGACTAGTTCAGTGTTGAAGCAACTAGAGAAATAAAGGAGAATTTTTTATGGGAGGGTAATAGTCAGACTCACAAGTTCTCGTTGGTAAAGTAGGTCAAAGTCACTCAGTCAAAATCACAAGGGGGCCTTGGAAGCAGAAATTTGAGACTATACAACAAGAGATGCTAGTGAATGGTTATGGAGATAGCACTATGGAGGACAGAAATTGATGCCAATTTAATAACCCACAATCACTGGTGTTCTAAAACAGGCTCGTGAACTCATGGAGTTGGCATTTGGAAGCACATTAGTAGCCACCAAGCAAACTTCTTTGAGAATATCTCCTATAATATCGGCAATGGATTTCAAGTTAAATTCTAGCAGGATAAACGGCTTGGCAACAAAAATGCTTTTAAAGCCTCTGGACTATTCCTGATAGCAAACAACTAAGAGTCATCTGTCAAACAATACAGAGACAATAACTCTTGGACCCCTCTACTCAGAAGGAACTTTTTGATTGGGAATTCCATGACCTCCTCACTTTGTTATCCACTCTGGAACACCACACAATTGAAATACAGCAACAAGACAAAATAGTATGGAGGGATTCCAAAGATGGGCAGTTCAGAGTGAAGGACAGCTACAATCTCATGTGCTATCAAAATGATATGCTTGACAAGTGGCCTTTCCTGGGCCTTGGAAGTATGTCTGGCAAATCAAAACACCTTCAAAGGTCACTTGCTTCATCAGAATTGCTTTAAATGAAATAGCTGGACCCAGGACAATCTCGACAGAAGAAACATTGCCTTAGTCAACAGATGCTATCATGCTATAATAAAATGAAGATTAAGAGAAGAATAATAACAACCAAATGACACCATTTCGAAGTTAAATTTTTGGATATAGCTTATTAAAAATAAAATAGGATGGATATTCCTGTAAATTATTTTGTTAATAAAAAACAATAGCAGCAGCGGCTTGTCTCCAAGCTATTAAAGATTGACAGTAAACAATGTCTTTTTAGAAAAATCAAAAGGAAAAATTATGGAACCACCGTAAATGTCAAACTCACTTGTCTTAAGTCTTGGGTTTGACATTGCTGCCCCACCCCCGAAAAAAAAATCAAGTGTTAAATTAGGTATTAGCTCAATCAGCAAAATTCATTTTTAGGTTCCAGCAAAACAGCTCTAAGGTCCGTTGGAGCTTTAAGCGCAAAGTGCAAAAAAAACGTGGGCCTTAATTAAAAAAGCGCAGAGGGACAAAATATTCAAATATATTTGTTTAGTCCAAGACTAATAATTATAAACATGTATGACAAATATATGACAAATATATGACCAAAGAAATTAATAAAACATTATGATAAAGTTAAATATCAATTGTTTAGTGTCACTTTTTCAGAAGAGGCTCATTGGCAAGGAAAATTTTTTCCTTAGAACCTTAATGATGACACTAAAGCGCACATAAAGCAAGGATAGGCACTCAACACGTTTTGAGCCTCATTTCAGGGCTTAAGTGCGCTTAAAACGCACCTTTGACAACACTTCAAATATCCAAAGCATAGTTTATGTTTTATTACTTAGAGAGGAAGCAATCTCGTTCATGTGGTTTTGAAGCTAAACACAGTCAATTGAAGCATCAATACCAGAATACAGAACTGGCGGAAAATGCAGTAAGTTAACCTATATGTTTAAAGATAAAGGCATGGCTACAGGATGGTAAAATGACAGATAGAAGGCACAAAGACCGCAATGTTTTAAATCTTCTTGAAGGTGTTCTGCTAAAATGTGTTTATCAAGCTGCTCAACAAAATATTTGGCACGGATAGGTGGTCCAAGTAGTATAATATGGCAGTTGGCTGAGCAGTAATATTATATTTCTTGGAAAGAACATTTCCCATCGGGAAATACGGCAGAACATTACAGCATTAGATCCTGAACTTCAATTTTTAATCTCTAGAAGAATATCAGTGACCTGTTCTATAATGCATTAGGCTGATGCTCAGCAAAAGCTATATCCCACACTTATATACCACCACATATTCCAAACTACAGTAATGGAGCAAACATATCTTATTTTGTGTTGGAAACAGGAAATGAAAACAATCTATTTTTTGTTTTAGGAAATAGTTGTGTTGTTTTCTAGTCCAACAGTGAACAGTTTACTATCAGCACCATAAATGTCCACTTGAAAGAGTTATAGAACTTCAATTAGAAGCCAAATCCACAAATTAGATTAAAAGGACAGTTTCAAAAATGAAGGGCTAGTGCCGATAATTCAGATAAAGGTTGATTAAGTGAGAAATCTGCTACAAGTATGAATATGAGATAAGTGAAACCCACAACTGACTCTCTTAGTGTACCACAATAAATGTGCTTCAAGATTCATGAAGATAGTGCTTTTCAACTGATTATCAGTTGCAGTCGACTTACTGCAAGATCTAGGATTTTTGCAGCAAAAGGAGAGCAAGAGAGACCAACAAAGGATGATTTGAAACATAGGAGAAAATACGTTCAATTATCATTCTCAGGTGTGTCAAGAATACATAGAACTTTCTTTTTTGATAAGGTAGGATAAATATACAGTAGGGAATTCTGCAACCTTACATCCCATAATATCAGTCAACTCTTCAATATTGCTATCAGCGTCAATACTGAATAGGCTGCTCTTAGAAAGGTTAATTTTCAGGTCTGTGACTGCTTCAAAGGCTAATAAAATCCCCCTAAGATGAAGAAATTGTTCCTTCTTTGCCTCACACAATAACAATGTTTCATCAACATATAAATAACAACAGACAACCACCTTTTTGTCACCATTTCCTTCAATCTTAAAACCACTGATCCACCCAATCTTTTTCTCTTTTGAGCATCTTACTTAGAATTTCGATAACCATACATAAATATAGAGATAAAGGATCTCCTTGCCCCAATCCCCTTTGTGTTTTGAAGAATCCTTCTGAATTCGTATTTATCAATACTGAGAAACTAACTGTAGAAATGCAAGTAGTGATCCACCTGATCTACTTGTCCCCAAAGTTCCCTTAATAAATGCATTTTGATTTCTAGATCAGTTTGTTGATTACCTTTAAGCTTTCAGTCAATAGCTTATCAATGATTTTACAAGCATTGAGTAGGCTAATAGACCGTAATTTCAACAACCCCTTTCTTTAATTCCATATAACATGCATAATACGCCGACTCAAATTTAGTCTTGAGCAGGTATTGCATTTGTCATCCCAGATCCCCCCCACCCCACCCTCTCTTTTCTAAGAAAGAAAAAGCAAGGGATGAACCTCAACATAGCCCAGAAGCACATGCACAGATATGCTTTAGAAAGGAATATACAAACTTCATACCATAAATTCATCATTTACCCCAGTTTCACATAGACAAGTATATGGAAAAGGAAACAGTGAAAACCTACCAACTTTCAAGACTGATAAACATCAGGAAGGCAGAGACCCACACTTGCAGCAGATTTACCCAGCACTTTCTTCATCTCATTGGATCTATCCACTGCAATGTTGTAAGAAAATAGTAGGTCCTGCATAAACAAAGAAAGCCACATGATTTGTAAACAGCAATAGTAATATCCCCAGGGGCGAGGGTGTTTACCCCAACTCCCTCGGCAACTTGGCAAAACATTACACTGTATATACAAGGCGTTTTTTTAATTATTAGTGTATATATACAGATTTTGAATCCCCTAAACACAAGACTGTAGGTTGAGTCTGTGGTTTAGATGGTTTAAAATTTACTTTGAGGTTCCAAGTTCAAATTCAATGCACTAATATGTTTAATTTTCAAACCCCCTTGGTGAAAATCTGTGATCCGCCACTGAATATCCCTATGACTCCCTTTAATTCATTTCAACTTTATGGTCAACTAATAGTTAATAAAGGACAAAACCCAAATATATACATAAGCTCAATTAAAAAACCACAACTTCAGTGATGTGAATGAATATGCAGCATTAATCAGAAAACAGAATTCATTTCAAATTCAAAGCCAAAACGTTTGGTACATGAAAAGCGTTTGGATTATGCCCATGAGTAATCTAGAAAGGAATATGAAAAAAAAAAAAATCTGCATTTTTGAGGTATAGAAAACTCTATCCGTGTTGATAAGATATTGACGTTGTAAGACGGTTGTCTTACAAAATGACCCAACTGGATTGCAAAGTCTTATAATCAAACTTAAGCAAGAAAGCCCTCTTTTAGAAAAAAGAAGAAAAACATAATGAAATATTTTTCTTGTCCCTCCTATTTTTTATCACTTAAAAAAGTAAAGACCTCTACATTATGATCCAATTACGGATTGTTTACCTACTACTAAACTTATCATGTAATCCCCCTATATTATACAAAGTTTCACAAATAGTAATATCATTACTTTTCAGTTGATCATTTTACTGTAAACAAAAAAATATTGTATACTCTGCTGATATATTGACGGAGTTGACCCTATTGATATTTTTCTGATGGTATCAATATGACGCCACAATATCAAACTCATGAGCACTTCCTTAACAACACTTACCTCGATAAAGAGTTCATATCATATCACCTTCATATAAGCAGCTTTTCATTGTCATGGGATAACATAGTTGGCAATGAAATGTTATGATACATTCTTTACCCATATAAAGCGTAGACATGTAAACAATTCAATCCTACACCCTTGCTTCACACAGTTTAGGATAATTATAATCTGATGTACATTCTAAACAAAAAGTGGCTAGTACAACGCAAAAACCGCAACAACATACCCAGTGTAATCCCACAAGTGGGGTCTGAGGAGGGTAGAGTGTATGCAGAACTTACCCCTACCTCAAGGCCGGCTCAAGTGCAGCAAATCAAAGTATTTACAAGGCAAAAAACACAGTGCAATGAAAATTGTAAATAACTAGAGAAGTGAAACTAACCTTATGATGGTGGACACTGTTGAGAAGGTAAGTGTAATTTTGAGCAAGGTTAATTTTTTGTTGGATAAAAGAAGAGTCTTTTGGGTATTCAAGATTTCTGTTCTTCCTGAACTCTTTCCTTATGAAGTCAGTGAAATGAACCTTGTGTTCTTCCTTCCCTATATGCTTTTCCACTACTTTTAGTAGATTTCTATACACCATTCTTATAACTTCAAAAGAACCCATTTCTGCAAAATCCCCGCATAACTATCTGACCTTAGAAATTTGACCACTACTCTAAAAAAAAAAACAAAAATACAAACATGGATATAGAATATTGGGCCAAAAGAGGAAGAAAAGATAGAATTTTTTGGATAAATTTCGAAGATTTTTAGCACAAAAGGGTTTAGAAGATTGTTAGCCCCATTTTTGATAAAAAATGCTAATTCAAATCGAATTCGAAGAGAAAACTTACATTTGAGTATTTGACTCGTTGGATGTTTTGCCTCAAGGAGCAGCTGGAATTGTATTGGCGAAGCCCAAAATTAAAAAGGATAGTACAAATAGATTCAAATTAAAAATTTAACCAAATGGATTAAAATAATAAATTAATTTTATTTGAGTCTAGTTTGTTTCAAGTGTACATTTTAAAAAATTGATAACATTTGGTTTGACTTTTGCATTTGGATCAATCTTAGAGAAATAACTAGCTCTTGAAGTTGGTCAAACAAGTCATTAATTATAGGAAGGGGATAATTATTCTTAATAGTTACTTTATTCAACTGGCAATGGTCAATACACATTTGGAGAGAACCATATATTCTTACGTGCAAAAAGGACTAGGGCACCTATTGGGGAACCATATTTCAACTCTTTTAACTCGGCTAGAGCAGGGGCAGAGCCAACATACTATTAGGGGTTCATCCGAACCCCTTTCAGCGAAAAATATTATTATTTATATATGCTTAAAATTTCAGTTAGTTTTTCTGTTTACTTTTTCAGATTTTGAAGCCCTAATTAAAAATCCTAGCTCTGCCACTGGGCTGGAGGCCTGGAGCCATCTCTACGTATTAGAAAGAGTAACTATCTCAAAGTCTATCTCCCTGTCAGAAGGAGTACACTGGAAAGATCATCGAAAAAGACTTCTGGGAACTCACATACTCCAAGAACTGACGGAAGGGATGGGGTTTCAGATTAGAATCCTTAACCCAAACTAGATGGTCGCGATAACCCTTTGAGATCATCCTTCCGGCCTTTAAAATATGAGATGAAAAGACCCTTAAGCACGGTAGAACTATCCTTCCACTCTAAGACTGACTCAAATGAAACTTTACAACGCTAGTTCTGCAGTCAACTAAGGCATAGCAAGAATGTAACTAGTCCATGCCTATAATAATATCGAAGTCTACCATATTTAACTCTACCAGATCAGATGTGGTATCTTTACGAAGGACTGAAATAGTGCAAATCTTATATATTTGTAGAGCCATAACTGACTCTCCAAAGGGAGTAGAAACCAAAAAAGGTTCTAAGAGTTTCTTAGGACTGAAACCAAACTTTACAACTCTTTGTCTTTTAGTGGGGCAATCCTTGAGTATAGGATCTACCTAACCATCCTTGTAGCACCCATTCTTACCATAAACTCACTTACTGGGATGATTCTTTCCACACTTACTGCATCCCGGGTAAGGAGTATATCCCTAGGCAACACTGACCTGTGAGAGCCAAACTCCCTCTCCCTCTAATCATTCCAAGGTTTGGGTGCAAGTGAACTAACTAAAAACGGAGCTGGTTGAGATGACCTCCATTGAAAATATGATTGATTCCCATTTCCATTCCTCTGTTGGCTGGACTCATGGATTGATGTTTTGGCCCTCTTATTTCAAAACTATTCCCTATCTTTCGATTTACCCTCTTCAACCTACTACACATAGATCATTAGTCTGGCTATATCCATATCCGAAATCAACATCACTATCTTATCTCCCATGCTCGAAAGTTACGAGAATCTCGATACAAACATGCTTATCGTCTCATCATATCAACTACCATCTTCGGAGCATAGAGTGACAATTAAGTGAACTTAAGGCTATACTCTTGTACACTTATAGAATCCTACTTCAGGTTGAGGAACTATCTTACCTTTGCCTCTCTTAACTCTCGAGGAAAGAAACGCCTCATGAAGGCATCTTCAAACACTCTCCAACAAAAGAGTGGTGAATTCTCACCCCTATTCTTCTTCCGCTGATCATACCATATCCTTGCAACATCCTTAAGCTACTACGAAACTAACTCAACACTCTCTGTATAACCAGCATGCATCATCTGGAGTATCTTTAGAATCTCATCACCAAAACTATGTGGATCCTCATTCAGCTTTGACCTTGTGAACTCAAATAGACTCATCCTAAAAAATTCACAAATCCTGGAAGTGTCAGGAACACTCAAGGAGCCCATAGAGGCTGCTCCTTGACGGTCAACATGACTTATCATTGCCTGAGCCAACATATGGATGACATTGCGAAACTCAACATTAGTAACATTAGCTTGAGGTAATTGCACAACATGTGCACTTGGACATCTTGGTCCAATGGGAACTTGCAGTACCTGAGGGTTTTCATCTTTCCTAGCAGGATGTCCTCTACTTCTAGTTTGCATCGTACGACCAATGGCTCTTCGTAGATGCATGATCTGAAAATACACATAAGCACAAATTAGAAGAGGGAAATAAAGTTAAGCTTTATCACACAAACAAGAATATGAAAGAAGGAAAATATTTCCTAAACATCCTATCGTCTCCTCCTTATTAGTGTAGCTCGCTTCACACTCATAAAAATGGCTCTGCTAGATACGATTCAAATATCTTAGGACATTTTAACCTAAGACTCTGATACCAAGTTTTTCATGACCAAGTCTACTTCCTCGCGGAGACATTGTACTTGGAACCACAGGTGATCCCATCCCTTGGCATAGAATATCTTGGAAAGTCGTGTGAAAACTAAAGCAGAGGCTGAAATATATTTAAATGAATAACTAGTTCAACATCAATCTAAATGAGGAAATAGAAGACATAGCAACCATTCACGAGGAAAGAAAAGCAATTGATCAGGAAGGAGGGATTCCTGTTCTTGTTGAGGTTGTTGAGCTCAATTCTGTAAGAGGTAAGGAGAATACAGCAGCCACTTTGTTGCAATTATGCACTAACAATAGTAGGTTTTGCAACATGGTTCTCCAGGAAGAATTTGTACCGCTGTTAGTGGCATTGTCACAGTCTGGCACCCTAAAAGAGCCAGATAAAAGGTAGGATGAGTTTGCAGAGACCTCACAGATTCCTTTCTATTCTGATTCAAGTATTCCAACATCACACATATGCAGGATCGTGTACTTCTTAGCCACTTCAGAAACCAATGGCATGGTAATACAAGGAGGGGCTGATTTATACATTGGACAGTGAAAACATATTTTTCTCAAGGTAACTGATTAAATGATGCATGCAAATTTGATATTCAAAGTTATTTATGTAGAGGATTCAACATATTGGAATATTGTAATATTTGTGAGCTGAGATAGAAGAATGATTTTACTAAGGTTTCATGGGTCCATCCCCCAATAACATCGTAAGTGAATGTGAAAAGCTTATTATACAAGTAACAAGTGTCTAATTGCATCACTTATAAACATTGTATGTGAATGGAGGTGGGATTGGATGAGATATTTTATTTAGAATCGGAAGAGTTTAGTAGCGATATATTTTGATTGCTAAAACAAATAACCAAATAAACTTTCCTCTAATCATTAGTTCCAAAAGAAAAATAAAATTGTCTTTACACTGTTTGCAAATTTTCAGAAAAATCCAAATTGTGGACCACTATTTTTTTTTTGGGATGAAGAAAGTATTATTTTGTGTTCTGATGGTTTGTCATGTGTTTGGACTAGAAAAGCAGTAAATTTGACATTTTGTGAACTTGGAATTTTGGTTGATGATGTGATATGAAGACAATAGTAGGCCTTGCTTGACTTTTCCACTTTCCTTCTTATTTTGATAATAAAATTCATAATTAACTTATTCCAATATGAAAATTCAAAGTGAAAGAAATTTGAGTGTTAAGTAACTTTCATTGAAATTTCCACAACATTAATACTTTTAGGTGCAAGAAAAAGGATATTTGGAGGTACACGTCATCAAAAACTTGGTGATTTTGCCTTTAATACGTCTCACGCGACCAAAAACTAAATTGATCAGTAGTCTAATCTGTGGACATAAAAAACGAATGAAAAATCAAAAAAGGACTTGTACAAGGACTTGGAAATTTCCAAACGACCTAAGAATTGCTACTTTTCTAAGAAGATTATTAGAAAAATAAAATAAAATTCACATAATTTGCTTATACAGTTTTAAGGTAGTGTTATAGGTAAACAATAGTGACACGGATTTTAATTCTTTTGTTCAAACTTTCTTGTCATCATAGTAAAATTACATAAGACATAATGATATACCATTCAAACAAAAGTCTCTTCGTTGCCTAATTCTGTTCTCTTTAACCTCTCCAAGGAAGAGTTTGATTTCATCAAGTATAAACCAAAGAGAAGGATCATCTCCATCCTATCCCCATTCCTTGTTGGATGACTCTTTACATGGAGTTGCTAATAATATGCTTGGTCTGGATGTTGAAAGGATATTGATTAAGAGTTCTGAAGAACGGATGGGCAACTCTGGAGAGATAAACTCACACTCACTTGTAGGTCATAATCGAACCACCTCAGCATCCAACACACTATCTAATTCAAACTTTTCACCAACAATTCTTGGCAATGGAAATGATGTGTTCTCAAGGCCAACAAAGGATGTATTAGAATCCCAACATGCTGCTCCATTATATGTTCTATGAAAGGAGACGAAATTCCAATCCATGCTAGAGACAAGAGTTCAAAATCAGTCCATCTTGCATAGACCTTCTTAGAGGTTTCCTATAATAGTTTCTTCTGTTGTGGTTGAAAGAAAGGCTGATCCTTTGCAACTTGAGGAGCAAGTTAGGAAGTTGATTCAGGATTTAAATAGCAATTCCATTGATGTGCAAAGAGATGTGACAGCTAAACTCCGATTACTTGCCAAGCACAATATGGATAATCATGTTGTAATAGAAACCTGTGGTTCCATCAACTTGTTGGTCAACTTAACTTCATTCAGAAGACATGAAAGCACAGGAATATGTTGTAACCACAGTTCTCAACTTATCAATTAATGACAACAACAAATGTTCAATTGCAAATGCTAATGCAATTGAACCTCTGATTCATGTCCTCCACACGGGGGCTAAAGAAAACTCTAATGCTACACTTTTTAGCCTTTCATCCATTGAGGATTGCAAGATGAAAATAGGGACGACTGGAGCATTCAAACCTCCTATGGATTTATTGGAAAATGGAACTCCTAGGGGCAAGAATGATGCAACAACAACTTTGTTTAACTTGTCAATACTTCATCAAAACAAGGCTCGCGTTGTGCAGGCTGGTGTTGTTAAGTTTCTGGTAGAATTGATGGGCCCTGCTGCTGGGATGGTTGACAAGGCTGTTGCTGTTTTATCAAACCTCATAACAATTCATGAGGGAAGAAAAGAAATTGGTCAGAAAGGAGGTATTCCTATTTTGGTTGAGGTAATTGAGCTCAGTTCTGCAAGAGTTAAGGAGAAAGCAACAACCACTTTGTTGCAATTATGCACTAATAGTAGTAAGTTCTGCAACATGGTTCTCCACGAAGGAGTTGTACCTCCGTTAGTGGCATTGGTATAGTCTGGCACCCCCAAGAGCCAAAGAAAAGGTAGGATGATTTTGCAGAAACCTCACTTTCCTTTCTAATCTAATCCACGTATTCTAACCGCATACATATGCAGGCTCAACTACTTCTTAGATACTTCAGAAACTAACGACATGGTAATGCATGGAGGGGCTGATTGGACAGTGAACACATATTATTCTCAAGATAACTGATTAAATGAGGCATGTAAATTTGAAATTTAGAGTTATTTATGTAGAGGATTCAGCTTATTGAAATATTCTACTATTTGTGATTTGAGATAGAAGAATAATTCATGAAGGGTCTTATGAGTCCATCCCCCCAATAACATTGTATGTGAATGTGGAAAAACTTATTATACACGCAACAAGTGTCTTATTGCATTAGTTATAATCATTGTATGTGAATGAGGTGAGATTGAATGAGCTATTTTATTTAGAATCACAAGTGTTTAGTATCTATATATTTTGATTGTTGAAACAAATAGCCAAATGAAATTTCCTCTAATCATTAGTTCCAAAAGAAAAATAAATTGGTTTTACGCTATTAACACAGTTGATGCAAATTTTCAGAAAAATCCAAATTATGAACCACTATTTATTTTTTTGGGATGAAGAAAGTATTATTTTGTGTTTTGATGGTTTGTCATGTTTTTGGACAAGAAAAATACTAGTAAATTTCACATTTTGTAAACTTCAAATTTTAATTTATGATTTGATATGAAGACAACTTTTCCATTTTCCTTTTTCTTTTAATAATAAAATTCCTAAATTTATTCCAATATGAAAATTCTATGTGAAAGGGATTTGTGTCTTACGTAATTTTCATTGAAATTTCTACGTGATTAATACTTTCTGGTATAAGAAAAAAGATATTTGGATTGACACTCCATCAAAAGCTTGGTATTTCTGGCTTAAATAGGTTTCACATGGCAAAAAATCTAAGATTAATCAGCGCTATAAATAATGTAGTTATCAAAAATTGAATTGAAAAAAAAAAAACTTGTGCAAGGACTTGGAAAATTCCAAACCAAAGTATTTTCCTTAGAAGATTATCAGGAAAAAAAAAAAAATCCAAAGCAAGGAGTTTCACCTAATTTGATTATTCCTAAACTACAAGAATTTAAGTAATCCTAAACTCAAATTTTAAACATGGAGGTCAAATAGGTAAAATTAATTAAGCTAGGCTTATATTGAATTGTGAAATGGTACTCTAAGTTACTATCTCATACATTATATTAACAAAGAAAACTAAACCTTAATCTTATCTCCTAATGCAGAAACTGAATATGAAAAATCTAAACAAGCAAAACAAAATTCATCACTTAATACGATTACTAAACAATATTTGGAAAAAATTAAACAAGAAGAGCAATTACACCACTCTAACTTGCAATCAAAACAGGAAAAAGCTAGAGTTTTAGGATGTGTTTGGCATGAAGGAAAATGTTTTCTAGAAAAACAATTGGTTTTTTAAACTTATCTTCTCATAGTTGGTGAATAGAAAATATTTTTTAATGTTTAGTTGGTGAATGAGAAATATTTTTTTAAAAATACCTTTAGAAAAATAATATCTGGCCTGATAGCGTAAAAAAAAATTAAAAATTAAATTTATTTTTGAAAAAAAATTGGCGGTGGGTGGCAGTGGGTGGCGGTTGGGGGATGGCTGAGGTAGGGATAGCATAAAAATTGAAAATTAAAAATTTGAAATATTTTTCAAAAATATTTTTTTTAAAACTTTTTTTGATAGGGTGGGGGGGGGGGGGAGGGGGTGGGGTGGAGTGGAGATGGGGGTGGTGGTGGGTTGCATAAAAATAAAAATAAAAATTAATTTGAAATATTTTTCAAAAGCAACTACATGTCTATTTTGAAGCGAAGCCTAGCTTTTTCTATCCTATTACATGTTTATTTTGATTATTCAAACATATTTGTTGTATTGAATAGTTGTATTCGATTTTAGATGTTCTTGTATTGATGATTCTAGGTTTTGGGTATTTTTAGTTTCTTCCCCACTTAATATATATTTTTATGAAAGTTGATTTTAAGACTTATTTTGTTATTATTTTACTTCTTTCGTTTTATTATTTATAATTCTTTTGAGTGAAGGATTGACTTACATATTGGTGGATTTGTGTAGGTGTCATCATGATCTTGAATTTTGGATTGTGACATCAATCTCATAATTGAGATTTGCGGAGGGTATATATATAGTATAAAAGATCCAAGAATAATACTTTTAATATCTAATAATTACAGGGAAATAAGAAAAATTGAATAGTTATACCTCATAGACATTCAGTTATACATTGTCACGACCTGTGGTCGACACTCGAGAACCATTATTGGTCCCCAAACGAACCCTCATCTTGGTTGGCTACAAGCGGAAAACTAATTCAAGCAAAATGGGAACTCCAAATGCATAACTATACTTTAAAAACTCAATTTGAACTCAACTCCAATAACTGTCTGAAAATAATTTAACAAGTTATAGTTAAATGTCTCATGACCTCAAAAAATCTCAACAACACAAGAAATAATGAAACACTTCTCAACCGTTAAACTATCTATGAAGCCTCTAGAACTCAGATATGTGTCAGGACAGAACCCCCAACAACTTAATAAAACAAGAAGTAAATGTGAAGCCTCCCGGAAGCAAGGAGGCTCACCCAAGCTAGCTAGAATGCGAATGGTCTCAACAAAGTGCCTGTTGATGACCCTAAACACCTGTATCTACATCATAAAATTATGCAGTCCGAATGGCATCAGTACATTGAATGTACGAGCATGTAAGGGGAAAACTAAACATACAAATATAGTTGAACTGATAGAAAGAGAAGATATATTCACCCCAACTAAACTCAACTCAATATGAAACCGTTGATAATAAGATGCAATATATAAAGCTTTTAAAACAACATAAAATAACTCAAGATGTATAAAAATACAATAATAAATTCTTACTCTTAATTGGGAGTTCTCTAACCGACAACCATCACTATGAGCTATGTGATGATACATGTAACGCCCCGGACCTACACCCTGGACATAAATGGCATTCGAAAATCATTGCTGGTTCCCAAGCGAACCCTTTGCTTGGCTCACTACTCACCGGAAGACATTACTCAAGAAAAATAGAAACTCATGATGCAAAAATAACTTTAAAAACTTAAATTAAACTCAACTCCAATAATCGTCTGAAAATAATTTAACAAGTATTAGTTAAAGGGAATAATGATAGACTCCTCGACTTTTAAACTATCTATGAAGCTTATACTATTACAGAATGATTATCGGGACAAGACCCTTGACATCCTAATAATTAAAATAAAAGTGGAACCCTCCGAAAGCAAGGAGGCTCACCAAAGCTAACTGGAAATGTAAGTGGTATCAACAGAGCATCTGTTGATGACCCTGAATACCTGTATCTGCATCATAAAAGATGCAGGCCAAATGACGTCAGTACATGGAATGTACGAGCATGTAAGGGGAATTCTAAAGTGTAAATATAAACTTGAACTGATAGAAAAGAAACATACTTACCTCTTCTTAAACTCACTCAACTCAACTCAAACTGTACTCAAGGATAGGATACTTAACTCAAAGGTAAGATACTCAACTTGAAGATACTCACTCAAAGGTACTCAACTCAAGGTACTCAAGGATAAAGCAACAATAAAGATGCAATATATGGAAAGCTTTTAAAACAGTAGATATTAACTTAATTGTATGTAAAAATACAATAACTCAATTGTATGTAAACATACAATGATAACTATTATTTTGGAGATTCTCTAACTCACAACCATCACTATGAGCTATGTGATGATATTCGTCTCGCCCACGCTACCAGAACTATCCTATACCTTTTTGGAGTATAAGACATCCTCAACTAAGTGAATCTACTAAGCTATGCTCAAAAAGCAATAAGGAATCATATAAAAAGTATGACCCTTTACCCATGTTGGCATACATGGTTTGTGAGGACTTTGAGTTTTCTAAACTAGTCCCCATATCGGTGCTCAATACTACTCACAATAATATAACTCATGCTCATATATTTAAAAACATTTCCTCATCCTCAAACTTTGAGATTATTACTCAAAAGGTTCTCTTAAAAGAGATACTGCTCAAAACTCCTCGTGAACTCATTTGGAAATCAAAGTTTCCTCTCATTTTAAATGTAAAAACATTTATTCTTGGTAATACTTAGTTCCCTTATATTCATTTAAAAAAAAATAAAACTTGACTGTCCTCATCCTCATACTCATGTACTCAAATATTTAAACATATTATAAATAATTGTAAAAGACTTCTCAAAATAGGGTTCATGCAGAATTATGGATGTGAACGACACAATTCACGGGTTTCAATAACTATATATAGAACTCAATACTCGAAACTCGGTAACTCCAAAACTCAAGGAAGTAATGATAAGAATGCTCGACTCATAGGGTTCATGCGGAATTGTGGGCATGACCGACTCAACTCAAGGACCTTCATGTATAACATATGGTAATCCCATACTCAATACTCAAGAAAATAAAACTCGAAGATACTCCTCCTCTCAAGAACACTTCATTCATAGAGTTCATGTGGAATTATGGACATGAACGACTTGACTCAAGGGTCTAAATGACAATATAGAACTCATGTGTACAACTTTTCTCATTCTATACTTGCTTCCTCAAAACATAACTCAAATCAATTGTTGATCTTAAAGGGATTCACAATTTTACTCAAATACTTTCTTGAACTTTCCTCTTAACTTTACCTTGAATTTGGAATGTGAATTCAATAGTTATGATTAGGATATACATGATCTATCAAGGATTTATGAAGGTTTAAATAGTTAGGATTAAGAAGGGAATGAAAGCTAGATTCAAAGGAACAAGTACAAATCAAAGAACGGAGAAGAAGGTGGCCTGATGCTTCGTGTGCAGGGGTGGCATGTCGCGTCAGGTCTCCAACTACTGGAAGTCACTTTTGGTGCACTGATGGCGCCCCACTCCATCCATCCTGGCGCATCTGGGGCACGCCGTCCCAGCCTTTTTCCAGAACAATCCGACAAATTTTCTTTTCAATTTTTGGGGCCTAATTCATCTAAAATTGATTGGTTCCTTCCAAAATTCCTCAGCTTCATTAAGTAAACACAAGTACATGAAAAACTACTTGAAATCTCTCAAGAATTAAGCTCATTCTGAAGATCCTCACCTCTAGAACTTAACAAGGCTCCATTAACAAGGAATGAAGCTAAAACCTCAAGAAATCAAATCATTCAACCTCCAAACTGAAATTACGGATAAAAATCATTGGCGTGTGGGTGAAAGAACCCAACACTATGAGAACTTACATACCTTAAAGAACTAGGTTCTTGGTGCAATCTTGGATAAACGCTTGGAACCTTGAACTTTTTTTCTTCTTGAACCTCCTCTCTAAAGCCCTAACGTTTTGGGGATGAATAAAACTGATTCTAATCAGTTCAGACCCTAATTGGATGCATTGCACACTTAGACTAAGTGGGGGTAAGGAAAAAACCGAAATACCCCTCCTTAGTTCGGGTGGAAAGGCCCTATCTAGAGAGGTTGAACTTAAATGGTCATATCTCCCTTATACGAACTCAAATTTTAGAAAACTTGATGACGTTGGAAAGAGGACTCAAAGATCTTCGATTTGATACCTCATGGGCCACCAAACTCATTATGTGCTAAAAGTTATGGTCGCTTGAAGTTGACCCAAAACTTAAAAGAACTTATGGATGACTTGAATAAATTTCTCTTCAGTCTTTTTGGAACTTGGGGTGGTACATCTAGTGACCTTGACACCTAAGAAAATTTAAATTCCTCGGTAAAATCTTACTCACAATGAAGAATGGTTCGAGTCTTAGCTCAAAAATTTTTGGGGTGCTACAATACAACATCTCGCCCATGCTGCCAGAGTTGTTCTATACCTTACCGGGGTATAGAATACCTCAACTAAGTGGATCCACTAAGAAATAAGGATTCATCTAAAAGGTATGATCATTTACCCATATCGGTGCTCAATACTACTCCCAATAATATATATATATACACACACACACACTCATGCTCAAGTGTATAAAACACACTCTTTCTCTGTTTTGAGGTAATTATTCAAAATAATCTCTTAAAAGAGGTAACTGCTCTGAAATATCTCTGAACTCATTAACTAATTTAGAAATCAAAGTTTCTCTTTTCTCAATGTGAAAACTTATACCTTTGGGAATACTTTATTTCCTTATACTCTTACTCAATTTATATTTGAAAACTCTATCTCAAAACTATATCAAAATCATATTGTGATTTAATCATTGATGAATAGGGAACTCATACTGCATAAACATTGATGACATATCTAAATACCATACTGCTTAAACATTGATGACTTACTCGACTATCATACTAATGATGTTTTAAAAATCTTTCTCAAAAATCATCTTTGCTTTCTTAGAAAATTAGTTTAAGATAAAATGTTTTCTTTAAAAGATTCTAAAAAATATAACTCAAAATAGGGTTCATGCTGAAGTATAGACATGGACGAATCAAATCAAGAATCTCAATAACAATATATAAAACTCAATACTCAGAACTCAATAATTCACAACTCAGCGATACTACTCTTCTCAAGAATACTCACTTCATAGGGTTCATGCTGAAATATGGACATGAAAGAATCAACTCAAGAATCTCAATGCACAATATACAATCATTCAGTAATTAGGAATAGGAATTCAAAAATCAGGAACTCAAGATCAACACATCTCAATAATACTCAAATCTAAGGATAGAACCATAGATTACTCTTTTACTAATTTGAAAGTATATATTGGGCATGAGAACAAACTAGTCCAACACAATGATAGCCTTACATACATTGAAAGAACTAAGTTTTTGGCAAAATTCTTCAAGTTCTTGAAAGAACGCTTGAAACCCTTCTCCTTTCTCCTCTTGAACTTGCTCTCAAAACCCCTAACACTTTTTGGAATGAATAAAACTGATTTCCATCATATTAGACCCCTGTTTGGGTGAACAAAAACGTGTTGGGCTAGTGGGTAAGGAAAATACCAAAATACCTCTCCTTAAAACGAATGAAAAGGCCTTATCTAGAGAGACTACACTCAAACGGGCATAACTCCTTCATCCGAACTTAGATTTTAGCAAACTTGGCAGCGTTGGAAAGATGACTCAAATATCTTCGATTTGATATCTCATGGGTCAACCAACTCTTTATGTGCTAAAAGTTATGTTCGTTTGACATTGACCCAAAACTTAAACTAAAGGGTGACTTGAACGAATTTCTCTTTAGTTCTTTTTGAAATTCAAGGTGTTATATCTAGTGACCTTAAACCTAAGAAAATTTAAAATTACTCAGTAAAATCTTATTCACAGACTAAGAATGGTTCGAGTCTTAACTTTAAAATTCTCAGGGTGTTACATATATTATTATTGAAATAAGGTAAATATAAGAAAAAAAATCATAAATTGTAGAAGTATTCATTATTGTAAATAATATTTACAATTGTTAATGGTAATAATATTCCTATATATAATAAACAATTGTTAAGTAGGTGTATTTAGAAAAAAATATTTCAGTGAATGAGAAAAAGCTAAGTATAGGAATGTAACTCAACATCCATTGCTCGAGTCAAGAAGATAGTGGGTTGAATCCCAGATAGGATTGATACCGAGCTAAGTTTCAAGTCTTTCTATGAACCACTCCAAATCTAAGAATAGATCTAATATTTGAACCGTTGTACAAATAAAAGAGTTCACCAAGACAATCGATCTGTTGACTAATTTAAAGCTTCATATTTTCTATCTTTGTTTGTAATCTCAGGTGAGTCTAGCATTCTTCTATTGAATTTAATTTAGATGGAATGAAATCCCAATAGATTTAATACCACCACCTTAAAAAAAAAATCCAAAATTGAAACACTAAACTTCACTTTTTATGCAGCAATACATGATATGTCTTTGCATCGAAAATCTAAACATTGTTCAAAACCGATGAATGTACTAATTAGATATACCTCATTTAATAGACAAGACTATTAAATTAACAATCTTCTATCATGAGTTGGCTGTAGAAGTCTATGATTTTACCATAAATATAGATTATGGATGCTATTTGTATCTCATGAGTCCTAGTTTTATACCATATGTAACACCTCAAACTCTCACAAGGTGCATGGTATATTAATTAGCCAAAATTAATTCACACGTCATCATTCAGCTTAATATCATATGTTAAATATCACATATTGCTGATCTTTGAAACTTTACAAACTACTGCTTGCTTGTCTGATTTTTAATTGAGGTATGTTTTGTTTAATTGAATTGCTTATCCTTCTTTTTGTACTTGGACCCTCCTGGAAATGTGTAAATCATATGAACCTGCATAATTAAAAAAAATAGGTTAGCAAAAAAGTCAGCAAGAGTATTTCTCTCCTTTAAGGAGTGTTGTACTCTTATAGACATTTGGGCCCTTAATCTTTTAATGGAGTCAAGCTCCATTGTCATACTCCATGGAATCTCCCACTCTTCATTGACCCAAAACCAATGAATTAGACTTCATAATGACATTTGATAAATTGTTCTTGATATAGTACTGCAACCATTCTTTCATATCAACAACTTCAGCTACGTAGTTAGTAGTTTTAGGAATCTTCAACCTCTTAGAACCAATCATATACCAATATGATCTCAAACGCAAAAAGATGCAGCACGGAGGCCTGGATTACCCTTAGAGGCCCCATTTGTATCGATTTTTTACCAACCATCAATGTGCACACTATCTCACTATGGTAGATTCGACTATAGGTCTGTGCACTTCAAACAATGCTACCAAGTTATGAAAATTCTTTGATATATATGTGTAAGCAAACTTCCATTTCATAAGATTTTTGAGAGTGCTATTAATGTCCCAAATGACCTTTAGGGTAGAGTAAGAGCCCCCAATGAATAAAAATGTTTCTTTTCTTCCAAAGACACCATAAGAAACATTAGGAACAACATTAAGATTGTCTTTTGCCTACCATTTCCTTGAGCATCTCACCACTTATTTAAAGACTGCCTCACCTGAATCCATGGACATGTAATACCATCAGTAGTAGTAAAAGAGTTTCAAACATATCATTCAACTTCACTGTTAAGAAACAGATGATCTATAGACTCATTAATTTGAACCTCACAACAATGACAAACGTGAGAGGTAGGATTCCATGGATTCATAAGTGAATCTACATGGAATTTATGAGCCCATATCCCTCCAAGTAAAGAAAGATATTTTGAAAGGAAGTCGTTTCACCCAAATGTTCTGACAAAATTCGATTCCTCCTCTTTCTTTTTTCAACAACTCCCAACTTTTCACTATGTATTTTCCTGAGCTTGTTTTATTCCACCAAGGTCTATCCTCCATATCATCATCCCTACAATAATTCAAGTGGCTACATATGCTCAACAATGTTACAAGGAAGATAATGCCTCATCAAATCATAATCACACTCATTGTTAGTTAAAGAAACTTTTGTAGTAAGTACCTTTGATGGCTTATTAATAACAAGCCCAACTTAATCCAATTATCAAACCATCCAACCATAATAATTGCTCAATTTTCTATCTATTTTGAAGCATATCCTTCCGTAGTTTTGAACCTCATTTCCACTGGACAAGAGAAGATGTTTACTTTTTATAATATTTGTTCCACATGAAATTAGCCCAAATTGTATTTTCAATCCCGAACCTCCACCAGAGTTTAGCCTACATGACTTGTGACTCCTCAAACCTAAACTTGAAACCCAACCCTCCTTCTTTCTTAGGTAAACAGACTTTGTCCCAAGTAGTCAATGTTCACTTTTTCCTACAACTTTGTTACTACAAAAAAAATTTGTGATTTAGAAATTGAATGTCAAGTTTAACCACTATTGCGGAACACATTTGAATAAATTGGTTAAAAATACACTTCTAAAAAATAGTAATTAACTAAATTAAATGATTTATGTGACAAAAAAATACAAAAAACAAATACTTTTTATGTGAATAAGTTAAAGTTAGATGATTTTTGTGTGATATAAAAAATTTTTAAAAATATTTTTTTGTGTGATAATCTGTGAAGTTAAATGGAATTTTTGAAACAACATGTATAAATATGACTTTTATGGGATAAACACAATATTAAATGAATGATTGTGTGTGAAATTACTCAATAAAAATTTCAAGAACGCAAATTTTTCCTTAAATAATCCAATCTTAAAACTCAAGTTTTAGCTAACTTTGACTCATATAATAAAAATTCAAAAATAACATTTATATTATCATTTGTTTTCCCTCAATATATCATTTTTTAGAGCCACATTCTTTTTTATGCAATACATTTTTCGATTCTATCATATTCCTAAATCTTATTCTGCCTAGTTTCATCTTGGAAAAAGTGAATTTCTTACATGTTAGTAAAACTGATGAAGGCAATTTTTAGAGAATGATGACCATAGATTTAGCAATTTAACCATCCAAAAAGATCATGTCTTTTTGAATGTTCTTCGAGTCCTATAATTTTGATAAATTTTACAATTAGATTTTTACTTGTATTGAATTGTCTTTTTAAAAACCCTTTTTGTTGAAACTGATATAACTTTAAGCTAAACTTATCAGGAACTTATGACTAAGGAAAAAGAGGAAGTGTCTAGTTCAAAATGAGGTGATAGAGTAGAAGAACTAGAAGACTCTTTGGATGAATCTAACTCAAAGAAATCTATCCAAGAAATTTATGACTAAGGAAAAAGGGAAAGTGTCTAGTTCAAAATATGGTGATAGGTTAGAGGAACTAGAAGACTCTTTCGATGAATCCATCTCTATTATCTTGGGAGGAAAATGAGAGGGTTAATCAACCAGAATCATTGGTAGCAGAAGAAAAACTGATCAGAAAATTATATCATAGAACATCATCATGAGCATGGACCAACTTCAAAATACGGAGATGAAAATAGCAACCTTGGACAGAAAATACCACCAGATCACTAGAATCAAGCCCTTCAAAGACAATTATTTTTTTTGTTAGCAATGAATGATGGTCTCATAGATAAAATGGGAACAATGACATTACGAGTGTCTAAACATACCAATAAGGAGATCTCAACAGCTAAAGTAACTCACAAGGTAACAGAGACAAAAATATGGGAAGCAATGGAGGTATTAAAGGATCAGAAAAATGAAGAAGTCATTCTTAAGAATTTCCCCAAGCTAATTGGAGAAGCATATCTCCATAAGAGCCCTTGCCAGTAAAAGAAAGAAAAAAAATCAAGAAATTATACAAGTCAAGAGGGTGATTCAAAAGAGGATAGTGCCGTCAAAGTATTAATGATGATGAAGGCATTAGTTTGAAATATTAGGTATGTTAGAAAATCATAGACATTTCAAAGACTCGTTAGCCTACAAAAACAATGTAGGCACTTTATTATAGCTCTGATGGAACCATTTCAAAATTGCAAACATCTACAGAAATATAGAAGAAGGATAGGAATGGACACAACTATTGCTAATACTAATAACAAGATTTGGGTATTTCTGAATACTAGTATACAATGAAAAATCTTAATGGATACAGAATAACTGATTACTCTGAAGTGTGTCATTAAGACTTTGGCAAATATTTCATTTCAACTTTTTATTATGCTAAATGTGATAAAAGAAAAAGGTAGGAACTATGGGATAACTTGTATTTTCTATCCACTAACATGGAATCACCTTGGATTATTGGATGAGATTCTAATCTTATTGTCTCAGGGGAAGAGAAATTAGGTGGACTATCAGTAACGGTAGAAGAATATGAAGATTATACCTTTTACATAAATTCATGTGAGATTTGTGATGTGGGATTTAAAGAAAACACTTACACTTGGTGGAATGGTAGATTTGTAGAGGATTGCATCTTTGAATGATTGGAAAAAGTGATTTTCAATATCTAGTATCAGAATATCTTTCCTCAATTGAAGTTGAATACCTATCTAAAATTTGTTCAGATTATGCCCCTTTGATCATTTCATGTGAAGAAGAAACTCTCAACTTAATTAAACCTTTTAGATTCTTAAAATTTTGGACTCAATATGACACTTTTAAGGAGTTGATGATTCAGCACTGGAGATGTGCTTATGAAGAAACCCCGTACCTAGCATTCAAACAAAAGATGAAAAACCTTTAAAAGGCCCATCTTAAAAGCTATCTCAGTTGCAATCAACACAAGTAGAAGTTTGATTATAATTTTTTTTTTTTACAATTATAGGACTCCAAGAACATCCAAATAGACACGACCTTTTTGGATGATTCAATTCCTAAATCCATGGTCAACATTCTATGAAAAATGCCTTCTTAAAACTAACATGTGAAAAGATCATTTTTTCCATGATGTTAAACTAGGCAGAAATATTTTTAAGAATATGATAGAATCAAAGATAGGTGTTGCTTAAAAAGGATGTGGCTCTACTAGACGATATATAGAGGGAAAACAAATGTTAACATAAATATAGTTTTTGATCTTTTATTCTATGAGTCAAAGTTGGTTAAAACTTAAATTTTGAGATTGGATTATTTAAGGAAATTTTGAATTCTTGTAATTTTATTGAATAATTTCACTCATAGTCATTCAGTTTTAAGTTTATCACACGAAAGTCACTTTTCTATTTTTTGTTACACATACGTCATTGAACCTTAAGGATTATCACACAAAAATCATTTTTTAAAAACTTTTTGTATCACATAAAAGTCATCAAACTTTAACTTTATCACATAATTTATTTATTTATTTATTTATTTATATTTTGTGACATCAAGTCATTTAATTTAGGTAATTACTAATTTTTTTAGAAGTGTATTTCTTTAATCAATTTAATCAAATATGCTACTTAATAAGGGCTGCACTTTCAATTTCTAAATCAAAAGATTTTTGTAAACTTTATTTAGTTCTTTTTTCTTTAACTGAAAAAATGAACAAAGCAATAACTAAACATTGCCTCTTGATTTTACAAGAAAGTTTAACTGTAATTAACTTACAACTAATTATTTCAACTTTCAATAAAATTAATAATTAAAAACTATTGACATAATCAAAATAATTCACGAAATAATATCTTTTGAATTATTAATTTTGTTGAAAGTTGAAATAATTAGTTGTAAGTTGATTACAATTAAAATTTCTTGTAAAATTAAGAGGCAATGTGTAGTTATTGCATATCTTTTGAATTATTGTGAGATTTGAAAGATTAAAATCATATAATATCAAAATCCTGAAATACGTATGAAAAAACTCAACAAATAAATTTATAGAAAAGGATAAAACAAAAAATGATATAAAAATAAAGGCCTCATATTTTTGGTAGTTTAATAGTGTTACAACAACTATTTTAGCTTATATTAGTTCTAAGAGTCTCTAAATATATTTTGTCACGACCCAATCCACCAGGCCGTGCGGGCACCTACTCTACCACCTAGATAAGAGAACCCTCAACCCCCAAACCTAACATGCAGAAAAATAAATAAGTCATAAGCTAACACCCTAAATGGTTTTGAAATTGCCATAAATTAATTTAAACCTCCAAAGTTGTTTTACAAGGAAACATAATAACACCCCCAAGGAACTAGTCTAAACAGGTACAAGAGTTTCTAAGAGTTCAACTTATAAAAGAAATAAGGAACAACTCCCACCATAAGGAAAGAAGAGTAGAAGCTATCGAAGATCATCGTCTTTACCTATGAAACATTACTCAATTCCTGCAACCTGACTATGTCATGCGGCATAGAAAAAGAGTAGTATATGTATAAACAACATATACTGGTAGACAACATCAGTCGACTCGAACCTACCACATAATATAGAGTAGACAGAAGAGAACATGCAACATGAAAATTACACCATCAAGAGTCTCTATCCACCTGTTTTTACTAATCATGGGTATAATGCCCATAAACTAGTACATTTTGATCCTAGCTTCATACCTCATTCTGATGTCAGCTTTGTCATTAACACATTCGACCCTTTTTTCCCTCTCTAAGTATTTCTAAGCTTACATGTGATGTCATTCTAGACATCACCATAAGGCTTCCCAAGCCTACATGTGATATCACCCTTAGGCTTCCCAAGCCTACCTGTGATTTCAGAGGCTTCTCAAGCCCACCTGTGATGTCACTCTCATATTAGATCATAGCCTAACCCTTCTACTACATTAATATCCATAATTACAAGACCAAAATAATATCAAATCATAGCCTAAGCTTTCTATTTGATAGAAATTCCTAAGTGCAAGATAACCCTTAATTCGATTAATTAACCTACTATCTTAGACCTTTCATACCCATACCTAAAATTGGCCCCTTAGGCTAACTCAGCCATTTTAATTCAAATTACCCTAATCAAATAAATTCTAAAAAAACCAGACAACCATGACCTGTCTCATCATTTAACCATACACCAGACTTTCAATCATTTGTCTAATGTAACAACCACCATTTCAATAACCAATAATATCATGATTAACAGAAACATAGTTTAGAACAACAAAGAATTGAGTCCCCATAAACTTCATCCAATAGTTAATATAATTATAATCACAAGTACAATATAGCTCGAACTCCTAGTCCTTTCCTTGGATACATATGCACAACCCGCAATATCGTAAAAACATGCCAATCACATACAGTAGCAATCACGATTACATAGACTTCCAATCATAATATTATGAAATCAACCTATACTTGGAATCAACCATTTGATAAAGAACATGCATATCTTCATAATTTCATCTTTCATAGTTGATACGCCCAAATTACACTTTCCAAAAGAAGTATAAGCGGTCGTTGCCAAATAAATAACCCAACTTGTAGGTTGGGGTCGATCCCACGAGAAATATAGTTTAGACTTAAACTTAACTCACAATTATCTCTTTTTAGTCAAACTGTTTCCAAGAAAAGTAACCAAAGGGGGCTTTTGTAACTAAAGTAACAATTTGTTGATTTAAGTTAATAAGTGACAAGTAAGCAAGATTCACAGTTTAGAGATCAATATAAGATTAAAACTAGGGTATATGTGTTCCCCAAAAGCTCTTAACGCAGTATTCCTAATAATAGTACTTCTATCCTAGCGTTTGGCATGCAAGGCAGATAAGTTATGTATCCCTAAGTGATTGATAATCTAAGTAGGAACTTTTACCCATGATTTGATAAATCTATGGGTGTGCGCTTTACTAACCCTTGCCTTTACCCCAGATTATTCCTTGTGTCAATTGAGTTAGGTATTCACCCTCACATCAACTGATTAAAGTTAGGCTATTAGATAGCAACAAATCCTTAACTGAATCTCTATTGTTTAATCTATTTTTCATTCATTACCCCCTTAGTAAGGCAAATAGGAAAGAGGCGAGTTCTAACATTGCGCACCGCTAGAAGGACTTTTAAATGAAAAGATTAACAATACATGCATAAACACTATTCAAGAATTACTTAGCTATTAGTCATACATTGTTAATTGTTCATGGTTCCCATAACTCTAGTTGTGGATTTTTCTACTCATGCTTGAAGATTCACAATTCATATTAGGGTTAAAACAAATCATGAACTTACAATTAGAATAGATGAAAACCAAAATCTTGAATTGAAATTCGAAGTGCAAATTGCACAAAACCAACTTTCAGAGTTAATATGCTAGGAGTTTGCAAAATAATCCCAAAAGACCAAAACAAAAGTCTACAATATTGTCTAACTCCCAAAAATGGAAATAACAACTAGTATTTATAGAAACTAAATCCTAAACAAAGCAGAAAAACAAAATAAGGAAAACTGGGTTAGACGCGGTTTTCGATCGACGACCAGACCTATAGAAAGTGGATCAACCTACCTCCGTGGTTCAACACTTAGAAAATAATATCAGGACATTCAAACGACAGTCCCACCTATGGTCCGTGGATTGGACTACGGTCCGTCCTATTCTTCCGTGATTCAAGTATTAGAACTTCAATTCTCTGAATCAAACGATGACCATCAATCTACCAATCCGTCATTCAGTCTATGAGGTGTCGTTTGCCTCTGTGGTTCCATACTTGGTCAGAATTCCTTGAACTCACACCCACAAACCATCACCTCCGGACCATCACTGGACCTACGGTCCGTGGTTTGGCTCCGTCGATTGCTTCTGCAGCCACTTCAGTTCTTTTTCATCTCAACCGCTTCCAAATCAATTTCCTGCAAAAGATTACATAAAACATTTTATATAATAACAAAATAGCCCAAGACACACACAAAATCAAAGTGAAATGCATCAAAAATACCGTAAACTCACGGTATATCAACACCCTCAACTTAAATTTGTTGTTTGTTCTCAAGCGACACACTATAACTCTAAACGACAATTATGTCAAACATACAAACTCAAGCAATCATATGGCTTTCTTAATCAATTCCATCACTTAGTGCAGATCTTTTCATTTAGACTCAACAAGATAACTCATGCGGATCAACACATGACATAGACAGGCCAATAGACATCCACCAAATACACTTTTCAACAATCACCAAGGTACCAACTCTCCAACAATGTAACTAGTGCCCTCACTTCAAAGAAATCCTTTTTCACACAACAAATCTGATTTTTAAGTTTAAGGATTCAGTCAACACTCACGCTCATAAGTGAATTCAAATACAGTTAGTGTTCAATACCATAGGCTTGCCTTTATTTTCACTGCATAGACTCTCCAAATTAGTCACTAGGATCACTCTATGACTTTATTAGTTTGTAACTTAGGCTCAGGGTTAGGTAGGATACATTTGGGTACTTTTAGTGACTTTTTTGCCCTCCTTGACATTACTTTAGCTATTTATCACTTTTCTCAACCAATTATGACATATTTATATTTTCTACTCTTTTTCTTGACTCTCTTCAACACAGATGTGACTTTGAATTTTTTTTCTCTTCTTTTTCACTTTTTCTCTTTCACTTTTCTTTTACATCTTCATCCTTTGTTATTCAACATCATTATCGCTCCTTTTGTTTCTTTTGAATTTAGTCACATCTTTTTCTCTCATTTTCCTTCTTTTATACATAACTCTTTTCATACCCTTTTTCTTTTAGTTTCCTTCTTCATAGCCACCCTCAACTTATATATTTTGCATGAGTTGAGGTGCACAATGTTCGAGGTCGGACTAGGGCCAAGATTAAGGTAACTTTTGAATCAGCCATCCTCAACTTAGGTTTCCGGACTAAGTTAAGGTGAACATGTCCAAAGAGGGACCAGGGCCAAAATAGTCTTTTTAGGGAAGGTGAGTTAGGTGTATTATAAGAAGTGGTATTCGTTAGGCTCAAATATTTGGATCAAAGAGAGCATTTATTTCTTTTGGTTGGATATTTTTTTTAGGCTTTAGTGGACTTATTTGAACAAGGGCCTATGATCATTTCTCAATTTCTAGCCTAGATTATCTTTGCATGACCAATGGGGCAAGTTCTAGATTGGCACATACTGCATGAACATACAAAATCTACTCACACACACTTGGCACATTGTTTCATTATCGAATTATTAAAGCACCCAGTTCAAGTTTTAGCTTAAGTCATGCTATCATACCGGTTCCTTATCATGTCACATGTAGATCCAAACACATTCATCTCATTAAACCTATAGATTTAACACATTTCAAAATGTTGGACATGTATCAATTTCATGCTCTTATGTCATCATGCTTTCATTCTTCTACTTACTTTTACACATATAATCCTACACATGTCGGTTCAACATAAAAGTAAAATAGTCCCTTAGGGAAAAAGAACATAGGCAAGAAAATCCAAAGGGAGGGTTATGAGTTGGGTTACTCAGACTTCACCCTATCACTCACAACCTATTTAACCCATCCCCAAGAAAAAAGGTGCAATTGCCCTCAATGCACAAAAAGAACATAAAATAAAGCATAGGGTGAAGCAAACCTGTGGCGTATATGAAGTGAAGACCCATCAAAATGCAGGTGGATCTGGTTTCCTGGAACCCGCTGGATCAGCAATAGGAACGCCATCAGTAGAACCCTCATAAATAGTGGGAACACAGTCAGTATTTCTCATCGAAATAGAAGGGTTAACATCAACCTCTAGGGCCCGCTGCTGCCGCAAATCCTTATCTATAATAGACTGTCTCTAGGCTGCCTCAAACTGCTGTCCCTCCCTCTTCTTCACCCGGTGGGCCTCCTTAGTATCGAAAGCATGATCAGAAGAGTGGTGGTGCTTTCTTTCCGCATGAAAAGGGTCGGGTGGTGGCCTAGTGTCGCCAAAGAGCAGTCATCACCATATCATCTTTTTCAACTACAGGTGCAGTCTTAGGTACAACCTCAACAGGGATTATCACAACATCAAAATCAGACCGGAGCCTAGCCAACTCCGTCTGGAAAGTGGAAATATCAATGGTGGAAGCAGGATGCTCCAAAAGCCTCAACTTAAAAGCATCTAGCCACTTGTGGACCTCTTGAATCTTCACGTCCATCATCCACTCCATACAAACCTATGAATCCTCAATAGATCGTTGCATCTAGGGCCTCATATGTTGCAGCAAGGTAGACATCTAGGTCTCCAACTTCTGGACTTAAGCCAGAGGAACTAAGGTGGACCCTGAAGGGGAGTGGCTCGAGATGAGCTCGCAGCTTGACTAGTGATGGTGGAACGGAGAGCCTGTACATCTGTGGTAGTGGGAGGTACGAAATTATCATCAGTCTGTGCCACCTCAACCTGCTCAACCTCTCAAACTAAATCATCACCCAAGGGAGGAACGACAACTAGTGTACTCCGACGTGGGGCAGTGAGGTTAGCATTATCCTGGATGAGCCCAAGATCTAATGTCTTGGTCAACTCGACCAATCTATCATAATGCCATATCGACAAAGTAGATTCTCTGCACAATTGGAAAATAAAAAATGTGAAGGTATGGTCGTCATCCTCCGAAAGGCCCTCTCATGGATCTCAGCAAGAATGATTTGGGTTAAATCAACCTCTAATCCTGCTAGTTGTGCAAAAATATCAATGCCCAATCCCAAGTAATGACATTGTCTACCTGTGTGGGGGACAGTCTGGTACAGACGATGGACCACCAAAATTTGGCCCGAAAACTCAGAGTCACTTATTTGATCGGCAACTGCATAGTTTGCACCCACTCGGTGCTCTCTCCCTCATCAGCTATATGGCATGCCATCTGTCGAATTAGTGATTCTCTCTGCTCGAGGTCTCAGAAGGCACGACCCTAAACTATCCACATCCGATAGTCGTACTCCGCCATGTTGATAGGCAAAGTGTGTGTCGGGCCTTAAATAAAACGACGAATAGTGGTGTTAAAAATATCAATGGGTAGGCCCCGCACCATGGTAGTCAGGAGAGGTGGCTAAGATAAAGCCTTGGTGCATGGTGGCAAGGCACTAGAAACAGCGGCAATATATGAGCCGTAAAACTCCTGCACCATCTCCTCGCTATATCTCTGTAGACTCTCAGCCATTGAGTCATACTAATGCTGCTTAAATAGAGCATGAATGGAGGGTATTGTGTGGAGGCTCCCTGTCAGAACCCGATGCTCCTCACTAATTGGGCGAGCTATATTTCTGTGCTCGTTCATGGCCTTCCATTAAACATAAATCTGGTAATGGCCCTTAACACACCACCTATTCAGCTCAATGGCATTGTGAACCAGTTCAACTCCAGTGTTGGGTGGGTCTTGTGCATCCCCCGTGCTATCGGCATCGAAAGAAGAGGCAAAATTACCACTGTAACCGAATTTGGAATGTGACTTAAAGCCAGACTGCGACTCTCCTAGAGGTGAAGCCCCCTCATCAGACTGAGGGGAAGTGACCTCGACCTCAAAACTAGATGATATAATCTGCCTGGCCTTGTTCCTCGTGGTCCAGGGGGCAATAGGGGAGCCTTTGGTGGTCTCCGAGATGTACTCGTCCTCACTGGACTCATTTAGCACGCAGCAGGATGGTACAACAGATTTTGACTTGCCTTTTTTTGTGTACTTGGATGCTTGTTTTGGAGCCATGGTACCCATGGAAGACATATTAGTACTTAAAGAAGTCAACAAGTCCCAAGAATTTTTTATAGAACACCATTTGGACTTGGACAAAAAATTTAAAAAGTTTTGGGTAGCTTCGTAGGTCAGGTAGTCATATAATTGAGTCTCTGATGGAGAACCACGAATGTGCAGAATGGTCCGTCGATCAAATAATGTACCATAGTCCACACCGTGGTTTCTGACTTAGCCAATTTTTGTGTGCAGTTGATTTACGAACCATGACCTACCGTCTGTGGGTTGACATCGTTGATCAGTGCTGTGTAGGTTTTGGTTCCAAATTCATACAACACATTCAATACAATAATTTGCCTATTTTGAGTCTAAACATGCATTTCAACATATTATGTAGTAATCTATCATCCTAGGGTGTCATTCATTCAAATCCTACATTTAATCAAACAAGCTTTGAAACCCTAACTTAAGACACCCACTTTGACATCGAATCCGCTTTATTTAATTAACTTTATAAACACACTCCAAATACCATCATTCCAAGGATAGTTTTCGGATTATTTTATACCAATTGATCATGCAAATTCCTACCCAAGGTCAAGTACAAATTCGTTGATTTCAATTTAAACAGTGAAAGCATATCAAAGTTATGGTGAGATCGATTACCTTACAAGCAAAATAAAGTTGAGGAGTGTGTTGGTTCTAACTTCTTCTTAAGACCCAAGCAAAATCCCGAACTTAAATGAGTGTTTGTGGAAGAAAGAAGGTTGGAAAAACAATGGAAATGGGGGGAATGGATTTTTGGGAGAGATTTGGGGGAAATGGGAGTTAAGGAATGGAAAGGGAAGATGTTATGGATGAAATTTAGGAGTTAGAGGGGTCTTTTTGGGTGTATATATATTTTGAAATGGTTGGGGGAAATGAGGGAAATGGGGGGTTAATTTAAAAATAGAAGGTTTATTTTGATAGGGGTTCGGTTCGAGTCGATTGTAGACCTCACTTTGATCTACGAAACCTCGTCGATGGTCCGTCGATGGGTTCCGTGGATCATGCTAACACTTGGTAAAAATTTAGAGACATACGTGGGATCTACGGATGCCGACCACGGTTTGTGGATGGACCGACAAACCGTTAATGGGACCCGTAGATCATTGTATCAGCTTATTTTCTGCATATTTTTCCTTTTCTTCCCTGCACACGTAGCAAACACTAGGACTTCCTTTTTACATTTTGGACACTTTTTAGACACGAACCTATTCTATTTATATCTAGCAAACACTAAAACTAAAAATTAACAAACATCTATCTAGAAAACTGCAAGTTTAAGAAAAACTCCCAATATCGAAAAAAACACCTATAGTTGGCTAGATTGTGCATCTTGGGTTGCCTCCCAAGCAGCGGTTGATTTAACGTTGTGGCACGACGCAAACACCTTAGTTACTCAGACTTCACCAAGATCCCATTCCTCTATCATTTCATTGACACTTTCAGAAGTAGATCTTTATCCTCTGTCCGTTCACCTTGAACCTCGTTCCTTCCTTGTTCTTGAGTTCAACCGCTCCATGTGAAAATACTTGAGTTACTTTGAATGGCCTGATCCACTTGGACTTGAGCTTCCTAGGAAACAAGCGCAACCTTGAGTTGAATAAAAGCACTAAATCACCAACAACAAATTCACGCTTATTGATCTTCTGATCATGGTACTTCTTCATCTTCTCCTTGTACAAGGCTGAACTTTCATATGCTTTTAGGTGAAGCTCATTCATGTCATTCATTCTATGACTTGATGCGGTGTCCCAATCCAAATTCAACATCTTTATCGCGCACATTGCTTTATGCTCTAGCTTTACAGGCAAATGACAAGACTTCTCATATACAAGTTGGTAGGGGAACATACCTATGAGAGTTTTGAATGTAGTGCGATAATCTCATAGAGCATCATCAAGCTTTCTTGACCAATCAATTCTATTAGCATTTGCGGTCTTTGCAAGAATTTGCTTTATCTCGCAATTTGACACTTCAATTTGTCCACTCGACTGCAGATGATAAGGGGTTCCTATGTTGTGGCAAGCACCATACTTCTCAAGCAATGCCTTTAACAATTTATTACAAAAGTGAGAACTTGGTGTACCAAATCTGGAGAAGATATTCTTTTTCAAGAATGTGGTGACAGTCTTTCCTTCATTGTTTGATAGCGCGACTGCTTCCACCCATTTCGATACATAGTTAACCACCACAAGAATGTACTTCATCCCATTCAAACTCACAAATGGACCCATGAAGTCAAGACCCCAAACATCAAAAGTTCAATCACCATTATTGGATTTATTGGTAGTTCTTAATTTTTTGAAATTCCTCCCTCACACTTGCAACAATCACAAGACTTGGCAAAATCATGAGCATCTTGGTGGATCGTAGGTCAGTCATATCCACACTGCAAAAATTTATGGGAAGTTCGGATACAACTATGGTGCCCACCAACAGGCGATAAATGACACGCCTCTAGTATACTTATCATCTCAACCTCAGGCGCACATCGACGAATAATCCTATCAGTACAATCACGAAACAAGTAAGGTTTATCCCAAAATAATTTCTTCACATCAAACATAAACTTTTTCCTTTGGTGAAATGACAAATCTGATGGAACCAAATCACTTGCCAACTAGTTAGCAAAATCTGTGAGCCAAGGGATAAGATCATAATAAGCAGACAATACCCGTTCATCAGGGAACACATCATTAATCTCAACTTCATCCTCTAGCTTGATCATAGCTGCATCCTCTAGTCTGGATAATTGATCAGCAACCTTATTTCAGTTCACTTTTTATCCTTTACCTCAAAATTAAACTCTTGTAGTAGGAGCACCCATCTAGTCAACCTTGGTTTTGGATCCTTTTTACCCATCAGATACCTTAATGCAGAATGGTCAGTATGTAATATGAACTTAGTACCAAGAAAGTAGGATCTAAATTTCTCAAATGAAAAAACCACCGCAAGGAGTTCCTGTTCAGTCACCGTATAGTTCTTTTGAGCCACATTAAGAGCTTTGCTAGTATAGTAAATTGGATGAAGAATTTTCTGTCGCCGCTGTCCTAATACCACACCAACTACCACCCCACTTGTATCACACATCACTTGGTTTCCCCCAATCCAATGAAATGATGATAAGTGCCGAAGTTAACTTTTCTTTCAACTCTCCAAATGCTCTCAGACAAGCATCATCAAAATCAAACTTACACTTTTTTTTCAAGTAGCTTGCACAATGGGTGTGCAATTTTAGAGAAATCGTTTATGAACCTCCGGTAGAAACCTGCATGGCAAAGAAAACTTCGAGCACCTTTAACAGAGATGGGTGGTGGAATATTTTCTATTACCTCAACTTTAGCTCGATCAACCATAATAACTTTTTGCAAAATTCGATGACCCAAAACTATATCCTCTTTCACCATAAAGTGACACTTTTCCCAGTTGTGCACAAGATTGTACTCTTCACACTATTTTAGTACCTTAGCCAAATGTGTCAAACAATCATCAAATGAGTCACCTACCATAGAAAAATCATTCATAAATATCTCTATCGTGTCCTCCACCATATCGGAAAATATCGACATCATACAACACTGGAAGGTCGCTAGATCATTACATAACCCAAATGGCATCCTTTTGAAGGCGAAATCCTATAAGGGCAAGTGAAGATGGTTTTCTCTTGGTCTTCCGGAGCTATGGAGATTTGATTGTAGCCAGAGTACCCATCTAGTAAACAATACCAACCCTTACCAGTGGAAAGATCTAGCATTTGATCCATGAACGACCTTGGGAAATAGTCTTTCTTAGTCCATGCATTTAACTTGCAGTAGACCATACACACTCTCCAACCGGTTACCGGCCTCATTGGAACAAGATCATTTTTATCATTAGTAACCACAATGATTCCTCCTTTCTTTGGCACACACTGACCTAGGCAAACCCAAATACTATCGGCAATAGGATATATAACTGCAACATCCAACCACTTAATGATCTCCTTTGGCACAACCTCTTGCATAGGGGGATTAAGTCTCATTTGATGCTCAATACTTGGCTTGTTTTCCGGCATGAGTTGGAATTTATGAGAAAAAATGCTCTGTAGAATCCCAATAATGTTCGCAATAGTCCAACCTATAGTCCTCTTAAACCACTTCAACACCGATATCAAAGCTTCTAGTTGCCCTTCACTCAAGTCAGCAGTAACAATAACGGGCAAGGTGCTATTTTGTCATAAGTATACATACCTCAAGTGATAAAGAAGAACCTTAAGTTCCAGTTTTTACGGCTCATCAACAAATGATTTTGAGGTGGGGTGTCTCGATTCTTCATGTCTAATTGATATGCTCAAATTACACCTCCCTAAAGAAGTATCAGCAATCATTGTCAAATAAAGAACCTAACCTGTATTTTGGGGTCGATCCCACGAGGAATATGGTTTAGACTTAAACTTAACTCGCGATTATATTTGTTTAGTCAATTTATTTCCGAGACAAGTAAGTAAAGGGGGAGGGAGGGGGGGGGGGTTTGTGAAAAAAGTTAAAGTTATTATTCGAACTTTGTTGTTATCAATGAGAGAGAGAAACTAGGGTGTCTGTGTTCTCCATAAGCTCTTATCGCGATAATCCTGATAGTAGTAATCCTTTCCTAGTGTATCACATGTAAAGTGGTAAGTTATGTATCCCTAAGTGCTTGGTCCGCCAAATATGGAATTTCACCCCGCACCTTGGTCCGGCTATGTGTGTATTATTTACTAACCCTTACCTTTACCTCAGATTAGACATCACATCAATTTATAAGTTAGTTTTAATCCTCGCACCAATTAACATTAGACTATTAGATAGTATCACACTAAATCTCCGTAGATAATTCTTTTATCATTAACTACCTCCTTGGTCCAGCAAGTAGTAACAAGGATATTTCTGATGCGTTCACTCATTTTAAAGATTTCTAAGTGAAAGAATTACCAATACATGCATCAACACAAGTCAAGAATTACTTAATTATTATTCATATGTTGTTAATTTCTCATGGTTCCCACAACCCTAGTTGTGGATTTAGTTACTCATGTTTGTAAGAACACAATTCATAATTGTAGAAGAAGAATTAATGAACTTACGTATTAAGTAGAAGAAACCCATAATTTCCAATTGAAATTCAAAGCAAGAATCTTTATAAACCAAAATTAGGAGATCAAATTGCTAAAGTTTTCAAGTTAATTCCCAAGAAAATACCATTCACTAAATTAATGCTATGGTGACTAACTCCCCAAAACGAGGTTTACATGCCCTATTTATAGAAAAACATGTCCTAAAAAAAAGGAAACAAAATAAGGAAATAAAATTTTCTGGATGCAGCTTCAATCAATGATATTGACCTACGGATCGTGGATTGACCTATGGTCCATAGGTCCCTTCTGTGGCTTAAGACTTAGACAATTTCTCAGAAGTTTTAGAACCTTCAACTCCCAGTTGCAATCGATGGACGTGCAGTACGGATCGTGGGTCGATCCACGGTCCGTGGGTCGATCCACAGTCCGTGGGTCCTCTTCCGTGTCTCCACACTTAGAACTTTTCATCAGGTACTAGAACTTCAACTTTTAGTGATCATTGTCGGATGGGCAGGATGGTTCGTGGGTCGACGTACGGTCCATCACTCGCCTCCGTAGTTCCACACTTAGTTAGACTTCCCAGATGAGAAATCCACGCCTACCCACTGATGGACCGTGACTGGACCTACGGTCCATAGCTCACTTTCGTGGGTGGCCACTTTTGCAGAATTTCAGTTATATCTCTCTTGACCTCATTCAAGCCTATTTTCGGTAAATTTATCACAATAAACATTAGTTCTAATACTAAATGGCCCTAGACACACACAAATATTAAGTGAAATGTATTAGAAATACTGTAAACTCACGGTATATCAACACCCTCAACTTAAATTCATTGTTTGTCCTCAAGCGACACACTAAGACTCTAAACGACACTTATGTAGAAGTAGACATTCAAACTCAAGCAATCACATGACTTTCTATCCAAACTCCCTTTTCTAGTGCAAATCTTTTCTCATAGACTCAACAAGCTAACTCATGCAGATCAAGATATGACAAAGATCGACCAATAGATACACAACATATACTTTTTAACAATCACCAAGACACCAACTCTCGAACAATGCATCTAGTGCCCTCACTTCAAACGAAATCCTTTTCACATAGAAGATTTGAATTTTGATTTTTAGGATTAATTCAACACTCACGCTTAGAAGTGATTTCAAGTACAGTTAGTTCTTAATACCATAGGCTTGCCCTTATTTTCATTGCTTAAACTCCCCAAACTAGTTGCTAGGATCACTATAGGACTTTCTTAGCTTGTAACATAGGCTCAGGGTTAGGTGTGGTACATTTGGGTACTTTTTAGTGACTTTCTGCCCTCCTTGACATTACATTGGCTTTTTACCTCTTTTTGACCTAGTTTTGACATCCTTCCTTTTTACCTTCTTTCCCTTGACTCTTTTCACCATGGATGTGACTTTTGATTTTGTAGCTCTTTTTTTTTTTCACTCTCTTCTTTTTCTTTCACTTTATTTTTCTTTATTTTTTCAACAATTTTATTTATAATCTTTTTGCTTATTTGGCACAAAATCACATCCTCTTCTATCTTCTCTTTTTCTCTTTTCAACACAAAACTCTTTCCATACTGATGTTTCTTTCAGTTTCCTCTTTCGTAGCCACCCTTAACTTATGGAATTTCCATGAGTTGAGGTGCACAATATCCGATGTTGGACCAGGGCCAATGATTGAGGTCACTTTTTGCATTAGCCACCCTTAACTTAGGATTTTGGCCTAAGTCAAGGTGCACATGTTGAAGAGGGACCGGGGCAAAAAGAAATTATTTTAAGGAAGGTGAGTTAAGTGAATCAAAAGAAGTGGTCTGTTTCAGGCTCAAATATTTGGATCAAAGGGAACATTGATTGCATTTGGTTGGATAATTTTAGGATTATGTGGACTAATTTGAACAAGGGCCTATGATCACTTCCCAACTTCTAGCCTAGATCATCTTAGCAGGACCAATGGGGCAAGTTCTAGATTGACACAGACTGTATGAACATTCAACTTTTCTCACACACTCTTGGCACATTATTTCATTATCAATATCAGATTACCTAGTTCAAGTTTTAGCTTAAGTCATGAGATTAAATCAGTTCTTATCATGTCACATTGAGATCCAACACATTCAACTCATCAAGACTACAAATCTAGCACAATTCAACATTTTTTTTGACAGGGGTCATTTTCCTCATTCTTTTCATGCTATCATGCTTTCATTTTTCTACTTACTCCTACATATATATTTCTGAACAAGCTAGTTCAATAGAAATTAAAAACAGTCTCTTGGGGAAAAGAACACAGGCAATAAAAACCCCAAAAGAGGATTATGAGTTGGGTTACTCAGACTTCACCCTATCACTCACAATCCATTTACCCCACCCCTTACAAAACAGAGTGAAATTGTCCTCAATGTACAAAAAGTAAAGAATAAAGGATCAGGTGAAGCAAACCTGTGGCGCATAACACCAAAGACCTATCAATAAGCGGGTGGGTCAAGTTTCTCAGATACCGTTGGATCAACACTTGGGTCACTATCAGTAGTTCCCACATCTATCAACTCAGCACCATCATTAGTGCTGCCATCAACTTTCACCGCACAATTATTCTTTGAATTCTAGATGGTGTTGCTAGGAAATGTGCCAGGCTGATATGGGTTGACTGTAGTGGACAACTGATTCATCTGTTGATCAAGTTGCTTGATCGACACTACATGGGCATTAACTTTTTGACCGATTCCAGACAAGTCATTTCACATCTCTTTCACAGTCTCATCAGTCGAATCAAACCTCTTCATCATCTTTTGTATCATATCCTCAATCCGTGACATACTACCCCCAGCTTCTCTATTGCCAGATTCCTTATTTTGTGGAGGAACATAAGGCTCAACTCTATCGTTCCTGTTGCCATAGTTGTTCCGATTGTAGTTGTTGTCGTGATTGTAGTTCTCATCCCAGATATATTAACCCTCTCGATTGTATTTACCGTAGTTTTGACCTTGGTTTTCTTGAACTTCGCACCAATTATCCAAATTGGAACCTTGGGCGTTGGCTCGAAAACCCCCCGTCTGATCAATCACCAAGTAAGCATCTTTCTCATAGTAACATTCCTCATACGGTAGTGGTGGAGTCCTAGTCAAGTAATTCACTACATTTACCTTTTCTAGACCTCCGCTTACATGCTTCAATACCAACCTAAGTTCTGTCCTTATCTGTGCCATCTCTTCTCGAATGTCATCGGCAAATTGACTAGGTGTATCTTGAACTGCAAATGTGCTTCTTTTAGTGTCATACTTTCGAGTGCTCTATGTTTTATTGTTTTGGGAAATCTTCTCCAGTTTCTTAGCGATCTCCTCAAAAGTGAACTCACCATATGATCCTCTAGCGATAGTAACAAGCACAACCTTACCATTGTCATCTTGACTTCTGTAGAAATACTCCTTTAGTGACTCATCATCAATGCGGTGGTTCAAAACACTTCTAATAAATGCAGTAAACCTGTCCCACGAACTACTCACATACTCTCTAGCTAGTGCCACGAAGTTGTTGACTTTATTTTTGTGGTTTCGCTTCTTTGACAATGGAAAGTACTTTGCCATGAACACATTTTGGAATTGGTCACATGTATGAATCAAGTTGCAAGGAAACTCAAAAAACCATACAACAGCATCACTGGTCAATGATAAAGGGAAGACTCTCAACCCTATGACATTCATATGTAACTCTGGTTGCCCCACACAACTCTTACAAACACTTCTCAACTTGGACATGTGTCCATGCAGATCTTTCTAAGCCATACCATAAAATAACCCCCTCGTTGTAAGCAGCTACATCAAACTGCTAGTCACCATGAATGTATGCCCAGGAGGTAGAGGAAGGAGAACAATGGGTCCTTCAGATTCGTCAGTGTTGAATTCAACCCTATAATTATCACGCAGTCTTGGTTCTGGTGGATCATGCACCCTTAATACATCTCTAAGTAGATTATCACCATGAACCTGAGCATTCTCATTTTTCACTTGTTTCTCAGGTGTCTCTATGAGTGGATTATCACGGACCCCTTGGTTATTCATCTTTTTCAAAGTTTTGCTCAACTCTAAATCGCACATGGTCAATGGTTCACCTTGACTCCGTGTACTTGGCATACACTAGAGTGGAAACCTAAAGAAAACAAAAACTCAAAAATAAAAAGTAAAATTAGGAAATAATTTACTAAAGTTCAATAATGTAGTTAAACTTAACCTAAAAGCTTTATTCCCCGGCAGCGGCGCCAAAATTTGATACGCTCAAATTACACCTCCCTAAATAAGTATAAGTGATCGTTGTCAAATAAAGAACCCAACTTGTAAGTTGGGGTCAATCCCACGAGGAATATGGTTAATTAAACTTAACTCACGATTATATTCGTTTATTCAACTTATTTTCGAGACAAGTAAAGAGGGGGGGGGGGTGTTGTGAAACAAATAGCTGATTATTGTCAAGTAACAAGTGAGAAAGAATCAAACTTTATTGTTATCAATGAGAGATAGAAACTAGGGTGTATGTGTTCCCCATAAGCTCTTAATGCGATAATCCTAATAATAGTAACCCTTTACTAGTGTATCACATGCAAAGTGGTAAGTTATGTATCCCTAAGTGCTTGGTCTGCCAAATATGGAATTTCACCCCACACCTTGGTCTGGCTATGTGTGTATAAATGTTTTACTAACCCTTACCTTTACCTCAAATTATACATCACATCAATGTATGGCTTAGCTTTCACACTCGCACCAATTGACATTAGACTATTAGATAATAACACACTAAATCTCCGTTGATAATTCTTTTCTCATTAACTACCTCCTTGTTCTGGAAAATAGCAAGAAGGTGAGTTCTAATACGTGCACTCGTTAAAAAGACTTCTAAGCGAAAGAATTACCAAAACATGCATCAACACTAGTCAACAATTACTTAGTTATTATTCATACATTGTTAATTACTTCTGGTTCCCACAACCCTATTTGTGGATTTAGTTACTCATGCTTGTAAGAACACAATTCATAATTGTAGAAGAAGAATTAATGAACTTACGTATTGAGTAGAAGAAACCCGTAATCTTTAACTGAAAATCAAAGCAAGAATCTTTATAAACGAAAATTAGGAAATCAAATTGCTAAAGTTTGCAAGTTAATTTCCAAGAAAATACCAAGAACTAAAATAATGCTATGGTGACTAACCCCCAAAAACGAGGTTTACATGCCCTATTTATAGAAAAAACATGTCCTAAAAAAAAAGGAAATAAAATTTTCTGGATGCGGCTTTAATTGACGATATCGACCTACGGACCGTGGACTGACCTACAGTCCGTAGGTCCATTTTGTGGCTCAAGACTTAGGTAATTTCTTAGAAGTTTTGGAACCTTCAACTCCCAGTTGCAATTGACAGATGTGTAGTATGGATTGTGGGTCAATCCACGATCCGTGGGTCGTCTTCCGTGGCTCCACACTCAAGAACATTTCATCAGGTACTGGAACCTCAACTCTCAGTAATCATTGACAGACGTGTAGTATGGCCCGTTGGTCAACCTACGGTCCATAACTCGCCTCCGTAGTTTCACCCTTAGTCAGACTTCCTAAATGAGCAATCCACGCCTACCCACTGATGGACCGTGACTGGACCTACAGTCCATAGGTCAGTTTCGTGGGTGGCCACTTCTTCTGAATTTCAGCTGTATCTCTCTCGACCTTGTCCAATCTTATTTCCTACAAATTTAGCACAATAAACATTAGTTCTAATACAAAATGGCCCTAAACACACATAACTCTTGAGTGAAATGTACTAAAAATATCATAAACTCACGGTATATCACTAATTCCAACCATTTTGGTTTGAAACGAAACTCGAACCTATCAAGTGCAGCAACTAGCTTATCATAGTCATCAATACCATTACCGGCAAAATTCATTAATATAGCAGCTTATTCATCAACACCTAACCTCTCTTCAATAGACACCTCAGATTCTTGCCCCACACTATGATTTACCATCGATACTGATTTAAGATCACTTTTATGCTTCATAGATCTGCAAATGTTAAAAGTTACATCCTTATTGTTTAATCAAAACTTCATCTGCCCTCTCTCCATGTCCACCAAGGCACGCCTAGTAGTAAGAAATGGTCCCCTTAAAATGATGGGAACCTCAAAATCAACCTCACAATCAAGTATCACAAAGTCCTCCAGAAAAAATAAATGACTCCACTTTCATAAGGACATCTTGGAGCACTCCAATGGGCCTCTTCATAGTTCTATCGGCCTTCTGTAAATGCATCATAGTCAGCTTTGGAGTTCCTAAACCCAACTTCTTATATATGGACAATGACATCAAATTAAAGCCGGCACCCAAATCACACCAAGCTTTCACAAAGTGTAAAATCCCAATGGTACAAGGAATAGTAAAAGCTCCAGGATCCTCTTTCTTTTGCACAAGTGAACTAGTAGCAATAGCACTACAATGCTGTAGCCTCTCTTCATTCCCAAAACTAACAACCCTCTTTTTGGTCACCAAGTCTTTCATGAACTGTGAATACCCATGCATCTGTTCCAAAGCTTCTATCAATAGGACATTTATGGATAGTTGCTTCAATATAGCTATGAACCTACGATATTTTCCCTCTTTAGTCTTTTTCACCAATCTATGTGGAAATGAAGGTGGAGTTCTAGGCATGGAAACAACTTTTTGGGTCACCTCAGCTTCCTTCTCTGTATCCACTTTTGGATTTTCAGTAACCTCATTCTCATCCTCATTTTTTTCTATCGCTCTTTCAACCTTAGACGACATGTGGGATCAATAGTCAGCTTTCCTCTGTGAGTAGTGACTGTCATATAATAGCCATCATTTTTTAGATTTTGGATGGTGTTGCTAGGAGTGTGCCAGGCTGGCGTGGGTTTGCATTATCAGACAACTGACTAAACTACTGCTCAAGTTACTTGATCAACACTGCATGAGCATCAACTTTCTGACCAATCTCATATAAATCATTACGCATCTGCTTCACATTCTCATATGTTGCATCAAGCCTCTTTATCATTTTCTGCATCATATCCTTAATGGGAGTCATACTAGTACCAGCATCTCTATTACCAGGGGGAACGTAAGGCCCACCTTCTCATACCTGGTGCCATAATTATTTCAGTTATAATTGTTATCACGATTGTAGTTTCCATCCCGGACATAATTTCCATCACGGTTGTAGTTGCCATATTTTTTTACCTTGGTTTCCTTGACCTTGACACCAATTATCTGAGGAACTTTGGCGTTGGTTCGGAAAACCCCCGTTTGAGCATTAACCAAATTCGCATCCTCCTCATAGTAGTATTCCTCAACTGGTTGTGGTGGAGTTCTAGTTAGATAATTTACCGCATTCACCTTTTCTGCACTTCCACTCATATGCTTTAATACCAAGCCAATTTATGTCCTCATTTGAGCCATCTCTTCACTAATGTCATCATTTGATTGATTTGGTGTAGTTTGTACAACGAACGTGCTCTTACTAGTATTTTCCTTTCTAGTGCTCCATGGCTTATTATTTTGGGAAATCCTCTCAAGTTTTTCAGCAATCTCCTCAAAAGTGCACTCACCCTATGATCCTCCAGCAATAGTGTCTAACACAGCCTTTCCATTGTCATCCTATCCTCGGTAGAAGTACTCCTTTGGTGACTCATCATCTATGTGGTGATTCGAAACACTCCTTATGAATCCAGTGAACCTATCCCATGAACTACTTACTGACTCTCTAGGTAGTGCTACAAATTTATTCAATTTATCCTTGTAATTCAACTTCTTGGACACCGGAAAACACCTCACCATGAACACCTTATGCAATTGGTCCCATGTATAGATCGAATTGTATGGCAGCTCAGAAAACCACACAACTGCATCACCAGTCAACAACAGTGGGAATAATATCAAACCTATGATGTTTATATCCTATTCTGGTCGTCCCACACTACTCTTACAAACACTAGTCAATTTAGCCATAGGAGTGTATGGATCCTCCGAAGCTAACCCAACAAACATCCCTTTTGCTATAAGCATCTGCATAAGACTTCTGGTCACCATAAATGTGTGTCCTGGAGGTAGAGGAGGGAGAGCAATAGGCCCATCTGATCAAACCGAATTGTAGTCAACCCTGTAGTTATTACGAACCCTTGGTGTTGGTGGATTCTGCACCATTTCTACATTTTTGATTAGATGACCACCGTGAACCTGAGCGGGCACATTAGCAACTTTAAGAGGTTGCAAACCAGCTTCCTCACCATTACTCTCTCCGACAGGATCATTCTGTACCCCAATATTTGTGCCTCTTCCAACCATTCTTCTTAAAGTTTCCTTGATTTCGGATCGTAGGGGATTTCCTTGACTCCATGTACTTGGCATACACTAGAGTTGAGAGCTATAGAAAAAAAAAATAGAACAAAAACGTAAAATGAGGAAATACTTGAATAAATTTCAATATGTAGTTAAACTTAATCTAAAAGTCATATTTTCTGACAACGGTGCCAAAATTTGATACACCCAAATTACACTTCCCAAAAGAAGTAGTCATTGCCAAATAAAGAACCCAACTTGTTGGTTGGGGTCGATCCCACAAGGAATATGGTTTAGACTTAAACTTAAGTCACAATTATCTTATTTTAGTCAATCTATTTCCGAGAAAAGTAACCAAAGGGGGGTTTTGTAACTAAAGTAACAATTTGTTGATTTAAGTTAATAAGTAACAAGTAAGCAAGTTTCACAGTTTTGAGATAAATATAATATAACTTACATAAATCACATAGTGTAAAGAGTAGATTACATTTTATCCCTACTCTTTTTCTAATTATAATAATCCCTTAAAATTTTTACCTTCCGGATACATTAATTTTGATACAAGAAAAATCCTTCAGTTGCGCTAAAAAGGGAACAACATCTTTTCTGTTGCGCTTAAAAAGAAAAAGAAACGTAAAATTAAATATCAAATCCATAAATCATGCAAAGCGCTGCACAATGTATCATAAAAATTGAAATATAAGAGTTAAAAAAGATAAATTTCATAATTTGATACATAATAAAGTAGTCAACATTGTTACTGTTATGTATCATATACCTATTGATGGAACTAATACATAATGTTCTAATTATAGAACATAATGATTTATGTATCAAGATTATTATTGGATAACATATACATATACATTACCTTCTATGTTGGATAAGACTGAACAAACATTAAAGAATGTAGATACATAACACACAATTGATTTGGTACTATCTATATAACCTTTTAAATTTTAATAGGATTGAAGATACATTGTAGAACTTGATACATATAAATGATACATTAGGTAGTGTTTATGTATCAAGTAAATTTATATTGAGCAGGATAAACACTACTCAAAGATTCAACAACATTAGGGTTATATATCAATACCTTAAATGTGAACATGATATATTGTACAAAACAAATGCAATTGTAGCCGTGATGTATCAGAGTAGTTATAACACTAACAAAGTCTAATTTAAAAATCAAAATGAATGAGATACATTGAAAATCTATAAGTTTGATAGTGATGGTCGCGCAAATCAAACTTTTCCCTCCATTTATGGGCATTTTTACAACAGTAGATTTAGATGTGGAGCAGCATCCTTTTTTCGACTTTTTCACTCTCAAATTTATCATGATTAATGAGTCGTTTCATTGTTTATATCTATTTTTATGAAAGTTTTCATCATCAGAATCCATATGTATCCAAAAATTGTAGATGAAATAGTTTAAAAGATTTTATAAAATGATTATACAAGAACGGGAAAGAAAAAAATGATGAAGAAATAGTTCAACCTTTTTAGGAACTAGAAATCGATGAACTGGAGAGAGAATAGATTTAAAATTCAAAAATGGAGTGACGAAGGCAACTGTTAATCTATGAGAGTGTGTGAAAATAGGAACAAAAATTGCTAGGTTAGAGGGCTGTGAGTTATGTTTCTAAAAAAAGAGAGCAGGAAAGGAAAATAGGGATTGTTGTAATATTTTGAAATGGTAGGGAATTTTAGAGAATATGGAAAGAAAGATTGTGTAGTTAGGTAATTTTTCCATAAATATAAGATGAAATCAAGGGTATATGTGTTCCCCACAAGCTCTTAACACAGTATTCCTAATAATAGTACCTTTATCCTAGTGTTTGACATGCAATGCAAATATGTATCCCTAAGTGATTGGTAATCTAAGTAGTAACTTTCACTCGTGACTTGGTAAATCTATGGGTGTGTGCTTTACTAACCCTTAACTTTACTCGGATTAGTCCTAGTGTCAATTGAGTTGGGTATTCACCTCACGTCAACTGATTAAAGTTAGAATATTAGATAGCAACAAATCCTTAACTAGATCTTTGTTGTTTAATCTTTTTTCCATTCATTACCCCCTTGGTAAGGCAAGTAGGAACGAGACGAGTTCTAACATTGCGCACCTCTAGAAAGACTTTTAAACGAACAGATTAACAATACATACATAAATACTATTCAAGAATTACTTATTAATTAGTCATACGTTGTTAATTGCTCATGTTCCCACAACCCTAGTTGTGGATTTAGCTACTCATGCTTGAAGATTGACAATTCATATTAGGGTTAAAAGAAATCATGAACTTACAATTAGAATACATGAAAACCAAAATCTTGAATTGAAATTCAATGTGCAAATTCCACAAAATTAACTTTCGGAATTAAATTGCTAAGAATTTACAAAATAATCCGAAAAGACCAAAACAAAAGTCTACAATATTGTCTAACTCCCAAAAATGAAATAACAACTAGTATTTATAGAAACTAAATTCTAAACAAAGCAAGAAAACAAAATAAGGAAAATTGGGTCAGACACGATTTTCGATCGACGACCAGTCCTAAGGACCGTGGATCAGCTACGGTTCGTGGGTCACCTCCGTGGTTCAGCACTTAGAAAATATTTTCACGACCTTCAACGACGGTCCCAACTATGGTCCGTCGGTTGGACTACGGTTCGTCCTGTTCTTCCGTGGTGTAAGTACTAGAACTTCAATTCTCTAAATCAAATGGCGACCATTAATCTATGGGCCATCATTCACTCTATGGGGCATCGTTTGCCTCCGTGGTTCCACACTTGGTCAGACTTCCTTGAACTCACACCCACAAACCATCACCTACGGACTGTCATTGGACCTATGCTCTGTGGTTTGGCTCTGTCGACTACTTTTGCTGCCACTTCAGTTCCTTTTCATCTCAACCGCTTCCAAACCAATTTCCTGCAAAAGATTACATAAAAACATTATATCTAATAACAAACTAGTCCAAGACACACACAAATTCTAAGTGAAATGCATTAAAAATACTGTAAAATCATTGTATATCAATAGTTAATAAACCACATCATATAATCATAGTCTAGAAATTATGGGTCATGCATGGGTTCATGGGGATTCAACTTTAAAACACATTCAATTACTTCAATTCATGCATAAAAAGACATAAATCAATCAATTGGATCATAATTGAAAGGAACCCATGTCAATTGAATAAAACTCTAATTTGATTAGGGATTCTCACTTTACAAAATTGGAGATTTTAGAAACCCTATGGAGGAAAGAGCTCCATAGGTGAATACTATCATACCTTGGAGTTTAAAGCACAAAAGCTATGGTGGAAATTGAGACTTGAATGGAACCTAGCTCTTCTCTTCTTCCTTAGAGAGAGAAATATTTGGGGAAGAACTTTTATCAACTTTCAGAAATTAGGAGAATAAGTCTAATTGGGTAGTTTGGGGATAAATTGTTTTATATAGGGCTTGGGGTAAAGGGTAGAATGAAATACTATTGGGTTAGAATAATTAGGAAAAGACCTAAAAGCTCCTTTAAAAATAACTTCCGACCACCATCGACGATGGCACCTACGATCCTAGTTAACCATTGGTGAGGTTCAGGACTTGTTTCTGGACCCTCGATTAATGGGAACCATGTACGGTTAGTTTTTCAAGCTACGGTCCATACATGACCACCATAAGTCTAACTTTGGCCCTCAAAATTTCACTAAGTCCAGGACTCACCTAAGAGACCTACTACGACTCACACATTAAACGACATACCATCCTAGTGATCCATAAAAAGGTTACTGGAACTTGAAATTTGAAAACCATTTGACTTGCCACTTACGGTTCCCACCTACGACCCGTAAGTGAACCTTTGGTCCGTTGGTGGGTCCACCGGTACATACACCAGTTCTAGAAAAACTAGCATCTTCCTGCTTTTCAAATCTGAGGTTTTACATTAAAACACCCTGTTTATGTTTACATATCATCATTATATCCATGACCTACACATATATACTTCAGATAGATTCACCTCTATGCTCAGTTCCCTAAATAAGAGGTGAAGACTTTAGCCCAATGATTTCAATATTACTCCATAAAGTTATGACTATCAACCTCATGATATGAATCTATTTATATATGCGCTCATGTCTCATAGTATGCTTAGTCTCGCGAAGTCATTACTTGCCCTAAATGGATAACAATATAATGTTAAGTTATGCATATTTTTAAATCAGATTTCTTGACTGAGTCGAGCTTATGATCTTTTGCCCTAAGCTCTTTCAATGATCTTTTTCAGTTTTGATAGTGGCTTAAATATATTAGTTGAGTAATGATAGACATGAGAGGGTTGATTTTATGTATTGTGATAGTGATGGTGTATTTAGTCTATCTAAGGTTATAAATGCGGAGTAAGAATAAGATGAGATTTTACTGTAAGAAATAGTTAGATGAGAGTAATTAGTCGGTTTCTTGGTAGTAAGGCGTAGAATTTCAGTTGGTAGAGATGATGAGAGATGAAGGAATTCTTAAAAGGTTTGGTTAGTAGGAGTCCATGGAGTGGTTATAGTACTAGACTTGAATGTGGTGTTGATAACAAGAGTATGATGCATGATGCATTAGGTGCTTTTTTATTACGACTTGAGGTTTGTTAAAAGCGATGGTAAGTAGTAATATTCTTGGGATAAGATTTTCTATAGAGGTATAGAACCTGGATCTTGTGATTTAGATTAGTATCGTCACCTCATGTTTAGCACCCTGTGATTTAGAGTTAGTCTTGAACACAGTAAGAGCATGCAATTTGACTTAGACCTTAGTAAGAGTAGCCATATACATTTGTAGGAGCTACGGGTTGTAACTAATGAGGTGTGGTATTAACAAATAAGGGCATGGTTTAGATGTGTTACTACCAGTCATATTGCTTAAATGAAACTCTACTAACGCTAATCTGAGATCAATCTCAGTCCTTCTGACCCGGCCCTCCAGTCTAAAATGGTTCAAATTCCCGCCTATGTCAGCTCGACCTGCATGTTAGCTCTGATTAGGATCATCAAAACATCCTGAAAGATTCTCTTGAAAAGCTTGGGCCATAGTAGTCATATTCTTAATTTGTGCCTAGATACCATTGTTCATGTCAAATAACTTTAGATAGAGCGTGACTATGTTCAAAACCATATCGTTCATGACTTATGTTCTATAGACAATTTCAAACTCTTAGTCTGAATCAGTTCTGCCTATGTTAGTAGGCAAGTTCAAAATTAGAAAGATAGTAAGAGTAACTCCTTTCCCTTCCATTCTTAGTTCAACCGACATTCAAGGACGCATGATGCCAATGGAGGGGATATTGTAACACCCCAAAACTTTCTAAGCTACAACCCGAATAATCCTGTAACACCTCATACTCTACTCTTAAAATCTAAATCGTTTGTCATAAATATATGAGCTTAAGTCGGGTGATTTCCTACTTCTCATGTGTTTTAAGGTCATTTGACAAGTGTATCAAAAGTGATCTAGGGCCATAAGGGACCTCAAACACCAAGTCAAGCAATCCTATGAGCTAAGTTCTCGTATGAGTTCATATAAAGGTCAATTTCAAATAATTAAATCTCTCTGCTTATAAAGATTTAGGTGGCCCATAACCTATCAAATTAAACGTCAATGTGTCTTATTTCCAATGCCACCAAGTTTTCCTTATTTGGAGATTGGAGTAAAGAGTTATCATCTTTTACTAGAACATGTCCAGGCTAGGAAATTCGGCGAGAACACCTACCCATTTGGCGACTCACCGAATGGGTTGGTGAATCACCGAACTAGCTCGCCAAATCATCCTGAAAACCTCAAGTCTCTGTCTATTTTGGAGATCTAGAGCCCTATTTGGTGAACTGTCGACTATTTTGGTAAGGAGACCTTCAAATCGGTGATTAGGCCGACGTGATTCATTAAAAGATCATTTTTTTTCTATATTTTTATGGTCTTTGTACATTCCTAGAAGGGTTTTCTTGACCTTTTACCCTCAATTAACTTTCATAAGTCCATCTTATAACTTAATATCATCATTATACGTATGGAAACTACAAAATCTCTAATTCTCCTTCTTCCAAAGATCAAAAAAGGATTTCTCCAATTTCTCAATATATAAAGGCTCCAAGTTCAAGATTCTCTTCAAGATACCTAAGGTTTTCAATCCAGGACTCTTCTCTACACTTGATCTTCCAATATTTTCTTCAAGTTTTACTAAGAATATTGTTTTCCAGGTATGTAAGGTTAATCATACTGTTGGATCAGTTCGTCGTCACATTCTAAATCTCAATTTAGTCAGTAAGAGTTCAGTATACTGTTTTACCCACACATTCCACAAAATTCTATTGAGTTCCTTATTTTGTATCTTGAGTTCTTATTTATGAGATTTTGATACTTTATGCATTGAGATTATTAGGTTTTTGTTCATGCTTTTATTTCACATTAACCTTATTTGATAATATTTTGTTCAATGCCTTTGTGCAATTATTTTTCCTTAAATTGATTTTGGAATTTCAAAGTGAGTCCAAGTATAATTTAGAACATTAATTTTAGATGAGTTTTAAGGGAAACGTTAATTGCCCCAAATATATTAGTTTTACATTGAGAAAGAAAACACTGATTTACGAAAAGTACAAAGAGGTTTTTTAGAAGCATTTCAGTCAGTTAAAGAGAAATTTTATTAGCCTTCAAGAGAGTAATATTTTCACATTGAAAATAGAGTACTATTTTAAGAAAGGTATAAAGAGTTCTTCTTCAAAGTTTTCAAAAAAATTTAGTATAGAGCCGTTACCTCTTAAAGAGGCCCTTTTGAGAACTTATCTCAACCCAGAGAGTATTTTTACTTGAACATTTAAGTTATATATTTTGGGAGTAGCATTGAGAACCGATGTGGGGAGAGTTTAGACAACTCACAACCCCCATAAACAACGTAACCAGCATGAGATAAGATCGCATCGACTTTCAGGCGACTCCACACTACCTTTGAGAAGTCCTTTCAAATAGTTCCATGTGTTAAGTTTGTTCTATACCTTGGTAAGGTATAAGATAATTCTAGCAGCGTGGGTGAGACGTTGTATCATCACGAGGCTCATAGTGATGATTGTCGGTTAGAGAAACCCCAGTAAAGTAAAGTAGATTATATATATATATATATATATATATATATATATATATATATAAAATTAGTTCAGTAATTGTTATTATTGGATCCTTATATTGAGAGCTTAAATGTTTTTCATCATGATTTATACTATATTTCAATGGAGTTACTTTCAGTCCTTTCAGTTTAGTTATTGTTTCATTCAACTATATTACATACTTGTACATTTGATGTATTAATTTCATTTGACTTGCATCATTTTTATGATACATATTCGGGTACTTAGGATCATCAACAGGATTTCCGTTGAGAACACTTCATCCATTCATTAGCTTTTGAGTGATGCCTCCTTGCTTCTTAAAGACTCTAGTCTTAAGATTTGTTAGTAGTATCATGTTGAGGTGTCATTAGTATTGTCCTGACACCTATTTTTAGATAGTAAATTCTTCATAGATAGAAAGTCTTAGTTAGTCTTGCAGCATTCAATTTATGATGTTTTATTTAAATTTTTTTGTGTTATCAGTATCTTTAGATAGTTTCGAGATTTAGTAAACTATTTTTAAATGATTTCTTCAGTTTTGATGTTCTTGTATGCTTGAGTTAGTCTTCCACTTAGTACTCAGCCAGGACAAGGTTCACTCAGGGACCAACAATGATTCTCGAGTGCTAGCCACATCTAGGAAGTAGGGTCGGAGCATGACACAAGTCGACCAAGAGGTTTTACAAAACATTGTTTATGGTAATGAACTTAGTTTTTATTTTACATATTAATCAATATTTTTTTCACTTAAACTTTTATACAAGTACTTATGCATAAGCTAATGTTACTATTGTTGTTCGTGCCACTGGAAGGGGAAGAGGAATTGGTGTTGCTGCAAATGTTCCTGATGCCATTGGAAGGGGAAGAGGGGTTGGTGTTGTTGCTAATGTTCCCGATTCCACTGGAAGGGGAAGATGTTCTAATATTATTGTTGATGTTCCTGGTGTCACTAGAAGGGGAAGAGAGACACCTTTAAAAGGCCAAGAATGACTGGAATGGAAATACTATATACACAAAGTGGTTTTACGACCCACAATGTAAGTTCTCTTTATTATTTTATATGCTTTTCAATTTAAAATTTTCAAGCATCTTAGATTATATTTCAGTGAAAATAGCCTGAAATGCCTATGAACTTCTCTATAGTGACTAAAAACCTTAGGCATCATAAACCAAGATCAAGTTTGCAATGAAAAGAAAAGGTTGTTGTAACTCAACATGGTCTTCAAGAGATGAGAGAAAAATAAAAGAATGAGAACAAGGTCCAATACTGCTGAATCATTTGATCCAAACAAGCTCATCAGCTTTCCAGTAAATAAAGAAGAGAATGATTTTTCTATTTTGTCTATTTTGAAACAATTATGCAGTTATGGCTACATTGATTTGATCTATGTTTTTCAAACATTTATGCAGTTATGATTGCATTATTTTTTATCTATGTTTTTTTTTGAAACAATTATGCAATTGTGACTGTAATTTAGTGTTTTTATTATGCAGTTGTAAACTTTGACTCTTTAGTTATGATGGTTACAACTTTTGATTTCTAGTGTCAGCATCATACAATTAAGACTATTTTTATTTCATGTCTATATCTGAAATGAAACAAGAAATATCATAAAATGAAATGCCTAGCTAAGAAAATTAAAAGACTAAGATGAAGTCAAGGTTTATTACAAAAGAGGCTACACCTAATTGATTACAACAAAAATGACGTTACACCTACATTGATCTTACTACATCAAGAGCCAAAGGCAACTTCATTGAACCTTTATTCAAATATATTCCTAGACCAATAGTTTATAGCTATAACTACAACACAACAACAAACCACAACAAAGAAGAGTACATTCTCCCAATTTGTTTTCCACTTCTTCTTCCTTTTTTCATCTTCTCAACCTCTTCTTGAAACATTTTCAATTTCTTACATGGACAATTATCATCTTGCTTGAAATCTATAGGGTTGTCAACTTCTTTAGAAGCCTGAATCAATTTCTTAAATTCAGTGGCTTATATTTGATAGGATTCCCTTAAATTCTCAAGCTCACCCAAATTCTCAATTAGTTTAAGAATAATTTTTTTTTTACCTCGGATCTATATTTTCTTTATCCCTCCAACACCAAAAGTGGAAAGATCTAGAACCCATCAATAATGAAAGCAATTAGTGATTAATCAAAATTCTCAATCGGCTAAATAAATGTGAAAAACCTGTTCTTTACCCCATAATAAGGACATGACCAATATCTTCTTCCAGGGTTACTTGAAGTGCAAGATGTGTTAAAAAATGCACAACAAATCCAGGATTACAATAAACTTTTTCCTTCGTAGTATAATCATTGTCTTCCGTACAAAGGTTGGTCATGTTAATTGATCTTATTGTTTTGAATTTTAACTTCTCTCAGAGCAAATTTTTCCTTCAAAGATTCAAGTTTTAAGGTTGAAGAGCTAAGATTTGAGACAAATCAAGTCAAAGATAAGAAATTAGGTCGCAATTTTGGGATGATTGAGGTGGTGATGGAGAAAATAAAATTAGGGTTCTTTAAAGGTGATATATTGGGTTGGATATTACCGTTTAAATGATAAAATGGATTTAATATAATTCTAAAAAAGACGTTAAAAGGTAAAATTAAATGATTAGCAAGCCCAACAGAATTGTTTCAACAAGCGTGTTAGGCTGGTGAATGGGAGGGTTGAAAAGATTCACTTGAAAGATGTTAAGGGGGGCAGGGGTATTTAAACACTTATGTACTTTAAATGCTAAAGTAAGTTTTGCTGGCAATCTCAAGGGGATTTGATGTATTTTCTCAAAAATAAAAGTCAACAATCAATTATATTATCATGAACAAATCAAAGTAGCAAAAAATTTACAATTTAGATAATTAAATTCAAATATCAATTTCCAGGATGAACCCAAATGTATTTTTGTTGGTGTATGTCATGAAAAAGAACCTGTCTTCTTCCTGTTTTTCTTGAGCAGTAGTTGGTGGCACAATGATCTAGACAATGAAAAATATGGTCCTTTAAGCACAATAGTGTTTCATAGTAAGAGACATCATCACTTAACATGATTTTAATTTTTTAAGTGTCTTATAGTTTGATTTTGTCCCTGTTTTATGTTTCATTCCACCACAAAACAGTTTTAGAAATATCAAACCGAATTAGTTTTGTTCTTTATTTGGTGAGCACTTTTTAAAAATGGAAGAACTGAATCGAAGTTGGATAAAACCGAACTGAACGTCCACCCCTACCTAGCAACATGGCTATTTAAGCAACAATATGTTGCTCCAAGAGACCAACAAGAGGCAACACCATTTAAGTTATCTCTGACACGACAAAATATTATATGTTCATCTGTCTCAGTTGGTTTGAGACTTTTGTTGATAACATCTTGTAAAATTAAAGCAATAAGACAAGAATACTAACGATAAAAGTAATGAAAATAGAGGGACAAAAGAGGATAGCATTCTAATTCTTCTAATAAATATTTTCAAAGGTTTCTCAAGAGTACATAATATGAGTTATTATGCCTCTATTTATAGTACTCATAGAGATATATAAAAAGTTGTCAATAAATTTGGTGTTAATCATTGAGTTAATAGAGATGGTTATAGATGTGTAAGGTTACAAGAATAATAATGGAGGTTATCTTCATAATTGAGGAAAGTAATGAAAATAAGCAATGTGAGTTCACTACATTTGTGTAGTGGATATCTAATGTAAATACTCCCTCAATTCACTTTGACTTGTCACAGTTTGACTTGGCACACTCATTAAGAAAATAATTATTGATATATATATTTTACCAAACTATACCATATCAAATGATGTCTTGAAAACTGATTTGAAAAATACGTATTTAATATTGAGGGTAAAACTTGAAATAAAATTATTGTCCTTTCTTGATATGTCAAAAGTTACAAGTAAAAATAAAAATCTATTTTAGGAATAAGTGATAATAAAAGTGAATGGAGGGAGTATATTTTACAACAGATAGAAAGAAAAAAAAATTTTTTTTTCTTCATTTTATAAATTGGAAAAGTAAAGTAAAATAAATATTTTTATCATGGGGGTCAAGTAATTAGTAATTAGCTATTGTATCTGTTAGTGATTTCATAAATTGGACAAGTTGTCTACTAAAATTCTAAAAAAATAGTTTTTCATCTTTACTTGTAAAATTCAATATAACAAAAGAAGATAATTATTTTATTTCATTTTTTGGGCTTAACACTAATTATTTATTCTTGAATAATTTTTCAAAATCTAATAAGTACTAAATATCAATTAACAAGAATATTATAATAAAATACTCATATCTGTCACTCCCTGATGCTACCCCCTAGGATCAAGAATGATCCCAAACTAATCCTAAATCTGGCATATATTGAACATATTGAAAATAGATAAGTAAAATGAACTAAGCGGAAGATAAATCAATAATTCTCTAAAGAGGAACAAGTCTAACTAGTCTGAATAATCATAATAAAATGTAACATGAGTTTAATTGTAACTGAAAGGACCACTTAACAACTCAAGCTCAATCTACTAATATGTCTGAAAAACCTCTAATAAAGGTGAGTTGCTGGGACATGCCCCAATTAACTCTAACAAAACTGAAAACTGAAACCAAAGAATGAAATGGCAATCATATCTATTATCCTTGAAGTATGAGAACTCACCACTGAAGCTATTGAAGTCAAGTCGAGAATCGATCTAAGCATGATCTGTATGTTGAGTGTGTAAATCTATATCATGAAAGAATCTAGCGCAGAGTATGCATCAGTACTTGGAATGACCAAGTAATAATCATGAAGATACATGTTAAACTGTATACTGATATAAATGATGAAAAACCTAGTTAATGCACTAAGAGTCTGACTGTGGGAGCTACTATTAACTAACATAAACCACGTGAGCTAAACGTGGAGTCCAATTTATACGCCCCATCAAGAGGACCCAATATACCTTGCCATGTGTATAAAGGCATGACTATTGCGTGATCACTAATACTGATGCCCAACATAGGGCACTTATAATCCTATGTGGGCACGCTGTTCTGGGACTATGAGGGTACGCTGAACGCTAGTTCAACTCGGTGCTAAGTCCACTCCCAACTGAATACATATGAAGCTAAAATATACTAAATACTGAATAGCTCAAAATACCGACATGCTAACTGAGAATGCAACATCTATATACTGAGAATACGATATTTGAAATCTGGAGCATGATTTTCTATTTAATTAACCTAGCAAGTATAATTCATGAACTAAGAAAATTTACACAAACTAGGGTTCTGAGTTTTATATAAAGAATTATGCAATGTTTCCAATAGAATATGATATTTAGACTATGTATAATATAACAACTGAAATCACAACAAATTCCTAAGATTTTACAAACCCTAGGTCTAAACAAGTTATGTAGAATCAAGGAACTGACTGAATTCTAGGGACCTAGTGGATGAAAGGAACCCACTAGTGAAATCATACATACCCAGTGATGAAACTCACAGAAAAATCCTTTGGATTTCGGGGCTGAAACTAGAAGAACACTGCTGCTTGTTCTTGAAAGAAACTTGAGCTTCTTTTTTTTTTTTTCTTTTTGTTCTAATTTTGATGATTTTTGGAGAATGAGGGTCTGGATATGTCTGACTAGGTTAGTAGGCTTAGACTAAGTAAAACGACAAAGTTTAGGCATCAAAAGATGTAGTTTAAGTGCCCCAACACTAGGAAAAGGACCAAAATGACCCTGACCTAAAAGCCGATGAAGGCCATCTACGGTGGGACTGATGGACCGTCGTTTGGATTATCAGCCGTCGACTGGGGTCATGGTTCATGGTCTGCCCAATAGGGCTTCACTAAAACAAATATAACTTTTTGTTCCGAGCTTGGAATTTAGTAAACCCATTGGCATTGGAAAGAGTATTTAATTATCTTCAATTTGATACGTCATGGGCCACTTAATTCATTTTGTGCTAAAAGATATGACTGTTTGAAGTTGACCCAACAACCATTTTCCTTAAATTGGCTTCTGACCCTCACCTACAGCTAGACCTATGGTCCATAAGTCCTACCTTGGACCATATTGGTCGGCCGCGGGTAGGATCAGAGATACCTAAATTTTGGACCCCAATACCTGACCCCATCTACGGACGCTGTGTCAGACCATAGATTGTCGGTGGCTTTCGTGGTTCGGGAACAAGTACCTGGAAAGCTGCATTTTTTCTATTTTCTTGAATTTGAGGTGTTACAATATCTCCCCATTAGGAATATTCATCCGCAAATGAAGTTTAAAGAAGTTGAGTTTGGAGGGAAGGAGCTGTAATCCCTACCACTAAGTACTAGAAACTAATATCTAACTGAAGTGAGTTACAAGAACTTGCAAATATGCCGAAATGCAAGAATAATTGAGGGAACAAGATATTGAGAGTGAATTAGAAAAGAGTAAACTGAGAGAATGGATAGGAACTATAACCTCAAAATGAAACAAAATCGGAAGGAAAGAGTCGAGGACACTTGGCCATCATGGCTCCTTTTGCTTCCCAAGTAACTCCCTCTATAGACCGACTCTTCCACAAAACCTTCACTGAAGTGACTTTCTTATTTCTCAACCTACGAACTTGATGGTCAAGAATTACAACTGGTACCTCTTCATAAGTGAGACTATCCTTCACAACCACACTCTCTAATGGTACTTTTGAAGTTGGATCACCCACAAACTTCTTCCACAAGGAAATGTGAAAGACTGGATGAACCGCTACTAGTTCTGCTAGAAACTCTAACTCATAAGACTCATTACCAACCATTTTCAGGATTTCATAAGAACCTACATATCTAGGACTGAGTCTCATCACCCTTTTCATAGGTTACACTTTCAGGAAAACCTAATCATTGATTTCAAATTCTAAGTCCCCTCTCCAAACACTTGCATAGGACTTTTGAAGACTCTGAACTGCCTTTAGTCTATCTCTAATGAGCTGAACCTTTTCCATAGCCTCATGAACTGAATATAACCCAATCAAGGTTGATTCACCAACTTGAAACCAACTAATTAGGGACCTGCATCTACGCCTATATAGTGCCTCATACAGGGCCATCTAGATACTGGGATGAAAGCTATTGTTATAGGAGAACTCTATGAGAGGTAGGTGATCATCATATCTACCCTTGAAATCGATCACACAAGGTCTCAACATGTCCTCTAAGGTCTTAGTGGTATGCTTTATCTGACCATCCGTCTTTGGATGAAATGTTCTACTGAGATTTACCTGAGTACCAAGACCTTTCTGAAACGATTTCCAGAAACGAGAGGTAAATTGAGGATCTCTATCTAAGATGATAGACAAGGGAACCCTATGTAACCTAACTATCTAATATATTCCAATCCATTCTGAACTATCACACCACCATCTGAGATGATATAGTTTGGTGTAGTTCTCTGCTGAATCTATAGTCTTGACAACTAAGAAGTGAGAGGACTTAGTGACTCTATCCATTATCATCCACATGGAGTTATGCTGTCTGTGAGTACGAGGAAAACCTGTAATGAAGTCCATGTTTATCACTTCCCACTTCCATGTAGGAATGTTAATCTCTTGAGTCATACCTCTTGGTTTCTGATGTTCTACCTTTACCTGTTGCTAGTTAGGACACTTTGCCACAAAGTCTTGTATGTCCCTCTTCATGTTGTTCCACCAAAAGACTTCCCATAGATCACAGTACATCTTAGTGGCACCTGGATGAATAGAATATCTGGAATTATGGGCTTCTGTAAGGATCTGCTGCCTCAATTCACCAACATTAGGAGCACATAAGATACCCTGGTAACGAAGCACACCATATCCCCCTTGGGAAAAAACCTCAACTTTTTGCTGATAAACTGCACGTTTCAACTGAAATAATATCAGATCACTATCCAATTTTTCCTTAACCTCCGCTACCAATGAATATTTCGATCCATTCTGAACTATCACACTACCATCTAATGTGTCCGTAAGGTAAACTCCTAAGTGAGAAAGTCAGTGAACATCTTTGGCTAACTCTTTCTTTTCTTCCTCAACATGTGCTACACTACCCATAGGCATTCTACTGAGAGCATCAGCCACTACATTGGCCTTACCTGCATGATAAAGCACATTCATGTCACAGTCTTTTAGGAATTCAAGCCATCTCCTCTGATGAAGATTCAACTTTTTCTGGATGGACACATACTGAAGCCTCTTATGATTAGTGAACACATCAACATGAACACCATACAAATAGTGTCTCCAAATCTTTAGGGAAAATACTACGACTGTAAGCTCGAGGTCATAAGTCTAGTAGTACTTCTCATGGACCTTAAGTTGTCTAGAAGCATAAGCTATGATTTTACCTCGCTGCATAGACCCAAAACCTAAGCCGGCCATAGAGGCATCACAATAAATCACATAGCCATCGAAACTGTCTGGTAGAGTCAAGATTGGAGTTGTAGTCAACCTAGTCTTTAGTTTTGAGAAACTTTTCTCACATTCATGTGACCACTTAAACTTGACCTTCTTCTGAGTCAACTTGGTCAATGGGGAAGCTACGAATTAAAATCCTTTCACAAATCTCCTGTAATAACCTACCAATCCCAAGAAATTTTGATATAAGTTGGAGAGGTAGGTTTGGGCTAATGTTTCACTGCCTCAATTTTATGAGAATCCACTCGGATCCCTTTGCTAGATACCACATGACCAAGGAAAGAAATCGACTATAATTAGAATTCACATTTCTGAACTTAGCGAATAACTGGCGATCTTTGAGAGTTTGCAGAACAACTCTCAGATGAGTCACATGCTCTTTCTCATTCTGAGAATGAACGGGGATATCATAAATAAAGACGATAACGAACATGTTCAAATACTGTTTGAACACCTTGTTTATTAAGTCCATGAAAATTGTAGGAGCATTTGTTAGTCCAAAAGACATAACTATAAATTCATACTGACCATACTGAGTTTTGAAGGCTGTCTTTGAAATGTCACTATCTCTGACTCTGAGTTGATGATAGCCAGATCTGAGGTCTATCTTAGTAAAGCAACTAGAACCCTGAAGTTGGCCCATCTTGAGTAGCATGGTTCAGGTCAATGGTGGTCGAGAAACAACAATAGTAGTAGAGCGGAGAGCAATAGTTGAACTAGAAAGAACAAAATGTGGAGGTGCTAGGGGTACTTGTAGGCTCACTGGCCTGAGTAGGAGGGGTTGTGTCCGACTCAAACATCTACAATTGGGGAAGTATCCACTTGTGCAACTATCCTCTTCTGGGCCTCATCTCTAGTGTACTCTGCCTCTATCCTCCGGATGACAATAGAGGAAGTGGGAGTCACTTCCACAGTCGTCTTCTCTATCAATGACACCTGAGCATGTGTGCACAACTCCGTGACCAACACCAGAAATGGGAGAGAAGTCTGACTTTGCTTGGCCCTCATGGCTATCTCATGCTCAATAATCAGGCCGGGATTTTGTCTATTCTGGTCCATAATGCAACCCAACAATGTAGCCTTCAGATGCCTGAGAGTAGACTCATTCTGGTAGGGTATTAGAGTGCTGCTAAACCAGTATCTAGCAGCCACATTCAAATCCTTCTTTTCTATTGGGACTCCTGCCTCGATCCATGGTGGTGTGATATCTGAGATCAGAAGAGCTAGCCAAGCCTTTAGATCATCTAGGGTATTCTTTAGTATTTTATCCACAGATAAGTGGATCATATTCATTGTGCATCCTAGCACCTCATTGATGTCGGTGCTGCTGTATTTAAATCTCATGCCCCTTACCATAACATGATCCACATGTATGAAGGAACTGGCCTTCTTCTTCCCCTTAGGCAACAACTTCCCGTATTCCACATAAAATTCCTGGACCCAAAAAAGTAATGTAGGAGCCTCATGGCTTGGTAAAGATCTCAAATTTGTGGAACTTCATAATGTTCCACACCACCATATATCTATCTACTACTACATCCGTAGACAATATCTTCTCCTCCAGAATGATCCTCAAACCCACGGCCTTCACTGTGTTCAGTTACCGAGGAGGAGGTGCCTGAACTGGTGGCACCAGAGGTACCTGCTCTACTGCCTGTGCTGGAGGTCGAGAATGCGTAGGAGGCACCGAGATCCTGGATGGGTCATGGAGTGCCTTAGAGCGTAGCTCTGCTCTCCTCATCTGTAAAGTCTGATTGTCCTCCGGCTCAAACGCGGAGACCGGCAATCAAACCCCTAATTTTCCCACATTGTCTGACTCTAAGGTGGTAAAGTGAGTGTCAGAGACACACATGCTATTAGAGCTCTCCTCATCCAGACTTGGCTGTTCGGGCCCCTTTCCTTTGACTTCCCCCAATTGAGGGAAGCTTTGCATGTGTATTATAGAAGGGTGCAACACCTTCATTGATCACGATTTCCCATGTACACTTTTAGGGTGGTTGATTTCTTCTTAGAATCTTTGGTCTAGCCATATCTGCAAAACAACATCGAATAAACCAATATGTTAGAAACTGTTTGAAAAATTATCAAAGTTGAAAAATATGCATGAAAGCTCGCCGAGTAGTTTGGCGAGTCACCAGACCCATTAAGCAAGCCAAGTCGGGCTCACTGAATGTTCCAAAACAAAGCTTCTCAGGATTTAGCACAGGTTGGCGATGTCTAGGGCCTTTCGGTGAATCACTGACACCTTTCGGCAAACTAAAAGTAGGTCGTATAAAGTTATAGACCAATTTCTAAAATTTGAGGCGTAGAAGGGTGATCCAACAGACATTCGACGAGTCACCGAGTGAATTTGGTGAGCTCACGTTTATCACCGAATGTTACAGAATCTATTCAAAAAAATTGGAGAATAATAAGGTGATCCAAGACTCATTGGGTGAACTGCCAAACTATTCGGTGAGCTTGACTAAGCTCACCGAATGGTCCTTCGTGCCAAATTTTGACCCCAACCTCCAATTTCTAAATCGTAGCCCACAATACTGAAATTAAACACCTATTCTATGAAATTAAGCCTAAACCCATACCATTAATGACCTCAGGGTACTCAATTGTCCCCCAATTTATCCAAAATTAACTAATAGATGTCTTTTACCCTTAAGAATGACATCACCTACTATATCATTGGAAAAAATCAATTGATCTGTGTAATTGGGGTTATTCAGACTTCACCCACACCAGACCCAACAATTAATCAACACAAACACAAAATTTGAATCATTCACATACAGGGGATACAACAGTTATAGGCCATAATACGCACAAACTAACACAAATTATTCACGCAATTAGGATCATGCAGATAATTCACTAAGTTACAAAAATGCATTTGGGAATTATAAGAATTTAAAATGGGGTTTGAATTACCAATCTCAAGATCAGATTAATGAGTGCTAGGCTAGAGAATCGACAAGCAGAAACGCACGAAATCTCCTCTGAGAAATTGATCCTCATGCAAAAATAACAAGAACAAAGATAAAAAATATGGTTGTGAAAGTGTAAAGGTCAGAAAATATGAAATGATGGAAGTTTTTGAATTTAATAACGGTTCAGGCTTTTGTGACCCTTCAGTTCAGCGCAAGTCGGGGATGCCCACTTATGTCACCGACCATTCGATGATGCGCCGAATGGATCTTTTTTCCACCAAGTTTTACAGAACCTCCAGCCATTTAGTTGGTCTAAACAACGGTCCAGATTGGGCTTGCCGACCTGTTCAGTGAATTGCCAACTAGTACCTAGGCTTGCCTAAATGCTCATCTTCCCTAAACTTCAAATTTTTGACCTGCACATCTAACACCCATTTTTCAAAAAGCAATAATAAATGCTAAACACTTGGGTTGCCTCCCATAAAGTGCCTTATTGAATGTCGTGTCATGATGAAGATACGCTTTCAATGCTTATTTTTTGGGTTGACCATGGTATTACTTGGGAGACCCCCTTTTTGCCTTGGGTTTAAGTGAGAAGAGATTTTACCCATCTGTGTTTCCAGCAGTTTAATAGACACTGAGTGAGAAGTAACCGTCTGGTTAAGAGATGAGACATCATCTTTCATTTCTTTTAGCACCTCATCTGACCCTTCTACTTTGTTCAGTATGTGTGCAAGCATACCTTTATTGCAGAAATTTTTAGGGTCATCCCTTTGCTCGTTTGGCTTTTGACGTTCATGGGGAGGTACATATATCTCTTTGTCACCGTATTGCTCCCTCCAGTTTGTACCACGATCATGCCATTTACTATCACGGTCTTTCCAACCTTCATCACATTCTCTGTTCCAACCTTGGTTCCTGCATGGCTTTGGATAATTTTGGCGGAAACCTCCTCCCTGATTTGCTAGAAAGTGTACTTCTTCATTGTACAAAGCTGAAAAGTGTGCATCATCGAGATTTACTCCACTAACTCCAATGCATTCACAGCCTTAAAACCACTACCCATGACATGTTTCGATAAAAGATCCACTTGGGTCATCATTTTAGCCATGTTTTAATCCCTCTCTTGTTCATTTTTTATTTGCTCCTTTGTCATCCTAAAGTTCAAAGGAGATATTTGCTCTACCCTAGTGTACCAAGCACGACTAATCTTCGTCATCCCATCAAGAAGGTTAGATGAGATTTCAAATGGCTACTGTATGATTCCTCGTTGAACGAGTTGGTCAGCCACACCCTTGTTGATTTAATCTAGACTTCGGTAGAAATATTGTAACAACACGTTGTTCGAGAGTTCATGAGTTGGACATTGGAGTAGCAACTTCTGAAATCTCAACCATGTCTCATGAATTAGTTCCCCATCCAATCGTTTGAAGCCCTGAATATTATCTCTCAATGCCTTAATCCTTGAAGAAGGGAAAAATCTTATATAGAACACCTCGGTAAGATTTTCCCAAGAAGTAATTGAGTCCCTTGGTAGGTAGTTTAACCATTTTGTTGCCTCCTCATTAGAGAAAAAGGGAACAACCAACATCGGACTGACTTCTGTGAGATGTTCTTGAAAGAGAATGGACCACACATCCACAAAATTCTGGATGTGGTCATGGGGATCCTCATGAGCCAGACCTCAAAACAAACCCTTCATTTGCAACATCTACAACATAGTGCTGGTCACATGAAATACGACATTGCCTCTGATCGGAGGCAACCGAATAGCACCCACACTACCCAATTGAGCTTCATTGACATCATGCAAGTTACCGATGTCATCATTGTGTCCAATTTGTCTAGCGTTGCTCCCCTTCACACTCATCTCGTCACCTGTTCAAGAGAAGCCAACGAAACACAAAATCAAACCAAGTTGATTCAACTACAAACAATATTAGATCACAACTAAACTTCACTAAAATAACTCTTAACACCACTCCCCGGCAGCGGCACCATATTTGATAATGCTCAACTACACTTCATCTAATTCTAAGTGTAGGCGATCACAATCTAGTATAAACCCAGCGAAGAGTTGGGGTCGATCCCATAGAGAGTGATATGGTAGAGAATTCAATTACGAAGTGAAAGGAGTGTTCTAGTTGATTATAGGAATATATTTTATCGAAACAATTAAATTAAGTTGTAGGGTTTGACAACTAGTATCAAATGGGGGATTAGATTGAGCAATTAATAACTACGAAAACAGGGGAGTTATCAAGTAGAGAGGGATCCTTGGGGATGTGATCGATTAAATGCCAATTTCACTATATGGGTGATTATAATTTACTAAAAGACGTTGAACCTTAGTGGGTAGGCTAGGCTTTAGATGTAATAGCCATCTCTCGATCAACTACCAAGATTTAAGTGAGTTTACTGATTAACACTCAGATTACACCTCTTCCAATTCTAGGTGTAAAGACGGCCTTTATGCAGTATAAAACCCAATGAAGAGTTGGGGTCGAACCCACATGGAGCGGTACAATTGTTTGAATTTAGTTATGAAGTATAACTATGGTCTAATTGGTTATAGGAATATAAATTATCGAAAACATATAAAAAATTCTAAGGGAGTAACAACGAATGTCAGATGGGGGGTTTGTATCGTCAATCATCACCTAAAACACAAATGAAAACAGGGGAAATAACAATATAGAGAGGAATTCTTGGGATGTGATCGATTATGGGTTAGTTTCGCTGTATGGGTAATTGAAATTACTAACGAATTGCTAAATCTTAGTAGGTAAGCTAGACTAAGGGTGTTATAGTTTTCTATCAAACAACTACCACAATTTAAGTGATTTTTCTTGAACATCAACAATCTTAACAATGTAAACAACCCAAAACCTTAATTCATCCACTCTCTCGAGCTAGATGGGTAGAATATAATTTAGAATTTACTCTTTTGAGATAAACTCATATCAACCTAATAACTACAATCATTAATCGAAAGCTTTGGTTCTAAAACTTCTCTCTCAATCACGCGCAGAACTCTATTCGAGAACTGCATTTGCAACTACAATTCATAAATTCATACACAACTAATGATTAAACCCACTTAAATTAAGCATTAAAATCAGTAAATAACAATACCCATAAGATAATTCACACCCCAAGAATTGGGGTTTTAGTTAAGCGTTATAAAAAGGTAAAAACAATTACCAACTAGATTAGCCATCAGTTGGGTAAGAGTCTCCAAACCTTTATAATGCTCCCTAATGATTCAGTTCAAAAAACAACTTGCAAATCCTCAAAATTAAGCTTAGAAATCCTCAAAGTCTACAATAGGAACTGAAAAACTCAAAGCAAACTCTAACTCTCAATTTTGGGGATCAGAACTCCTCAATCTTCCTTTTAAATTCCAATTTATAGTTTCCCATTTTTTGGCCTGAAAGTCCATTTGGCGGAAGAAGTCGTGCCTCGCCGAGTGGTTTGGTAGTCCACCCTTTGCTCTCTTCCATCGCCATTTTGCATTTGTCATCAACCTCCCAGGTCCTGTACCTTTAAGCGATCCAAGTGGCTATCGCGGAGTTGGTCGGCAATTCGCCGACTGCCCATTTCTGTTGCCAAATTGGTTCTTCTCCAGGGCTGGCACATTGGAACTTTTGGTGAGCTGAAGAGCCACTCGGCGAACCGACGAGTGGTCTTGGCAATCACTAGGATCGCTTTTCTTCACTTCTTCATCTTGTTTGTTCCTTTTTATCCAGTAGTGTCCTTACCTTGCTCACTAGCCTTTAATGCTGCAAACTCAACACTTTAACATCAATTTAGAGCATAAAATAGGTATTTGAGGGCACTTAAACAAACAAAGCCCTAAATGAGTCAGAATCTCAAACTCATCATTCCCTCGAACCTAGACAAGCATAATAATGAAGAACAACAAAAAACCTCAATTAATCTTCTCTCTCGAGCTAGATTGGTAGAATTGAATTCAGATTCACCTTCTCAAGTTGAATCAACAATAACCCAATCACTACAAGCAATAATTGATAATTTTAATTCTAAAACCTCTTTCTCAAGCAAGCCTAGAATGCTAAACTAGAACTATATTTGCAACTATAATTCATTAATTAAAACACAACTATCAATCAAACCCACTTCAAATCAACATTAAAATCAGTAAATACTAACACCCATAAGCTAATTAGAACATTTAATCAGATAGTCACACTCCCAAAGAATGGGATTTTTAGCCACACATTATAAAAAAAAAAAAGAAAATGTTACCAACTCTATTCTTCATCAGCTAGGTAAAAAATTTCAAGTCTTCACAATGCTTTAAATCAACTTAAAAGCAAAACCCAACCTAAAATTCTACTCAAAACTCAAAGAATAGTGTTAGGGATAAAAAACCCAATGTAGGGACTCTCAAACACTCAAAAATATCGCTCAAAATTTTGGAACTCTCTTTTCATCTTTTAAAATTCGCATTTATACTCTACCAAATTTTAGTTTCAGGACCAATCAACAAAATAAGTCGAGCATCACCGACCAGGTCGGCGATGTGCCAAGTGTCCCTTTCCATCACCTTCTTGACTTGGCTTTTCACCATTCCTCTTCTGTAAATTTAGGCAATTAGGATCTCTACGCCGATCTAATCGGTGGTTCACCGACATGCCATTTCCATCAATGAGTTGGCTTTTTCCCAAGGCTGGCACGCTGTAACTTTAGGCGAGCGGAAGAGCCATACACTGAGTCGCTGAGTGGTCTTGGCGATCGTCAGCATTGTTTTTCTTCAATTATTTCAAATTTTCTGCTCCTTTTTGCCTGGTAATGCCCTTGCCTTGCTCTTTTGCCGTCACAGTGGCAAATAAGCACTTTAACGTTAATTTAGAGCATAAAATATGCATTGACGACACTAAAACTATAAATATTAAGCCCTAAATAAGTCAAAATCCTTGACTCATCAATGAGATACTTATTCTTGATTGTGACTTTCTTCAACTGACGATAGTCAATGAACATTCTAAGAGATCCATCTTTCTTTGGCTCAAACAACACTGGAGCACCCCATTAAGAGATGTTGGGTCGGATTAAGCCATTATCTAGAAGGTCTTTCAATTGCTCTTTCAATTCCTTAAGCTCGACTGGAGCCATTATATAAGAAGGAATCGAAATGGGCTGGGTATATGGAAGAAGATCTACTCTGAAACCGATTTCCTTTTTGGGAGGAACTCTGTCACGATCCAAGGGTACCCCCTAGATGTAACATGGTGTATAGAATCCCGAAGGACTCCATTCATTCCACTTAGTCCTCATAACATAAGAAATAGAACAATAAAAGTAAAATAATAGTACAAGTCCAAAACATTTTATAAAACAAAAAACGGAAGTCGAAACTCTTGTCTCATCATAGCCATCTAATATAATAGAATGAAATTAGGCCTAGCCCATACATAATGTCCAAAAGTGAAATATGTGAAAGAAAATAAAACAACAACTTTGTCTTCGAAACATGAGGACTAACCAATGCTCGGCAAATCACGAACTCAACTACTAGCCATGAGACTCGCAAACCTGCCTGTTGGACCCTACATTTGGGAAAAACGTAGGCAAGAGTACGCGTTAGTACAAACCAATGTACCAAGTATGATATTAATGCATAAAAAATTTAAAATCATTCTAAAAGGGATATTTTATTTCATGACATGCATTTGAACAAGCTAAATTATCATCTGAAAGAGTTATAAAGCATAAGTCATAAATCATGGTCAATGCAAGCTAACTTCTTCTTTAAAATTTTTGCAACTCATATGTAATACTATTTGAGTAACATTAGTTCATTATTACTTGTTGGAAAATAGTCATAGCCGACCTGAAACCATGTGAGCTATAACATGATCCCCAGTGTCTCCCACACCGAAAGGGTGGTTCTACTTGCCGAAGGTAGAACCTTATCTTTTAGCTTAAGTGGATCCTCTATCTAATCAATCTATGTGGGCACATAGTTATGGGATAAGCAGATTTGTACTAGAAACCCAGACTCTACTACGCGATAGCTTCCATCTCATATTCAATATCCAATCGGTGCTAAGCATAAATTCCCACAGAATAGTCATTTATTACTTCACTTCATTACTCATAAAATGGTTCCCTTAGACAACCAATTCAAGTTAGTTTCATTAGGATAGCTCTTTAGACCATGCTTGAGAAAACGTTTTACCATCCATGGTCTTTTTGTAATAGCTTTTAATCTTTGATTCAATTAGGTGAGAAATCCTTTGAACCGAAGAATCCTTTCTATGTGAGAAAACATTTCACATCAAGCTAGCATGTATTTTAGTGAGAATATCCTTTCATAACACTGCATCATCTTTGGTATTTTACTCTCAAAGCACCCTTAAAACATTCTCATAGATTTCATAAAACAATGCATAAGTTCATAATTTATCTCTTGAGGTGAACAACCAATTTCAATCAACTCTTAGAAAACATGGGTTAGACATCGATTTCATCATAAATACATGTAAATCTTGAAATACATACTCAATTTCATAAAACTCTTTCTTGAAGATCAAAATCTCACATCATATGATTCATAACTTTAAAACATGGGGATTACATGGGTTCATGTGGGTAATCATCATAAAATCATTTTAATTTATCAATTCATGCAAAAGAGATCATAATTCAATAATTTAAATCAACAATTTAGAGAACCCATGATAATTGAAGAAAACTCTAACTCAATTGGGGATTCTAATCTTTGAAATTGAGGAATTTGGGAACTCCATGGATGGAAACTATCATACCTCAAAACCCAAAGCTTAACTTCAATAAAGGAATTGAGGCTTGACCTTAATCCTAGCTTGAATCCTTTCTTCTTCTTCTTCTTCTTCTTCTTCAAGTTTATAGAGAGAGAAATTTTTTGGAGAGAGAGAACTTTGATTTTCTTTTGGGTTTTGTAAATAATGAATTGAATGGATGAGTTTTGGGGTTAAAATGACTTATATATGGGTCCCAGGCTTAGACAAAACGAATTAGCTTTGATCTAATTAATTTCGAAAAGACCCAAATTGCCCATAGCTTAGAGTGGTCTGCCTCATGACCACCTGAGGTCCCACGAGCCGTGGTGCCCTTTGTGGTCCTTGGAAGAGTAGCTACGGTGCTACCCCTTTATCCCCCTACAACTAAGTCACCGCCACGAGCCTTCCCACGACCAGTGATAGCCTTTATGACCCCTAAAGTGGCTCGTGTGGAGGGGACTGCTTTGGGCAGATTTCACCTAGCCACTGCCTAGCCCACCATGAGCCACACTACGAGCCATGGTCCTCACCATAAGCCGTGGTTGTGGTCATGGGAAGGTGGGAAGTGTCTATGGAAGAGTGGGCTGCCCTAGCCCTCTTCCTTTGATCTTGCCCTCACACTTAGCCCTAGTTTGGTCTACTAAATTTCGGGGTGTTACATTATCTCCCCCTTTGGAACATTCTTCCTCGAATGACGTTTCTAGACACCTTACAAAAGTAAAGACTCAATACTAGCAGCCCAACATGCATGCAACTCTTCTAAATGCAATACAAGGAAGTATGAGCTACATCTAACAACCCATTATGCATGAAATTTCAACATTTCTAATGTTCAAGGAGGAATTACCTTCTCCAAGCTAAAAGCATGCTCAACACAACTCATGGAGCATATATGCAATTCACTCTCAAAAAGCATATCTAATGCATGTTCATCAATTCATCTCATGAAGTATATAGACAACTCATACTCAGTGCACTGTACATGTGGAAAATCAATCATATAAACACGTTTTCTTTCATATAAACAAGTTTTCATGAACATGGATCACATAAGGAAATCATGGAAACACATAAAAACACATGACTCCCAAAACAAGGACAAATGAAGAGGAACTCATTACCTCAAGCTAGAATAAGAGTCGAAGGAAAAAGATGAGGAGCTATTTACTTGTTTATCAATTTCTTGACTTGCTGACTAAAATCTCAATCGAAACTTCCTCATAAGAAAGACTTTCATATACCCCCAACCCTTCTAGGTGCACTATGGACATCGAATCTCCAACACACTTCTTAAGAATAGAGACATGGAAAGCCGGATGCACCGATGCCAACTCACTTGGAAAATCCAACTCATAAGCAACCTTACCAACACGTCTCAAAATTTCTTATGGACCTACATACCGGGGACTAGGCTTCCCCTTCTTACCAAACCTCATTTCACCCTTCATGGGTGAGATTTTCAAGTAAACCCAACCGTTAACATCAAACTCTAAATCTCTTCTTCTCACATCGGCATGTGACTTTTGTCGACTTTGTGACATTTTCAAATTTTTAGTTATAAGTCAAACTTTAGCCATGGCCTCTTGTACCAATTTGGGACCTATTAGAGGAACTTCACCCACCTCAAACCAACCTATGGGTGATCTACACCTCCTACCATATAAGGCTTCTAATTGAGCCACATCAACACTCAAATAATAGTTATTATTATAAGCAAACTCAATAAATGGCAATGGTTAAAATCAATCACACAAGCTTTTAGCATATCTAAGTACACCATTTCCCCATTGGGAGGAAGCCTCAACACATTTTCCAAGTACCATTTTTTAAAAAATTCTACTAAGGTCGGATCAAGTCCTTTCTTAACTTTCACATCCGTCACAATAAGACGATCTTAAACCATAACTCTACCCTTGGCAGGGTCTAATAATAAGCATATTAAGGTATTTTCTAAACTTCATCTAATCCATAAATGATGTTGAAACATTAGTCAAACCAAACAAAATCACTAAAACTTACAATGACCATATCGGCTTCTAAAATCCATTTTTGGAATATCATCACCTTTCACTCTCATTTGGTGCTAACCCAACCTAAGGTCAATCTTAGACAGGTAACTAGCTCCTTGTAGTTGGTCAACACTAGAATCTATTTCCCTCACCCTTTCTAGGTGATACATGCAACCCTTAAAAGTCATCTTCTTAGCCTTAAGACAAGAAATAACCCAAACCTTTGACATAGATTTTCCCCCTTCCACTCTCGAATAGGCTCATTCGGGAACTAAAAATTTGACTACACCAGTTCTATAATCAATAGAAGCATAACAAGAGTGCAACCTTTCTATACCCAGAATAGTATCAATATCTAGCATCTCAAGCTCTACCAAATCTCTAGAGTAACTCTATGAGATAAATAAACAGGATATTTTCTATTGACCATCTCAACCATCATAGAATCACCAACAAGGGTAGAGAAAGAAAAGGGATCTAATAACGCATCAACCAGCATATATAATTTCATAGCCACATATGGCATTTACAAAAGATAAGATAGTACTGGGATCTAGTAAAGCATAAGAATCTAATTGAAAGGCTTTCAACATACCGATAGCCACATCAGGAGCACACTTTTGTTCACCTCTAGTTTGGAAAGAATAAAACCTATCTTTCTTGGGAGCACTAGTACCCGAACCACTTGGACCGAATAAAGGATAGGGTTGAGCCCTTCAATGACTATATCCCTTATTCCTAGGAACTAAAGGAAAATGCATTATCTTGTGATCCTTCTTACCACAACCAAAACAAGCTTTGGAACCCGCTAGACATTCGCCCACATGCTTTCTTCCGCATTTATCACAATCTGGCATGAAACCCCACTATAATCTCCTTGAGATTTAGGGCTAGACACCCTCTCTTGATTGAAATTAGGAGCATTGGAACTCGAACCACTAGGAGGAGCTTCCTTGCCCTCTCTTCCTTTAGCCGTAAGCATTGGGCAATCCCTCATTTTGTGACCACTTTTACCACATCCATAACGACCATCTATGCCGGTGAAGAATTTATCCTCATGTCACTTTCCACATCTAGCACAAGTAGACAATAGGGATCCACTAATAATTCCTTGCGGTTTAGGGTTAGACACCCTTTCCTTATTATACCTAAGAGCATTGGAGGAACCTTGCCTGGAAAACCTTTGTCGATTCCTAAGACGACCATCTCCATCAGACATAAAAGGAATTATAATCATCAATTCTAGGCCTCTTTTCCTCCCTAAGTCTCCCTTTAAGTTTATCTTTTTCAAATTGTTGGGCATGGACATAAGGCGAGAAATAACCATATCATGAACACACATAGTCATATGACATTCTTTCACTACTAAATCGCATACACCCAACATAAACTTCCTCATTCTTGACCTAGGGCCAGCATTGTAGAAGGAGCATAATTAGACAACCGAGTGAACCTCAAAGCATAATCCTTAACACTCATTTTTCCCTGTCGAAGACTAATAAACACAAGTACCATAACCTCTCTCATCTCTAGAGGGAAGAACCTATCAAGAAAAGAATTTTTGAACCTCTCTCACTCTATGGGACCTGCTTCTACCGGCCTTGCTTCTTTCCATTGGTTGAACCAAATCTGAGCATCTATAAACTTTTGAGGATCTTCCTCAATCGTAGAACCATAAAATTCTAGACAGTTTGTCCTTCTGAAATCCCTCACTCTAAAGCCATCGTACCCATATTTGGGTTCACGAGGACTACTATCTCTCTATTGGCTTGGTCCATCACGGCTTGAGCCACCATCTGAAAATCGCCCTAGACTCTGCATTAGTCATATTCTCGATCAACGGGTCGACTGAAGCTTAAGGAGCTTGGTGAGGATCTTCTTGATTCACATTGTCTTCCTTATTCCCCCTAGCGTAAGCTCTTTGAGTAGCCATATCAAGATTAACATAGGATAGGGATTAGAGAGGAACCCTATAGAGTTAAACTCTATCACACGACTTTAGAGTAATGAAAAAAGTGGAGTTTCCTAATAATTTTGTAGCCTCTCATTCATAAATGTGGCACGATTCACACATATGAACAAGACTCTACTAAACGTGGCTTATGAGACATCCTAGGTCCATTCTAAGACTTGTGCTCTAATATACCAAGTTTGTCACGACCCAGGGGTACCCCCTAGATGTTACATGACGTATAGAACCCCAAAGGACTCCATACAAGCCACTTAGTCCTCATAACAAAAGAAATAGAACAATAAGAGTAAAACAATAGTCCATGTCCAAAACTTTTTATAAAATGAAAAGCGAAAGTCTAAACTCTTATCTCATCATAGCCATCTAATACAATAGAATGAAATTGGGCCTAGCTCACACATCATGTCCAGAAGAGAAATGCATGAAAAAAACTAAAACAACACCTGCGTCCTTAAAGCATGAGGACTCACCAGAGCTCGAGAAATCAAGAGCTCAACTACTAGCCACGAGACTCGAAAACCTATATGTTGGACCCTACATTTGGGAAAAATGTAGGCAAGAATATGCGTTAGTACAAAACAATGTACAAAGTATGATTGCCATGCATACAATATTTAAAATCATGCTAAAAGGGACATTTCATTTCATGAAATGCATTTGAGTAAGCTAAAACATCATATAGAAGTGTTATAAAACATAAGTCATAAATCATGGTCAATGCAAGCTAGCTTCTTTAAAATCTTCTAAACTCATATGTGATACTCATTAAGTAACCTTAGTTCATTATTACTTGTGGGGATATAGCCTTAACCGATATGAGACCATGTGAGCTATAACATGATCCCCCGGTGTCTCCCACACCGAAAGGGTAGTTCTACTTGACGAAGGTAGAACCTCTTTTAGCTTAAGTGGATCCACTAGCTAATCAACCTATGTGGGCACATAGTTATGGGATAAGGAGATTGCTACTAGAAAATTGGACTCTACTACGTGAAGGCTTCCATCTCATGAGATTACTTTGGAAGCCCGCACGCTACTATGTGAGAGCTTCCATCTCATATTCAATAGCCACTCGGTGCTAAGAATAAATTCCCACGGAATGGTCATTTCTTACTTGACTTCATTACTCATTAAAAGGTGCCATTAGACAACCAATTCAAGTTAGTTTCATTAGGATATCTCCTTAGACCATGCGTGAGTAAGAATTTCACCATCAATGATCTTTTCATATTAGCTTTTAATTTTTGATTCAATTAGGTGAGAAAGCCTTTCAACCTAAGAATTCTTTCTATGTGAGAAAACCTTTCACATCAAGATAATATGTGTTTTAGTGAGAATATCCTTTCACAACACAACATCATCTTTGGTACTTTACTCTCAAAGATCCCTTAAAAAATTGCATAGAATTCATAAAACAATGCATAAGTCCATAATTTACCACTTGAGGTCAAAAACCAATTTCAATCATCATCTCTTAGAAAAAATTGGTTAGATATGAATTTCATCATAAATACATGTAAAGCTTGCAATACATGCTTAATTTCATAAAACTCTTCGTTGAAGATCAAAATCCCACACAATATGATTCATAACTTGGAAAAATGGGGATTACATGGTTTCATGGCGGCAATCATCATAAAATCATTGTCATTGATGTTTAAAAGATCATAATTCAATCATTTAAATCAACAATTTAGAGAACCCATGATAATTGAAGAAAACCCTAACTCAATTGGGGAATTCTATATTTGAAATTAAGGAATTTGGGAAGTCCATGGATGGAAGGAATCCATGGATGAAAACTATCATACCTCAAATCCCAAAGCTTAACTTCAATGGAGGAATTGAGGCTTGACCTTGATCCTAACTTGAATCATTTCTTATTCTTCAATGTTCTAGAGAGAGAAATATTTTGGAGAGAAAGATCATTGATTTTCTTTTGGGTTTTTGAATTAATGACTTGAATGTGTGCTTTTTGGGGTTAAAATGACTTATATAGGGGTCCTAAGCTTAGACAATACAACTTAGCTTTAATCTAATTAATTTTGAAAAGACCCAACATGACCCTAGCTTATAATGGTCTTCCTCATGACCAAGTGAGGTGTCCCCACCACGGGTCGTGGTGCCTTTCATGGTCCTTGGACCAATAGCTAGGTGGCCACCTATTTATCCCCTAAAACTAAGTCACCACCACGAGCCTTCCCACGACAGTGATATCCTTCATGAGCTGTGAAGTTGCTCATGTGGAGGGGACTATTTTGGGAAGATTTCACCTAGCAACTTCCTAGCCCACCACAAGCTGTGGTTCTCACCACGAGTCGTCGTGGTGGTCATGAGAAGGTGGGCAGTGTCTATGGAAGAGTGAGCTTCTCTAGCTCTCTTCTTTCGTGCTTGCCCTCACACTTAGCCCTAGTTTAGTTTACTAAATTCTGGGGTGTTACAAACATCGAGAAGATCTTCTAGAAATTCATTTACTACTGGAACTCAAGAGTTGGGTTTTCGGAGTTTAAATTCTTAATCCGAACAAAATGATAGATATACCATTTGGAAATCATCTTCCTGGCCTTAGTGTAAGAGATAAATCGACCTATAGGCACTGAAGTACTACCCTTGCACTCTAAGACCTGCTCATTTAGAAACAGAAACCAAAGGATTCTAGTTCAACAATCGACTGAGGCATAACATGAATATAACCGATCCATGCCTAGAATGTTATCAAATCTACCATTTCTAACTCTACAAGGTCTGCTGATATGACTTTTTGAGAGATTATGATAGGGAAATTTATGTATGCCCGTCTAAATATAACTAGGTCACCAATTGGAGTAGAGTCTCAGAAAGGGTTCTAAGAGAGTTTTTGGACTAACACAAAAGTTTATTGCTATATAGGGAGTTATAAAAAGATAGTGTTGCCTCTGGATCTAATAATGCATAAACATATAAATGAAAGATTCATAACGTACCAGTGATCATATCTGAAGAATCTTCCTAGTCTTGGCGAGCCTTCGGAGCATATAACCTATTCTGGCATTGACCGTCACCTATACCAAACGAAGCACCCTGCTGAGTTGGGCGACCTGCGGGTACTACTGGAGTTGTGGAATAAGCTATATTGTTGTTAACTTTTTGCCCCTACCTTACAGAAGGGAAATCTTTCAACCTTTGGCTATACTGACCATACCCAAAACACCCTTCCCTGCTTGCAAGTCACTCACCCAGATGGTTCTTACCACACTTTGGGCAAGTTTCAAAGGTCCAATTACCTAAAGCACTCTCTTATGACTTAGAGTATAATGCCCTACCTTTCTGATCCTGTCAAAACGTGGGGGACGGAGCGCTAGCTGATGAAGGTGCTGGGGCTATAGACCTCTACTGAAACTGTGAGCGATTTCCACCGTTTGATCTTTGCTGAGAGTATTCATAATTTCATGTTCTAGCCTTCTTTTTGTCCTTAGCCATTTCCATAATTTTATCTCCCTCAACTTGCTGAACATGAATCATTAGCCTGTAGATATCCATGTCTCCTAATAGCATAGCATTCTTGCCCTCAGTCTTTACTAAATCAGATACTTTAAATAAGAACTTACTCATTCGTGCCCTCAAATCATCAACCATATATAGAGCATACCCTGAGAGTTGAGTGAACTTCAATCCGTATTGTTGGACTGACATTGGGTCCTGCTTCACATTCGTAAACTCTTGTGCCTTAGCTTCTCTCAACTCCCTTGGGAAGAACCTGTCCAAAAAAGCTCCAGTAAAACAATCCCATGTCACAGCAGCTGTGTTCTCTCCCCTATTTTCCTTCTTCTACGTGAACCAAATATGAGCTACATCCTTGAGTTAATAGGATTCTAACTCAACACTCTCAGTACCAGTCACTTGCATTACTCCAAGAATCTTCTTAACCTCATCAATGAATTTTTGTGGGTCATCACCAACCTTCGACCCTAGAAACTCAAGTGGATTCATTCGAACAAAGTCTCAAACTCTAGCTTCAGCCAATCCACCATTCGTGTTTGTAGGAACTGGGGCTAGCTGATTATTTTGATTGTCCACACTTTGAACCAAGAGCTGGATTACATTTCGAAATTCTGCATTTGTAACTCAATGGTTCGGGATTGGAGGAACTACGTTAGCATTGCGTGCATTAGCATTCTGTATATTAGCTCTACGAGGAGGAGTGATTTGAAACACATAACGATGGATTAGAAAGGATAATTTGAATCATACCTCACGCATGATAAGAATAGCAAAGGAATGAAGTTTTTCTAAAAATACTTTGTAGCCTCCCGCTCATAGATGTGGCGCACTTTACACCCATGAAAGAAACTCTACTTAGTGCGGTTTTCAAATATCCTAGGAATCTTGAACCTAGCTCTGATACCAAGTTTATGATGCCTCGAGGCAACCCTCTTGACATAACACGAGACCTAGGATCACGAGTGACCCCAAGCTAACCTTGAATATGGCATATCATGAACATACTGAAAATAGCTAAGTAAAATGAACTAAGCTGAAGATAAATTAATAATTCTCTGAAGAGGAACAAGTCCAACTGGTTTGAATAATCATAATAAAAAATAACAGGAGTTCAGTAGTAACTGAAACGACCACTTAACAACTCAAGCAAATCTACTAATATGTTTGAAAAGCCTTTAATTATGTTGAGTTGTTGGGACATGCCCCAGCTAACTCTAACAAAACTGAAAACTGAAAGTAAAGACTGAAATGGAAAAGATGTCTATTGTTGACGTAACACGGGACCTAGGATCACCAATGACCCCAAGCTAACCCTAAATCTAGCATAGCATGAACATAATGAAAATAGTTAAGTAAAATGAATTAAGCGAAAGCTAAATCAATAATTTTATGAAGAGGAACAAGTTCTACTAGTCTAAAAAATCATAACAATATATAACATGACTTTAGTGGTAACTGAAAGAACCACTTAAAAACACAAGTTGAATCTACTAATATGTCTAAAAGGCCTCTGATGGAGTTGAGTTACTGGGACATGCCCCCAGCTACTCTAACAAAACTGTAAACCAAAAACAAAGAAAGAAATGGAAAGTATGTATATTGTCCTCGATGTATGAGGACTCACCACTGAAGTTGTTGAAGTCAAATCGAGAATCAATTTAAGCATGATCTAGATACTGAGTGCCTGAACCTTCATCATGACAGGATGTACCGCATAGTATACGTCAGTACTTGGAATGTACTGAGCATGCATTATATAGATATACTAAGCTGAAAAAATGTATATGAGTTGAGCAAAGCATAACTGAGCAATGACATAATTTGAGCAAGAATATAAATACTGAATCATAACTAAAAAGCTAAGATGAATGCAATGACCAAGTACTAATCATGAAGATACATGCTAAATTGTATACTAATATAAATGCTGAAAAAGTTGGTCAATGCACTAAGAGTCTGACTGTGGAGCTACTATTAACCGACATATACCACCTGAGCTAAACGTGGAGTCTGATATATACACCTCATCGAGAGGACCTAATATACCTTGCCATGGGTATAAAGGCATGACAGTTGCATGATCAATATATGATCACTAATACTGATGCCCAAAAGAAGGAACTTATAATCCTATGCAGGCACGTAGTTTTGGGACTATGAGGGTACGCTAAACCCTAGTCCAACTTGGTGCTAAGTCTACTCCCAACTGAATACATATGAAGCTAAAATGCACTAAATACTGAATTACTCAAAATACTAGCATGCTAACTAAGAATGCAACATTTATATACTGAGAATGTGACATTCAAAATCAAGAGCATGGCTTTCTGTTTAACTGACCTAGAAATTATAATTCATCAAATAAGAGAATTTACACAAACTAGGGTTCTAAGTTTTATACAAGGAATTATGCAAAGTTTCCAAGAAAACATGATATTTAGACTGTGGATACTATATCAACTAAAATCACAACAAATTCCCAAGATTTTACAAACCCTAGGTATAAACAAGATATGTAGAATCAAGGAATTGACTGAATTCTAGGGACCTAGTTGATGAAAGGAATCCACTAGTGAAATCCTACATTTCTGGTGACGAAATCTATGGAAAAATCCTTTGGATTTTGAGGGTAAAACTTGAAGAACGCTGTTGCTTGTTCTTGACAGAAACTAGCACATCTTTCTCTTCACTTTGTTCTAATTTGGATGATTTTTGGAGAATGAGGGTCCTAGATATGTCTGACGAGGTTATTAGGCTTAGACTGAGTAAAACGACATAATTTAGGCATCAAATGAAATAGTTTAAGTGCCTCCAACGTATAAGGAAAAGACCAAAATGACCCTAACTTAAAATCTGACAAAGGCCATCCATGGTTGGATTGATGGACCATTGTTTGGACTATCGACCGTCAACTTGGGTCGTTGTTCAGGGTTTGCCCAACATGGCTTCACTAAAACAGGCATAACTTTTCACTCCAAGCTTGAAATTTAGCATACTCGATTGGGTGGGAAAGATGATTCAATTATCTTTAATTTGATACGTCATGAGCCACCTTATTCATTTTATTCTAAAAGATATGACTGTTTGAAGTTGACCCAATAACCATTTTCCTCTAATTGGCTGTTGACCCTCACCTAAGGCCAGACATAGGGTTCGTAGGTCCAACCACGGACCATACTGGTCGGTCGTAGGTGGGATTATAGATCTCTAAATCTTGGACCCTAACAACAGACCCCACCTGCAGACCGTATGTCAAAACATGGACCGTCGGTGGCTTCCGTGGTTTTTGCACCAGGTCCTGGAAAGTTGCATTTTTCTATTTTATCGAATATGAGGTGTTACACTATGAATCATTAGTTTTTAGAAAAAATACAAAATCTTAAATAGACAAGTAAAAATAAATAGAAAAAGTAACTAGTATAAAGTCAAATGCAACCATAGTCAACTCTTTGATTCTTTACTTGGTAACTAGCTTCTTGTTAGATATCATTCAGTCAATTAATAAGAGGCATGCCACATTTCTCTTGATTATTATCTAATTATTCTTGATTGTGTAATGTCTTCTTTTACGATTCAACCTTCTATTTTTTGGTACGTTATTCGATTTCTAAAGTATTTGTTTCAGTGATTCGCAAAACAACACCTATAGTGGCTTACCAAAGTATAATTTAGCTCCTAGCCATTGTTTGCGGGTTGAATCCTCCAGAAGTTGTGCATTTTTTAAGGATCTGACATGGGTGTGACCATATAAGGAGTCTCAACAATATAGATATATAGTTAGAACTTAGACGTCTATATTTACTAGATCCAAAAATCATTCTAAGTAGTTAAAAGTCTTATATTTTTCAATAGATCCAAACATCATCCTAAGAAAACATTACCTAAATAAACAACGCGAAGTCGGGATTTTAAGTCAATGGAGTTTAAACCACAATTTTTTTGCTTAATGGATTCTGGTTAAATTACTTTCACACATTAAATGAGCTAAAGTTACTGAGGTCTGGTGAACCACCAGACTCTATCCCTGTAAGTAAGACCACTTAGCGCAGGTTTCACCACTGCAGACTGCAGTGCAGTTTGTTGGGCTCACCTAGAATGTTCAAGTTTTCCTTGCATACGTCTTTTTATATATTCTGAAATTCTAATTCCTTCCTTGTTCATTTATGTGATCAAAAGTGAATCAGAGTCTATTATGATAAAGAAATATACCTTACATGGGATTGCGGCTAAGACCATGATTAAGATGAATAAATTACATGGTCTTATTTAATATATGTCTCCTTTTTTTGCAACTTTGCAAATCATGTTATATGTAATACCATTGACTTCTACCAACCTGCAGCTTTAAGGTCATTATCGCAAAGGAAAAAAATTGGAATTCAGTAGATTTGGCTCATGCAAGTGTGTGTAGAAGATACTCTAGTGAACCCAAAGTCATCCTGATTGTCGGGATGGGAGGCATAGGTAAAACAACCATAGCGAAAGAAATTTACAATGATGTATCAATTCATTCTCATTATGATGTTCATGCCTGGGCTACTGTATATCAGAAGAGCAATGTAAAGGAAATCTTGTTGAGCCTTCTGCAGAAAAGTTTATAGGGCAAGAGGTACTTTCCAAGTCAGGACAATGGAAGTCGAATACTGCTGACAACCCCTAAAAATTAAGTTGCTTGCTGTGCTTATATAAAGAATCTTTCTTTGCATATGGACTTCATGAATAAAGATAGGAGTTGGAACCTTTTTAAAACTGCAACATTTGTCAATGAAGCATTACCATATGAGTTTTGAGACTATTGGGAAGCAAATTGCAGAGAAAAGTCACAGGTTGCCACTAACTATTGTCGTGGTTGCAGGCTTCTCAAATCTAAAGGGCTATAGAAGATTGGGGAAGTGTTGCTAATGATTTTAAGTAATTTGTCACAAATCAATGTATGGGAGAGTGTACAAAAAGTAGAAAGTTGCTACAAATCACTGAAACAAATACTTTAGGAAAAGAATAAAGTATCAAACAACAAAAGGTTGAATCATAAAAGAAGACACTACATAATCAAAATAATTAGACACATAATTCAAGAGAAATATGGCATACCTATTATTAATTGACCGAATGATATCTAACAGGAGGCTAGTTACCAAGTAAAGAATCAAAAAGTTGACCGTGGTTGCATTTTGGGAAGTTTATTTATTACTTTTACGCTGTCAAATGAATGGGTTGGATTGAAATTGAAGATATTAAAATTGGTTGAAATAGATATTGGGTTGGGTCTAGACTCATCCAATTTTATTTTGGGTTCAAATGGGTTGGGCTCAAATGGGCTTAAAAATGGGTTGGGTCTTGATCCACCCAATTTGACCTGCTTAATTTCAATAATTTTAATTTATTGTTGTTGAAGTTTTATAACCAAAATTTGAATTTCAACTCATGAAAATTTTAAAAAACAAGTTACAAATTGATTGATAAATCTCAAAAGATATAAACTATATAGTAATTCATACCTTTAATATCGGAACATACATTACATTAATATAAATAAAGAGTCTTCAAACGGGTTGAAATTGGAGATTGAATTGTGCTCAACTAAGAATTCTCTTAAGGATTTTCAAAACAACAATATTTTAGCATATAATAGGACCCTGTGTGTAACATCCCGCCTTAGGCAGAGTTAAACTTAGAAAGCGCTAAATTGAGAATTTTGCAAGTTATGCTTAAGTTTGGAGTTTTGAGTCAACTTCAAATGACCATAACTATTAGTACAAGATGCATTAGGTGGCCTATAAGATATTGAATGAAAGGTCTTGGAATCCTCTTTTCAATGCCACCAAGTTTGCTAAAGTTCAAGTTCGGATGAGGGAGATATGCCCGTTTGAAGTTAGCATGTCAGTAAAGGAAAGTTACCCGAATTAATGAGGGAAATTTTGGTCTTTTCCTTACCCCATTAGATTTACACGATTTTTTAGTAATATTTTGGGGTCAAATCTAATTTGGGTCAGTTTTACATTCCTAATTTACGCTTAGAGTGTTGGGAGGAGTTCAATAAGAGGAAAAGAGGATAAAAGGAAGAACGAACAAGATATCTTGCGAATCGAGGATTTGTTTCACGAAATCGAGCTTTCATAGTGTTAGGTTCGTTCACCCACATGCCAATCATGATTTACATATTCAAATTCTTCCATAAAGATAGAAAGAGTTATGTTCTTAAGAGTTCTTGAAGCGTTGTTCTTCGTTCTTGAATTTTAATATTTCGTTTAGTTCTTGTGATTAGGATATCGTGTTTGAGAATTGTTCTTGGGTAATTTAGAGTGGATTTCATTTTAATTATGTTGGGTCTAAGAATTTATAAGAGTTTGAGGGACATCATTCGTTTTTATTTTTTATTTTGGGGTGGGGGGGGGGGGGGCTTAAACATTAGTTTGAAGCAAAAAAAGTTGCCAAATATTTGGTTACAGGGTGAGGCACCACACCACTCAGTGCACCCCAACTATTTTTCTGTAGGATGGAGCTTTTCGCACTATGACCCAACCCACGGTCAGTAGTTTAGGAATTGGCGCCCACGCCACTCAGTGCGTCAAGGTCTCCAGTTCCTCTACCCTTATGACCTTCTTTCCGTGTGAGTTCCCTCGAATCATACCTATGTTTTCTACTTGATATCCCCACTCTAAAATACATCTGAACATCAAGAGATTATTCATAACATGAATCATAATCCCTGAATTCATAATTCAAATTCAAGGAAAGAGTTAAGAGTAAAGTTTTGAGAGTTCTTCGAATCATTTTAAGAAGTCTTTTACAATCTTTTAAACTTATTTTAAGACTTGACTATTTGAGTTTGAGGATAAGAAGCATTGAGTTTCATTTTTTAAAATTAATATATATGAACTAAGTATTCCCAAGAGCAATGATTTTACATTTACAATGTGGGGAAACCTCGATTTCCAAAGGAGTTCATAAGGAGTTTTGAGTACTATCTCTTTTAAGAGAAATATTTTGAGTAATAATCTCAAAGTTGAGGATGATAAAATGTTTTTAAACATATGAGCTAAGTTATATTTTGGGAATAGTATTGAGCACCGATATGGGGACGAGTTTAGATAACTCAAAGTCCTCATAAACCATATAGCCAACATGAGTATAAAGGGTTATACTTTTTAGACGATTCCTTATTGATTTTTAAGCATAGCTTAGTGTATCCATTTAGTTGAGGAGTTCTATACCCTGGTAAGGTATAGGAGAGTTTTGGCAGCATGGGTGAGACGTTGTATCATCACAATGCTCATAGTGATGGTTGTCGGTTAGAGAATCTTCCAAACAGAGTTAATTTGTATTTTTACATACAAACTGAGTTATTATTGTATTTTTGTATAACATTGAGTTTTTATCTACTGTTTAAATGTTTTATATAAATTGCATCTTTATTGTTGTTTTTATACTGCTTTGAGTTGAGTATCCATGAGTTGAGGTTAAGTTGAGTCGAGTCGAGGTGAGTATGTTTCCTTCATTCCAAGTTCAAGTTGTTATGTTATGTTCAGTATTCCCCTTACATACTCGTACATTCAATGTAATGATGCCATTTCACCTACATCGTTTCATTATGTAGATATGGGAGATCAAAGTCATCAACAAGATATTCATTGACACCATTTGCAGTTCCAGAGTTGTTTGGTGATCCTCCTTTCTTTCGGAGGATCATTTATTTATTTTCATCTATTTTATATTTGTTAGGATGATCGGGGGTCTTGTCCCGACATCCCTCATATTATTAGAGGCTTCATAGATAGATAGACCGTAGCAGTTCATGAGTCATTTTAATTTCTAGTATTTCATGTTCGAAAAAGGGCCAAAAATACCCTCAAACTATACGAAATGATCTAAAAATACCCTTCATCCATCTATTGAGTTAAAAATACCCCTCCATCCATCTTTTTGGCTCACTTTTGCCCTTAAAACTTACAGTCATTTCTTTATTTTATTTTTTACAATTATTTATTTTGTGTTATTTCTTATTGGTTAAAATAAAAAATCTCACCCCCACCAAAGTTGATGATATGGAAAACAAGAAGAACTAAAAATTACATATTAGCAAATAAAAAAAAAAAAGGTTAAGATCTGGATAATGAGAAGAAATGAAGTGAACTAAAGATCCAACAAAATACCAACTTCTATAAAAAACTTATACTTACTAAAGTTATAAAAATTGAATTTTTTTGTTGATTTCTGAAAATACATATATATTGCCGGAAAAAATGAAGAAGATTGGAAATAGACCCATTAATCTTGTTTCTCTATTGAATCTTACGCCAAATTCTTCTGTCCCTAGGATTAATTGATCCTAAATACCGATTCTGGTGTGGTTGCACGTGAATTTGGTCATAAGCTTAAGTGATAACAATGCCTGTGGATGATGTTGTTTTATGAGCTGATGGGAATGATTGTAGTTTTTAATTCCATATTTTTAGTTGTTGGTAATCAATGGAGTATTTCGGTGGTGATATATATTGCAAGCTACATAATGTTAAGTGATAAAAGTTTCTCTGACTATCTCCATTTATTCTGGCAATGGAGATAATCCGGCATTTATTTTGGCAATATATTTTTAACAGGCATTTAAGTATTTTAACTTTCATAACACTAGTAAATACAAATGTGACACAAATATGTACAATTTTTGATAAAATTATGTCATTCCCCAAACTCGAGGGGTGCAACTGGCACTTAATGCCAAAACTCAGGCCCGAGCCGACCCTACTGAACCATTTGCTACTAATGCATGGCAGCCACACACAATCAAGAAAACAAACAAGTATATCTCGACTTAAAACTAAGCCTTCGGCTGGCAAGGTCCTTGACAACTGGTCTATAAAAGAAACAACTACTCCCAAGAGATCATATATATAAATAGCCATCTAGCATAGAAGTCCTGATTGGGCCGTCGAGGCCACCATGATATCTATACCAAAATTGAGAGTAGGTATATATCAAGACAATACATCAAACAACTCACAAGCTTTAGCAAACCAATAAAAAAAGGCTAGTATGGCCATAACGTTGCTATACACTCCACACACTAGTCTGCAGACCTCTGAGAGTAGCAAAGATTGGCAGGACACGATCCTAGCCTACCCATAAAGATATATACAACAAAAGGTAACAAACCACCCAACTCTGGCAGCTCCAAAGGAAAGGGGCTAACCAATCGGATAGAAGTCAATCATGCTGCTGAGGAGGTCTACTAGGTTATCTATCGGGACCTACGTGCATGAATGCAGCGCCCCCAAGGCAATGGGGGGTCAGTACAAAATTATGTACAAATTATGAAAGGCTATAGACTAAATAAGCAAGTATCATAATATACCAAAAGCAATAACATAAGGAAATCAAAATTTAGATAAGCATGCTAACCCGCTAGTGAATCTAAAAATTCAAAATTGATCAAATATCAACCTAACCAAGCCCCCATAAGCTCATCAGGTACAAACAACATACTACTTACCTAGGCCCCCATAAGCCCAGAAAGTGCCAAATCAATCTACATACCTGTATCGGTAGCCTCTTGTCTTGTAAGAAATCACATAGCCTTTTTTGGCAACGATATTGCTCCATGGGCAGCACATAGCCCTCTTAGGAAACATCATAGCACTCTTTGGAAATAACATAGTCCTATTAGACAATATTATAGCACCCACAAGCAGTTCATAGCTCAACGACTAACAAAAATAGCACTAAGGGCAACAACAAACAATTGAATAGGCTAAAAGGAAGCAATTTAGCAATAAACAATATATATGAATAATCTCTAAGTCGTTCCTAACTTACGGTCATTCTTAACAGATTATGAGTCCCTAAAATGAGGGGTTATAACCACTCAATCAGCCAACCACTCACAATTAAATCTACAAGATCACTAATGCTAACTACCTTTAAGAAAACATGTCGAACGCAGGGAATAAACTTAACATCCCTTTCCAATGAACGCTTGAAAGACCGTAGTTCCTTCATGAAAATTGTTCCTTATGTCCTAAGCTTTACAAACACTATATATACACAACTGGTATGCACCTATAAATAGTTCATAATTAATCTTAAATCAACATATTTGCCATATTGCCCCAACTTGTCGAAACGTCTTTAGAAATTCCTAAAAACAATCATAAAAGAGTCTTGAGATGATTACCTTAGTTAACCAAGTTTAAACCTTGAATAAACACCAATAACTAAAAATTTATATCTTCAAAACCAGCTCCAAACACAGCTAATAGAAGAGGAAAACTATTGCCATGTGTAGAGATCACGTTTCTAGGCACGGGGGCAACGTTTAATGGTAGAAATCTTTGAAACCTAACCTTTATTATGCAATAACTCCATAAGAACCCTCTCTTAAGCTTTCTCTCTGGTTTGGAAGTGAAAATACATGTTTTCATGGCTTAAAACGTTGAGTAAGCCGACGTACCATATTTTTGACCCGACCCGAATTCTGCGACAACAGTCCATAGTAAAACCCTCATAACTTTACTCTAATGTCGGTAGGATACAGAGTTTTATGCGTTGTAAACTAGACTCGTAGGCCTTTGATTTAATGGGTGATAGGTCTTCTAACTTTTTATATATTGGGAGAAAACATCCAAGACATATGACCAAATTTCAGAGAAATCTTTAAAAAGGAACTTGTAACAACTTTCGCCAACTTTTATTTTGCCACTTACCTAACTTCAAAACTTGATATACAACCATGAATATTGAAATATGACATACCATATCATTATTAATTTACTACCCACCCTCCTTGTTTTTCTACGAATATACGAGTTAATTTAGACGTTTGGAAAAGTCGGGGTGTTACATCCTTCTCCCCTTAGAAACATTCATTCTTGAATGAAAAAATCTGAGTCACGAGGTTTAGTTCACAGAATGACATAAATAGCTAAGCACTATAGTTGCACAATAACAATGCGAGCAAATATACAACGACAAAAGCTATAATAATAATAATAAGCAATAATATAAAAAAAAATCAGATTGGTATCTAACCTCATTGCACTAATATAAATTTATATGCCATCACCTGGGGTATGAAACAAGTGAGGATATTTGGACCTCATGCCATCCTCTGCTTCCCAGGTCACCTCTTCTCTATTCTTGTTTCTCCACAATAATTTAACCATAGCCACCTCATTGGTCCTCAATTTACTGATACAATATGGCAATTGGAGTTTCCTCATAGGACAACTCCTCTATGATATGAACATCCTCAACCGGGACAACCCGAGAAGGGTCCGCTACGCACTTTCGTAGTATCGATACATGGAAAATTGGGTGAACAGATTCTACTCCCGAAGACAATTCTAACTCATAAACCACCCATCCTGCCCTCTGAAGTATTCGGTATGGACCAATGAATCTTGGACTAAGGTTGCCTGTTTTGCCAAATCTCATAACACCCTTCATAGGCGAGACATTTAAGAATACCCAGACATCGACATAAAACTCTAAGTCCATTCATCGGACATTTGTGTATGAATTCTATTGGCTTTAAGCTATTATAAACCTCTCCCGAATAAGCTTAACCTACTCCACTGTCTATTGTACTAAGTCGGGTCCAATCAACCTTGACTCACCTACCTCAAACCATTCGATGGGGGACCTACATTTTCACCCATACAAAGCCTCATAAGGTGCCATCCCGATCCTGGAATGATAACTATTATAGTATGCGAACTCAATAAGAGGTAAGTGGTCATCCCAACTTTCCTTGAATTCTAGCGTGCACGCCCTTAGGATATCCTCGAGTGTCAAAATTGTGCACTCATCCTGGCAATATGTCTGAAGGTGAAAGGTTGTACTAAGATTAACTTGTATTCCCAGTCCTTTCTGGTCGGACTTCTAGAAGTTGGAAGTAAAATGTGCTACTCTATCAGAGATAATAAATACTGGGACACTGTGTAGCCTAACAATCTCTCTAATATAGAGCCCTGCATAGTTTTCGGCCGTAAAAATAGGCCTGACTGGTAAGAAGTGGGCCGATTTTGTTAGTCTATGAACAATCACCCAAATAGAGTCAAACTTGCAACATGATCGAGGTAACCCTGTAATAAAATACATATTAATTGCTTCCCACTTCCACAAAGGAATGGCTATCTCCTGAACTAGCCTAGCGGGCTTTCGGTGCTTAACCTTTACCTGTTGGTAGTTAGGACACTGTGCCACAAAATCAGCCACGTCTTTCTTCGTCTAGTGCCACTAATAGATCTTCTTAATATCATGGTACATCTTCGTCGAACCACGGTGCATAGAATAACGAGAATGATGTGCCTCTTCCATAATCCGATGTCAAAGCCCTGCAACATTTGGAACACATAATTGATCGCTCTATCTAAGGACTCCACCTTCGTCTATATCAAATGCTAAAGACTGCTGATCCTGAGCCTTGGCTCTAAGTTGCTCTAAGCTAGGATCCTATTGTTGCCGTGATTTTACTTCTACAACTGGAGATGATACGGTTGTGTCTTGAATTATTACCCCACTATCTTCTGCCTCTAACAATCTGACTCCCAAGCTAGCTAACTGATGAAGCTCTTGAGCTAGCTCACGCTTCGCAACACCTAAATAGGGTAAACTACCCATAGATCTTCAACTGAGGGCATCGGCTACCACATTCGCCTTTTCTAGATGATATAAAATATCCACGTCGTAGTCTTTCAGTAACTCAAGTCATCGACGTTGTCGCAGATTTAACTTCTTTAGTCTAAAGATATATTGAAGGATTTTATGATATGTGAAGATGTCAACATGACCGCCATACAAATAATATCTGTAGATCTTTAACGCATGCACAACTGTAGCCAACTCTAAATCATGGGTCCGATAGTTCTTCTCATGCTTTCTCAACTGCCTCGAAGCAAATGTGATAAGTTTACCATGTTGCATTAGAACACATCCCAACCCAACACCAGAAGCATCACAATACACCGCATAGCCTTCTGAACCATCTGGCAATGCTAGAACTGGTGTTGATGTCAACCCGTCCTTCAATTCCTAGAAACTATGCTTACAAGCCCCAGTCCACTGGAACATAGTTGCTTTTTGAGTCAGCTTTATTAATGGGGCTGAAAGTGAAGAAAAACCCTCTACAAACCTTCTGTAGTACCTAGCTAACCTTAAGAAATAATGAACCTCAGTCGGAGTCATGTGTCTGGGCCAAGTCTTTACGACCTCAATCTTTTGTGTATCAACCACAATGCCTGCATCTGATATAATATGGCGTAAGAAAGCTACAAAGTCCAACTAGAACTCACACTTAGAAAACTTTGCATAAAGTTTTCGGTCTCGAAGAACCTGAAGGACTGCTTGCAGATGACTTGCATGCTCGACTTTTGAACGTGAATACACCAAAATATCATCAATAAATACAATCACAAACAAGTCTAGATATGGCATGAATATACTATTCATCATGTCCATGAACACTGTTGTGGCATTAGTTAATCCAAAATACATTACCAAGAACTCAAAGTGTCCATATCTAGTTCTAAAAGTTGTCTTTCGAACGTCTTTCTCCCGAACTCGTATCTGGTGGTACCCTGATCTTAAATCAATATTTGACAAGAACTTAGCACCTTGTAACTGATCAAACAAGTCATCGATCCTTGGAAGGGGATACTTATTCTTTATAGTTGCCTTATTAGCTGTCGGTAATCGATACACATTCTTAATGAGCCATCTTTCTTCCTTACGAAAAACAATGGCGCACCCCTATAGTGAAGCACTAAGCCTAATAAAACCTTTATCCAGCATATCTTTTAGCTGATCCTTCAACTTCTTTAGCTCAGTAAGAGCCATTCTATAAGGAGGGATAGATACGGGTTGTGTACCTGGTAGTATATCGATAGCAAAATCAATTTCCCATTCTGGAGGGATACCACATAGCTCATCTGGAAATAGATATAGAAATTCATTAACTACCGAAATAAATTGAAGAGTTGGTGGTTCTGCATCTATATCATGAACGTGAACAAGATGATAATTACAACCCTTAGTAATCATCCTCTTCGCCTTAAGATAGAAAATAAACCTACCTTTCAGCGTTGATGTATCGCCTTTCCATTCCCGAATTGCCTCTCCTCGAAAGTGGAATTTAACAATCTTTATCCGGGACTTAACATTAGCATAACAAGATGCTAACTAGTCCATACCCATAATGATGTCAAAATCGACCATCGCTAACTCTCAAGACATATAGAGGGCTAACGACCGATAATTTCTATTGTGCATCCTTGGTAGACTCTTCTGGCAACAATAGACTCACCAACTAGTATAGATACAATAAATGATCAATCTAATGACTCTACTACTATACATAACTTCCTCGCAATAAATGGAGTAATATAAGACATAGTAAATCCAGGATCTATCAAAGCATAAACACAATGGGAGCAAACAATCAATGTACCTGTCATAACATCTGGTGATGACTCTGAGTCTTGTCAGCCGGCTAGTGAATATGTACGGTTCTGTCCACTACCAGAACTAGATGCTCCCTCTCTACCTCCGCCTCTACCTCTACATGCTGAAGTTTGGGGTCCACACCCCGTAGACTATACTAATAAGGAGGAACTTACTACTGACCTTGTCGACTGACCTATACCACCCTAACCTATGGTCGGGTAGTTTCTCCCCCCATGCTCCTCTTGTCCACAAGAATAACAACCTATGGAACCCTGTCTGCACCTCCTGAAATGCATCCTACCGCAAGTAGCACAACGCGGTGAGGCTGCCCTAGTATGGACTGAACCCCTCTGCTGCTAAGAGCCTGATGCTCGTGAACCCTCACTTGGGCCTGACTATCCCTGATGATCAAAACTACTACCTTGGAATTGTTGTAGTGGAGGTCTAGGTAATCAGGGTTTGGGACCACCCTAAAACTCTCCCTATGAACCAGTGGGGCTAGCCCTCTTCTATCTCTCTCTCTCAAACCTCTCACTTAATACTATAAATGTCGGCGATCCTCTATGCCTTGTGCAAAAGCCTAAATTCGTGAGATATCCATATTATCATTTAGTGCAGTGGTAGAACAAGTGTCGATATAGTTTGAGTCGAGCCCTCCTAAAAATCTACGCACCCTATCATGCATCGTATCAACAAATGCTGGTGCATATCTAGCCAATGAATCAAATCTCAGCCTGTACTTTCGGACACTTATGCTACCTTATTAGAGGTTGAAAACTGGTCCACTAGGCCATCCCTAATATCTCGAGGTAAATAGTGATCTACGAAAGCTTCTGTAAAGCTTTCCCAAGTGGGTAGAGATGCATCTTTTCCCCTAGATCTCACCCAACTCTCGTACCACAATACTGCAACATCGCGCAATCAAAATGCTGCTAACGCAACTGACTCAGTCGTTGATGCATGTATGACTCTAAAGATCCTATGAAGCTGATCAACAAAGTGCTGAGGGTCCTCTCTGCGATCTGTCCCTATAAACTGTGGAGGATTCAAGGCAAGAAATTCACAAACTTTTGAACTTCTAGGCCCTTGAGAAGGTCCGGCAACATATAGCGCAACTGGTTGGCGCTGTGCATCTACTAATTGTGCTAACATACATACTGCACTCTTGAAATCCTCATCAGATGGAATATGAGGAACTAAAGGTGGTACAACTAGTGGAGCCATAAGTCCTATAGCCCTCGGAGGCTCTTGAAGTGGTGGAAAAGCTATAGTGGCTGAGAAGATATCTCTCCGTGGGTCTCACAATGGGCTACCTCCACCTGTGGTACCTTGTCGGTACCCTCGCCTGCAGGTGTATCTAGCCTCTGGCTAGTTGTGGTCTGTCTGGTGTCAGTCATCTCGATTTGCATATAAGGATTAATTATAAGCCTGAAACCTCAACCCTTAAGACACCGCTCTATAGCACGAGGTGAGCAAAAGAAGGATAGTCATTTTATCATGCCCGGTAGCTTCTTGCTTATTGAATGTGGTGCACAACACATTTATAAACAAGAATCCACTAGACACAACTTGCAGACTCCTTAGGATACGACGTTTCTCTGATATCAAGTTTGTCACGCCCCAAACTTGAGTGGCGCAACTAGCTCCTAATGCCGAAACTCAAGCCTGAGCTGACCCTGCTGAACCATTTGCTACTAGCACATGGCAGCCACATGAAATCAAGAAAACAAACAATTATATCTCGGCTTAAAACTAAGCCCTCGGCCGGCAAGCCCCCTTTCAACTGTTCTATAAAAGAAACAGCTACTGCCAAGAGATTATATAAATAAATAGCCAACTAGCACAAAAGTCCTGATTGGGCCGTCGAGGCCACCATGACATCTATACCAAAACTTAAAGCTGGTATATATCAAGACAATACATCAAACAACTCACATGCTTTAGCAAACCAACAAACTAGGCTAGTATGGCCATAACATAGTTATACACCCCACACACTAGTCGCCAAGCCTCTAAGAGTAGTACAGATTGGTAGGACACGACCCCAGCCAACCCATAAAGATATATACAACAAAAGGTAACAAACCTCCCAACTCTGGCAGCTCCGATGGAAAGGGCTAGCCAATCGGATATAAGTCAATCATTCTGCTGAGAAAGGTCTACTAAGTCATCTGTCGGGACCTGCGTGCTAGAATGCAATGCCCCAAAGTCAATTGGGCGTCAGTACAAAAAAATGTACATCGTATGAAAGGTTGTATACTAAGTGAGCAAGTATCAAAATTTTAGATAAGCATGCTAACCCGCTACTGAATCTAAAAATACATAAATGATCAAACATGAACCTAACCAAGCCCCCATAAGCTCGGCAGGCACAAACAACATACCACCTACCTAGGCCCCCATAAGCCGAGAAGGTGCCAAATAAATCTACATACCCCTATCAGTAGCCCTTTGTCTTGTAAGAAGTCACATAGCCCTTTTTGGCAATGATATAGCCCCGTGGGCAGCACACAGCCCTCTTAGTCAACATCATAGCTCTCTTTGAAAATAACATAGTCCTATTAGACAACATCATAGCCCCCATAGGCAGTTCATAGCTCAACAACTAACAACAATAGCCCCAAGGGCGAGAACAAACAATTGAATATGCTAAAGATGAGCAATTTAGCTATAAACAATATATATGAATCATCTCCAAGTCGTTCCTAACTTAGGGTCGTTCTTAAAAGACTATGAGTCCCTAAAATGAGGGTTTATAACCACTCAATCAGCCAACCATTCATCTACATGATTACCAACGTTAAGTACTTCTAAGGAAACATGTCGAACGAAGGGAATAACCTTAACATACCTTTCTAATGAACGCTCGAAAGATCGCAGTTCCTTCACGAATGTTGTTCCTTATGTACTAAGCTTCACAAACACTATATATACACAACTGGTATGCACCTATAAACAGTTCATAATTAATCTTAAATTGGCAGATTTGCCATATTGCCCCAACTTGTCAAAATGTCTGTAGAAATTCATAAAAACAATCATAAAAGAGTCTCGAGATGATTACCTTAGTTAAACAATTTTTAACCTTGAAGAAACACCAATAATTACAAATTTATATCTTCATAAACCAACTCCAAATGTAGCTAATAGAAGTAAAAACTATTGCCACGTGTAGAGATCACGTTTCTAGGCACAGGTGCAACATTTAATGGTAGAAATTGCCAAAAATAACTTTCATTATGAAAGAACTCCATAGGAACCCTCTCTTAAGCTTTCTCTCTGGTTTGGAAGTGAAAAGAAATGTTTTCATGGCTTAAAACGTTGAGTAAGCCGACATACCATATTTTTGACCCGGCTTAGATTTTGCCCCGCAGTTCGTAGTAAAACCCTCACAACGTTTTACTCCGATGTCGGTTGGATACGGGTTTTTTGCGTTGCACACTAGACTTGTAGGCCTTCGATTTAATGGGTGATAGGACTTCTAACTCTTTATATATTGGGAGAAAACATCCAAGACATTTGACTCAAATTTCAGAGAAATCTTTAAAAAGGAACCTACGATAACTTTCGCCAACTTTTAATTTGCCACTTACCTAACTTCAAAACTTGAGATACAATCCTTGAACACTTAAAATATGACATACAACATCATTATTAATTTATTACTCACCCTCCTTGTCTTTCCATAATAATACGAGTTAATTTAGAAATTTTGAAAAGTCTGAGTGTTACAAATTAGACGTCGAAAAAAAGTCGAATCTTTTAGTTCACTTTTATCTCTTCTCCATTTCAAGTTCTTAGCCCTTTTTATTCTCTAATTTTTAAATTAAATTTAGTTTATTTGATTTGTGATATCATTTGATGTGGGTGAGGTTTTTTTTAATTCTACCCAATAGAAAAATAACACATAATAAATATTTTTTTAAAAATAAAATAAAGAAAGAATTGTTAGTTTCAAGGGAAGATGTAAGCCATAAAGGTAGGGGTATTTTTAGCAAAATAGATGGATGAGGGGTATTTTTAGCCCTTTTCTGTTTAATGTTTAAAGACTTGAGTTGCCACTTTGGCCAGTGAATGTTTTACATAAAATATTCTGAGTATCTATTTTGAGACTCTGAGTTAAAAATTTACTTTTAAAGCTTTTTTTTATTTTTGAGTAAGTCTTCTGCTGAGTATTGAGTCAGGCCAAGGGTTCGCTCAGGGCCAGTAATGGTTCTCAAATGCCGGCCACATCCAGGGTGTAGGTTCGGGGCGTGACACAGTGTCAACACTTTCAATATTTATTTAAAATGTCAATATTTTGGTTTGTTATAAGATTGAGTGTATTTATTTAATTTATTTAATTTGATAGAATACAAGTTTTTAATCACAAAATGGAGAGAATCATGGGAGAAAATATTTTTAAAAAGGTAAAATTATTTCCCTTAGTTTTTGATCCTTACTTGTTTGAACGTTTATAAATATGATTTTATCTGAGATGTATTTGGATGAACTTCTTTAAATATGATTTTTTGTGTCATTATTTTAAAATATCATTGAAATATAAATTGTGAGTGACATACAATTATGACGACTACATAATAATAAAGTAATACAAACTTTTTGGCATTCAAATTGAGAATGGAATACAAAGTGATAATGAAATAAAAATCGAACATGATAAATATTCATTTCAATTAAAAAGTTAGTTCATACAATATAAAACCTGATTGTATACTATTAGGACGAATACAAATTCAAATCTAAATACAAACTAGCAGGTATACAAAGTGATATTGAAAATACAAAATGAGCCAAATAAAATACAAAATCTATTTTACTAACGTAATTAGTATGAATACCTATATAATGAATACATAAATAAACTATATTTTGATTATTTAGAATTGAAAATGAATACAAAATCAAATCTAAATACAAACAATTTGATATGGAAAGTGATATTGAAAATAAAAAATGAGCAAAAGAAAATACAAAATCTGTTTTACTGATGCAATTAGGATGAATATCTATATAATGAATACATAAATAAACCATATTTTGGTTATTTAGAATTAAGAATGAATACGAAATCAAATATAAAATACAAACTATTTGGTACACAAAGTGTTATTGTAAATATAATATATGTAAAATAAAATAAAAAGTTTGTTTTACATATACAATTAGGATGAATACCTAATAATGAATACATAAATAATCTATATTTTGGTTATTTAGAATTGAGAATGAATGGACAATTAAGAACTTTGATCCGAGAATTGATTCATTAAGTTCCATGGATTCAAGAAGAGTCTTTTTAGAACCATCCGTAAAGTGGCGATGGAGATCTATATCTTGATAGGGAAAATGACCGAGCCCGATAAGCATAGAAGTTGTGGAGCAAGTTCGACTCATGATCAAACGTAGGAGAGAAAAAAATCAGATATTATTATACCCTAATTTGCATGAAAAATGGCCAAATGTTGAAATCGTACAAGTTGAAGAAATTTCTAAACAAGTATAGGAGATAACAATTGTGGAAATAGTAGAGAGAGTGGAGAGATTTGGGTAAAAACCTAGAGAGAGAATATTGGAATGTGAGGTCATTTTTTTTTAATCTTACTTTTAATCGATAGTGTAGTCAAACTAGGTAAATATGAGTCTAATTTGAGAAATAAAAGAATAGTAAATTAAATATATTAGGATGCATTATAGTTTCTATAATAATGAAATTTTTAATAACTATTTTAAAATGTAGATTCTTTAGCTAATTATGTTAGGGATTTTGACTAGTTTGCTAATTTATCATAAAATGGGTTAAGAATTGAATGGGTTGGGATAGAACCCAATTCAAATTATCTGGAGCCAAACCCTTAGAATTATTTATGGGTTATCTATAGTTAGACTCATTTTTTATATTTCTAATTATTTACATACTTCATTTTAATTTGTTTCCCTTATCTTATTTTTTAATCTATTTCAATTGGTTGAATTATATCTATGTAAGAGCAGACATCACGATACCACCTTAATTTGCTCCAACACTACACCTCGAGACACCAAATATCTCTTAACCACACAACACAAAGTTTCATTAGTACACAACTAGGTTAACATTTTTTCTAACTTTCATCCTAGGGAGAACTTTAATCGACACTTACACCCTAACCAAAGCTATAATGAGAACCATCGCCACCACTCAATAAGCAGTAACTAAAATGTATTATCATGACCTACATGAGGAATATGACTGATCAAGAAACCATTTACTAAACCTATTCCTCAATCGACCCTATTACTAAGGATCATCTTTCATGAACAATCCAACCTATTTCAAATCCTCCAATATTTTTCTATGCTCTTTTCAAGATTTACTATCAGCCAATAATCATTCCAATATATAATCCAAGGAGTAATGTCCAACACTACTCAATAATATATGGTTCATTTTGCTACATACTACACAAGTGACTATTCCCACTAATGGATAATCCTCATTTTGCCAATACCTTGAAACATGGTCTCACCAACTTCACTGTTCCTCATTAAACATGCATTATAACTACAATGTTAGTAGTTACCCAATCAATGATAAAAATCACTATGTAAACTAAGGCTTATGTCATGCCCCGAGCTATGCCAGGATGCGGAAACGAGACCCAAGATCACAAGTGACCCCAAGCTAACCTTGTTGACATATCATAAGCATACTAGAGTAAACTGAAGTAAAGAAATGTTGTGCGGAAGCTTAAAACATCATATAACATAAATGATGGGGAATACCCATAAATTATCTAAATATATGAAAAGTGAGAGTTTAACAATAGGTGAAAAGACAAACTCAAATGCTAAAGCTGAATCTAACTATGTCTGAAAAAGGCCTCTAACTGACTAGAAGTGCTGGGACATGCCCTAGCTAAATTGAGCAAAAACTAAAATTAAAAATTGAAAATGAAAGGTTAACATGTCACTTATCTTCGAAGAATGAAGACTCACCACTAATGCTACTGAACTGAAGATCGGGAACCTATCTATACGTGATCTGATTGCTGAGGACTTGAACCTACATCACAAGAAGATATAGCTCAGAGTATGCATCAGTACTTGAAAGGTACCGAGCATGCAAGACATGATAAAGATGAACAATAAACATAACTGAACCAAAGTATATATCTAAGAAATGATAAGTGATAAGAATGATACTATAGTGAGAATACTCAACATGAACTAACTGGATGCAAAGACTAAGTTTATAACATGCTCAGACTGAAATCTGACTATAACTGATAACATGGTCAATGCAATAGAGTCTAACTGTAAGGGAGCTACTACTAACCGACATAAAACAACATGAGATATATATGGAGTCTGATGTATAAGCCCCATCGAGAGGACCCAATATACCCTGCCAGAGGTATAGAGGCAAGACTGGCGTGATCACTGAAATGTAATGCCCACAAGAGAGAATTATAAACTTACGGGGGCATCTAGTTTTGGTACTTGAGGGTGACTGACTCTAGTCCACTCGATATTAAGCTACTCCTAATTGATTATGTCATTAACAATTTATGGCTGAAATTATGTAATACTGGATAGCCAAAAATACTGACATGCTATCTGAAAGTGCAAATTAATGTACTAATAATGAAACATTCAAGTATAAGGCATGTATATCTAAAATAACTAGCGTAGCATGTGTAATTCATAAACTAAAAGAACTACATGGCTAGGGTTCAAAATTTCATAAAAGAAACTAAGCAATGACATGATAATCTGATTTGAGTCATTCTAACAGCTAAAACACAAGAATTTCTAACATTCAAGAAACCCTACGTCTAGATAATATCAAGGGAATCAAAACTCTGACTGAAATCTAGGGGCCTAATGGGCGAAAGGAACCCACTAGTGAAATCCCACATACCTGGTGATGAAATTCACGGAGAAATTTTTCAATTTTGGGGCTAGAACTGATGAAAACTCGTTGCGTTCTTGAACTAGGGCTTGGTCAACTTTCTCCTCTGTTTTGCTCTTAGTTTAATTATTGTTTGGTGAATAATTGATTATGTTATGTTCTAATTAGTTTACAAGGCTATAACTAACCAAAACTACGTAGTCTAGAGGTTAAATGACGTAGTTTTGGAGTCCAACGCATAGGGGAAAAGACCAAAATGACCCCACTTAAAAAATTGACGATGCTAACCATGGGCCCTATGACGGACCATTACACAGACCACAGACCATCAAGCTGCTTGTGGTCCTTGGCCAGTAGTTGTTTGTTTTGAGGGCTTTGACCACGAGCCCTACAATGGCCCGTGTAAAGGACCACAAACCGTGAAGGTTGATGTGGTTCTTCACTTGGGTTGGTGGTATACTGGCTCAGGTCTATGGACCCTCCCATTGCCCGTCATCAAGACCACAGTCTGTGGAGGGCTTCGTGGCCTGATGTCAGGGCCTTGGAAATCCTGACTCTCTACCACATGCACCAATATGGCCAGTGAGGTGGTCCATAGCCCGTGAAAGGTCCCGTGGTCCACCTCTACTTGAGGGTGCTGAAGTACATGGGTAGGTCAAAGGATTGTGGACCATATGACGGTTCGTGAACCCTGTCGTGGTTCACTGGTTCAGGTGATTTTTCTGCTCATTTTCTAAGTCATGTTTTCAAGGTGTTATAATATCTCCCCCTTGGGAACATTCGTCTACGAATGAAGTCTAAAATAGCTAGATAGGGAAGGGAAAAAACTGCAACCCTACCACTAATTTCTAGAAACTGATTTCTAACTTAATTATGTTCCAAAAAAAATGCAAATAAGCTAAAAATGCAAGGACAATCTAAAGGAACGTGATACTAAGACTGAAACAATGCATGAATGACTAAAAAACTAGAGAGGAATTATTACCTCAAGTTGGAGTAGAATAGGAAGGAAAGCGATGAGGATACTTGGCCTTTATGGCTGCTTCTACTTCCCAAGTAGCTTCCTCTCCGGACCGACTTCTCCATAAAGCCTTAACTGAAGCGACTTATTTATTTCTCAACCTTCGAATCTGACGATCAAGGATTTCAATTGGTACCTCTTTATAAGTGAGGCTATCCTTCACAGCCACACTCTATAAATGTACTATGGATGCTGGATCACCCACATATTTCTTCAACAGCGAAATGTGAATGACCTGATGCACTACTGCTAGTTTTGCTGGTAACTCTAACTCATAAGCCACTTTACCAACTCTTTTCAAGATCTTTTACGGCCTACAAATCTAGGATTGAGCTTCTCTATCTTGCCAAATCTTATCACCCCTTTCGTAGGTGGCACTTTTAGGAAAATCCAATTATCAATTTGGAACTCCTAGTCCCTTCTCCTTACATCTGCATAGGATTTCTGGGGACTCTAGGCTGTCTTAAGTTTATCTCTGATAAGCTGCACTTTTTCAATAGCATCAAGAACCAAATTTGCCCTATCAAGGCTACTTTACCTATTTCAAACCAACCAACTGGAGATTTGCATCTACGCCCATATAATGCCTCATAAGGGGCCATCTGATGTTGTTTTGGTAACAGTTATTGTAGGCAAACTCTATAAGAGTAAGGTGATCATCGGAACTACTCTTAAATTCAATCACACAAGCTCTCAACATGTCCTCTAAGGTTTCAATGGTACCCTCTATCTGACCGTCCATTTATGGATGAAATGTTGTGCTAAGATGAACGTGAGTACCAAGACCTTTCATAAATGAGAGGTAAACTGAGGACCTCTATCTGAAATGATAGACCAAGGAACCCCATGCAACCTAACTATCTCATTAATGTAAAGCTTAGCATAGTCCTCCACCGATTATGTAGTCTTGACATCTAAGAAGTGTGCATACTTTGTAACTCTGTCAACTATCACCCAAATAGAGTCATGCTGTGTACGAGTATGACGTAAACCTGTAATGAAGTCCATGTTGATCACTTCCCACTTCCAAGTAGGAATGTTAATCTCTTGAGTCAAACCCTCAGTTTCTGGTGTTCTAGCTTCACTTGTTGACAATTGGGGCACTTAGCCACAAAATCTGCTATGTCCCTCTTCATGCCAATCCACCAAAAGACTTCCTATGGATCAAGGTACATCTTAGTGACACCTGGATAAATAGAATACCTGGAGTTATGGGCTTCTGCAAGAATTTGTTGTCTCAACTCACCCATCTTAGGAACATATAAATAGCCTTGATAGCGAAGCACACCATCTCCCCCTTGGGAGAAAACCTCAACCCTCTGTTGATGAACTACACCTTTTTGTTGAAGCAATATCGGATCACAGTCTTGATTTTCCTCAACCTCTGCTATCAATGAAGATTCTGACTCATTCTAAACTATTACTCCACTACCTGCTATGCTCTTAAGGCGAACTCCCAAGTGAGAAAGCCTTTGAACATTCTTTGCTAGTTCTTTTCTTTATTCCTCAACATGTGCTACACTACCCATAGATAGTTTGCTAAGAGCATCTGTTACTACATTGGCCTTACCAGGATGGTAATGCACACTCATATCATAATCTTGGAGGAACTCAAGCCATCTCTTCTGGCGAAGATTCAACTCTTTCTGAGTGAACACATACCACTGCTGCAATCTTGAGGTGATAAGTTAGATAATTCTTCTCATGCACCTTAAGTTGTCTAGAAGCATAAGCTATAACCTTACCTCACTACATCAACACATAACCTAGGCCGACTCTGGATGCATCACAATAGATCACATAATCGTCTGAACCCTCTGGTAGAGTTAAAACCAGAGTTGTAGTCAACCTAGTTTTTAGTTCTGCAAAGCTTTTCTCACAATCATCTGACCACTAAAACATAACTTTTTTTGAGTTAACTTAGTCAAAGGGGAAGCTATGGATGAAAATCCTTCCACGAACCTTCTGTAATAACCAATTAAACACAAGAAACTTTTAATATTTGTAGAAGAGATAGGTCTAGGCCATTGTTTCACTGTTTCTATTTTCTAAGAATCCACTCGAATCCTTTCGCTAGATACTATATGTATAAGGCACGCAACATGTTTCAACCAAAAACTGACATTTGCTAAACTTAGCGAATAACTGGCGATCTTTGAGAGTTTGCAGGACGACTCTTAAATGAGTCACATGTTCTTCCTCATTCCTAGAGTAAATGAGGATATCATCAATAAAGACGATAACGAACAAGTCCAAATACTACTTGAACACCCTTCTCATCAAATCCATAAAAGTTGCTGGAGCATTGGTTAGTCCAAATGACAGAACTACAAATTCATAATGACCATACCGAGTTCTGAAGGTTGTCTTCAGAATGTCACTATCTCTAATTCTGATATAATGATAACCAGATCTAAGGTCTATCTTCGAAAAATGACTAGCACCCTAAAGTTAGTCAATCAACTCATTAATCTTGTAAATGGGATACTTATTCTTGATTGTGACTTTGTTCAACTACCTATAGTAATTGCACATCCTGAGAGAACTATCTTTATTCTTTACAAACACTCGTGCACCCCATGGTGAGATATTGGGTCTGATGAAGTCCTTATCTAGAAGGTCTTTCATCTATTCTTTCAATTCCTAAAGCTCAGCTGGAGCCATTCTGTAAGGAGGAATAGAAATAGGTTGGGTATCTGGAAAGAGATCAATTCCAAAGTGGATTTATATTTAAGGAGAAACTTTGAGAAGATCTTCTCGAAACACTTTTGGGAACTCATTAACTACTAGAACTGTCTCAAGAGTTGGGGTTTCGAAGCTTGAATCCTTAACCCGAACCAGATGATAGATATACCCCTTGGAAATCATCTTTCTAGCCTTAAGGTAAGAAATGCATCAACCCATAGGCGCTAAGCTACTATCCTTCCACTCTAAGATTTATTCGTCTGGAAACTGGAATGATCCTAGGTCTACAATCGACTAAGGCATAATAGGAATGGAACCAATCCATGCCTAGAATAAAATCTAAATCTACCATTTCTAACTCTACAAGATCTACTGAGGTGACTTTGTGAGAGACTGTGATAGGGAAATTTTAGTATATCCTTCTAACTATAACTGGGTTACCAACTGGAGTAGAGACTGAGAAGGGTTCTGAGAGAGTTTCTAGACTAATATAAAATTTGACTGCTATATAAGGAGTTATAAAGGAAAAAGTAGCCCCTAGATCTAACAAAGCACAAACATCTAGATTAAAGACTCATAACGTACTAGTGACCACCTCATGAAAATCTTCATAATCCTAGAAAGCCTGAAGAGCATACAACTTATTTTGGTGCTCATCAAAGAATCTTCCTGATCCTAACAAACCTGAAAAGCATATAACCTGTTTTGGCACTAACCGCCACCTTTACCAGAAGAGTTACCCTATAGAGTTTGGCGACCTGCTGGTGCTACTGAAGTTGTGGACTGAGATCTACTATTATTACCTCCTTGACCCTGCTTAGAATGACAATCTCTCAACCTGTGACCAGACTGATTACACCCAAAACATCATTCCTTTCTTGCAAGACACTAGCCTGGATGGTTCATACCATACTTAGGACAAGTTGGGTAGGTCCTAGTACTCGAAACAGTCCCATGAGACTTAGAGCCTGATGCCTTACCTTTCTAATCCTGTCGGTACTTAGAAGATAGAGCACTAGTTGATGAAGGTGCTGGGGTTAAAGATTTCTGCTGAACCTGCGAGCGATTTCCACCACTCGATTTCTATTGAGAATACTCATATTTGCGTGTCCTAACCTTCTTATTCTCCTTAGCCTGTTCCCTAAGCTTATCTCTCTCAACCTACTGAGTATGAGTCATAAGCTTAGAGATGTTCATATTTTCCAGCAACATGTCATTTCTACACTTGGTTTTCACTAAGTCTGACACTCCATATAGAAACTTAGTTATTTGAGCCCTGGAATCGGCAACCATGTGAGGAACATACCTAGAGAGTTAGGTGAAATTGAGCCTGTATTCTTGGACTATTATATTACCTTACCTCAAATTCATGAATTCTTGATCTCTTGCCTCCCTCAACTCTCATGGGAAGAACCTGTCCAGAAAATCTTTACCAAAATACTCCCAAGTAATAGGAACTACATTTGTACCCATGTTTTCTCTCTATTGAGTAAACCAGATGTGAGCTACATCCTTCAGCTGGTAGGATTCTAACTCCACCCTATCATTTCCAATCACTTGCATCACTCCAAAGATATTCTTGACCATATCTATCATATTTTGAGGATTCATTCTTACAAAATCATAGACCCTAGTTACAGTCAACCCATGATTAGCAGTTGCAGGAACTGGAACCTAATGGCATTCCTAAACTCTACATTTGAGACCTCCTGGTTTAGGACTGGAGGAGCTGTGTTAGCATTCTTGGAGTTGGCATTCCTTTGGTAAGCTCTGCGAGGAGGCATTATTTGAAGCACATAACAATGAGTTAGAAATTTGTATCCTACCTCGCACACCATAAGAGTAGCAAGAAAGTGAAGTTTTTCTAAACACCTCGTAGCTTCCCTCTCATTAGATGTGGTTCACTTCATACCCATGAAAAGGACTCTACTTGGTGTGGCTTTTCACACATCCTATGACACTTAAACCTAATGCTCTGATACTAAATTTGGAACGCCTCAAACTATCCCAGGACACAAACACGGGACCTGGGATCTCGAGTGACCCAAAGCTAACCCTGCTGGCATATCATATGCATACTAGAAGTAATCTGAAGTAAAGAAATACTATGTGAAACCTTAAAACATCATATAACTGAAATGATAGGGAATAGCCATAAACTAACTGAATATATGAAAAGTGAATGTTTAACAACAGCTGAAAAGTCAAACTCAAATGCTCAAGCTGAATCTAACTATGTATAGAAAATCCTCTAACTGGCTAGAAGTGTTGGGACATGCCCCAGCTAAATCTATCTAAAATCAAACTAAAAATGAAAGAATACCATGTCACTCATCCTCAAAGAATGAGGACTCACCACAGATGTTGCTGAACTGAAGATCGGGAACTTATCTATGAGTAATCTAACTGCTGAGGACTTGAACCTACATCATGAAAAGATGTAGCGCAAAATATGCATCAGTACTTGAAAGGTACTGAGCAGGTAGGATGGGAAAATAATAAACATAACTAAACCAAAGCATATATCAAAGCAACGATAAGAGATAAGCATGACACTATAGTGAGAATAATGAACATGAACTAACTTGATGCAATGACCAAGTTTAAAACATCCTGAGACTGTAATCTAACTATAACTGATAACATGGTCTATTCAATAGAGTATGACTATAATGGAGCTACTAATAACCGATATAAAACCACATGAACTAAATGTGGAGTCCGATGTATACTCCCAATCGAAAGGACCCAATATATCCTACCAGAGGTAAAGAGACGTGACTGACGTGATCATTGAAATGTAATGCCCACAGAGGAGATTTATAAACCTACAGGGGCATTGTAGTTCTGTGACTTAAAAGTGACTGACCCTAGTCCACTCGATATTAAGCTACTCCCAATTGATTATGTGAAATTTTGTAATACTCGATATCTCAAAAATACTAACATGCTAATTGAATATGCAACATTAATGTACTAATAATGATACTTTGAAATATGAGGCATGTATATCTGAAATAACTAGCCTAGCATATGTAATTCATGAACTAAAAAAACTACATGGCTAGGGGTTCTGAATTTCATAAAAGAAACTAAGCAATGTATTGATAATTTGATTTGGGTCATTCTAACAGCTAAAACACAAGAATTTCTAACATTCAAGAAACCCTAGGTCTACATAATATCAAGGGAATCAAGATTCTGACTGAAATCTAGGGGCCTAATGGGCAAAAGGAACCCACTAGTGAAATTCCACATATATGGTGACAAAATTCACAGAGAAATTTTTCAATTTTGGGGCTAGAAGTGATAAAAACTCTCTATCACGGTCACCTGTATGGCTCATGAGGTTGTCCACGACCTGTGAAGGGTCCTTTGGTCCTCCTCTGCTGAAGGGTGCTGAAGTCCACAGGCAGGTCAACAGACCATGAACCCTATTATGGTCTGTGAACCCTATCGTAGTTCAGTCGTTCAGTGATTTTTATTCTACATTTTCAAAGTCTAGTTTCCAAGGTGTTATAGTCTAGTTTAGAATATATATATATATATAATTTTCCTCAACTAGGAAACATCACCCACATAAAATCATTCACCTTTATGCCCAAGGTTACCATATCTACCTTTTCCTACCAAATTCTCGCATTCATTGTTTTCAGTATTAACACGTGAAACTACATTATGAACTTTAACAAAATCTCAAGACCAAACCAAGTAATGCATAGACAACTCAGAATCACATTATCACAGAATAAATTTCAACAGCACTGAAACACAATTCATATTTTCATATACCCTCTATCATACCAGAGTAACTCTTTTCATGGTTCCCAACCATGTTGACTGTCTCAAAACCGAGTTTACTCATAGTCATAACCAATCCTTTTACCCTTACCATCTTTACCAATGGTAATCCCATGTAGTTTTAAAATCATCCCATGTATAATGGAGACTTTCCTCATTGACATAAATTTTTAGGATTGGACAATACCAACACACGCTCAATAAAATGCGTAGACATTTATCATAAGTTCATCACACATAATCAAGTCAAGAATTTTCCTTGTCCATAATAACACAAAAGTACAAGAAATTATCTCTCACATAACTTTAACCATTCATGAAAATAAACTTCACACATTTGAATTTAATCAAGCAATATAAGGTACGGAGTAAAAATCAATAAGAATTTATCATCACTTTAATCAAGTTCATGAAAACCTTAACAGATTATATATGACCGTTAATTGACCACACATGCGTTCATATGACCCCTTAAGGCTAGATAACGATTAGAAAATTCCAGTTCCAATCTTCCCATGCTTTTGTACCATCAATTGCAACAATGACATCTACACTACTTCAATAAGATACTAATTGGAATCCAGAGATACCAATTGGTCTCAAGCCATACCACAAGTGGCAAAACACATAAAAAGAGTAGAGAAGAGAGACTGATTCCTAGAATGATTCATGGCTATCACGCCTCGAGGCTACCCTCTCAACATAACATGTGACCTAGGATCACAAGTTAGCCGAAGATAACCATGAGTCTGGAATATCACGCACATAATTAAATATAACTAAGAAAGCAGAAGCATAACTGTAAAGTGAGTTCCAACTAAAAGAAACTCAAGTGAGAATATAACTGAATCTCAAAGGGGAAACAACCCAAAACAACTAAATAAGGACTCTATGTCTGAAAGCCTCTACTACTGATAAGTTGCTGGACAAGTCCTCAGCTAACTCTAAAAATACTAAAAATTAACTAACTAAACAAAGCATAAAGAAATGTCAGTGTGAGCTAGATGCTGAATGCTTGAACCTATATCATAAAACAATGTAGCATAAAGTGTGCATCAATACTTAGAATGTACTGAGCATGCAAGATATAGATACTAAGCTAAACAATGATATAACTGAGGAATATAATAATGAGCATGGAAACAGACTATACTAAAGTGTAATTGAAAAGCTAAGTTAAATGCAATGACCAAGTACTAATCATGTAGCTAATATGTTGAACTGAATATTGAAATTAATACTGATAACATTGTCAATGCAATGAAAGTATGACTGCAGGAATTACTGTTAACCGACATAAACCATATGAGCTAAATGTGGATAGTGATTTATGCACCCCATTGAGAGAACACAATATACCTTTCTAAGGGGTATAGAAGCATGACTGTGGCGTGATCACTAAAACTGGTGCCAAACAAAAAGGACTTCTGAAACTACATTGGCACGTTGTTCTCCAACTGTGAGGGTATGCTAATCCTAGTCCAACTTGGTGCTAAGTTTACTTCCAACTGAATGAAAATCCAAAATGCACTGAAGTACTGAGTAGATATAAATACTAGCATGCTATTCGAGAATGCACATAAAAATACCGAAAGGTATGTCGTTCAAATTCTAAAGCATGATCTTAGGATTGATTTGTCTAGCAAGTATAATTCATGAGTATTAATGATTAATGTAAGCTAGGGTTTTGAATTTTATACATGGAACTATGCAAAATTTCCAAGAAACATGTTATTTAGATTATTGAAACTACATCAGCTAAAATATAGTGAATCTTTAAGGTCTTAGAAACACTAGGTCTAAAGAAGCTATGAAGAATCAAAGAATTGATTTAACTCTAGGGACTTAATCGGTGAAAGGAACACATTATTGAAATCCCACAAGTAATGAAATCTATAGAGAAATCCTTTGTATAGGGCTGAACTTGAAGAAGACCTCTGCTTGTTCTTGTGAGAATTGTCAACTATTACTGTTCTTTTCATTCTAATTTGGGTGATTTTAGGAGAATGAAGGTTAAAGGTAGTTTCTCACTAGTTTACTAGGCTTAGACTGAGTGAAATGATGTTGTTTAGGCTTTAAATGACGTAGTTAAAGTACCAAACACATAGGGAAAAAATAAATGAAAGCCTAACTTATATTCTATCAAAATGACCTCAAGAAGGGCATCACGGGTCGTCACGATGACCAAGGCCCGTCTAGTAGCTCGTGCAGATACCTTACCTTACAAGGCTTCACTAAACGGGTATAACATTTGACTCAAAGATCGGAATTAGGTAATCTTTGTGGCGTAGGTAAGAGGACACAAAGATCTTTAATTTGATAGGTAATGGTCCACTAAGTGCATTTTATGTTGAAAGATATGGTCGTTTAGATTTATCCCTAAACTCTAAGTCTGACAAGTCCTCTTCACGGTCCGTGTGGACCTTCATGGACCATTTAGACGTCCCTGGTGTTTAACCAGTAATTTTGAGGGTGAAGCCTTACTTAAAAGCTGAAGAAGTAACTTCAAGGCAGGCTTCTCAGGCCGTCTAGAGCACACGACCCATCAAGTGGGTCGTGAAGATGCTCAGCTCTGCCCGATAGGGCATCACTAAATTGAGTACAACTTTTTACTCCGGGCTAAAAATTAGGAAAACATAGTGGCATTGGAAAGAGGACTCAAAGACCTTTAATTTGATAGGTCGTAGGCCACCTAAATCATTTTGTAATGGAAGATATGATCATTTGAAGTTGACCAAAATCTCAAAGTCTATCAAGACTCTTTCATGAGCCACTTCACGGTTTGTGTAAAGCTCCACGGACCATCTAGTGGTCCTTGGTCCTGCACAGTAGCCATGGTAGTTTTTTGTCCCCTTTACAGGCCACTTCACGACCCGTGTAGAGCTCCATGGACCATTTAGTGGTCCGTGGTATTTCACTTTTTTCTGCGTGGACAACCACAAGCAGGGTGCTAGATCGTGGTCCTCTTCACAACTCGTGGACACCCTCTGTGGTTCGCCCTTCTCTCTTGTTCAATATTTGTTATGATTTATGAGTTGTTACAATATCTCCTTTTTGGGGTCATTCATCCCTGAATAAAGTCTAAAGAAGATGAGTTTGGAGGAAAAAGATGTAATCTCTACCAACTTAATACTAGAAATAGATATCTAACTAAATTGAGTTCCATGAACATGCAAATATGCTGGAATTCAATGATAACTAACGAAAAATGATACTAGTATTTAATTACACAAGAGTAAGTTGAGATACTGGAGAGACACTATTAACTCAAGCTAAACTGAATCGGAATGAAAGAGGTGAGGATACTTGGCCATCATGGCTGCTTCTGCTTCCCAAGTAGCTCCCACTACGGACTGACTCCTCCATAAAAACATTACAAAAGCGACTTCTTTATTTCTTAACCTATAAACCCAATGGTCGAGAATTTCAACTTGAACCTCTTCATATATGAGGCTATCCTTCAGAACCACACTCTCTAAAGGTACTATTGATGCAAAATCACCCATACACTTCTTTAACAAGGAAATGTGAAAGACTGGGTGAACTGCTACTAGTTCTACTGGAAATTCTAACTCATAAGCCACATTACCAACCCTTTTCAGTATTTTGTAAGGACCTACATACCAGGCACTGAACTTTCATTTCTTGCCTAATCTCATCACCCCCTTCATGGGTGACACTTTCAGAAAAACCCAATCATGGATTTAAAACTCTAAATTCCTTCTGCTTACATCTGCATAGGACTTATGACGAATCCGGTCTGTCTCTAATGAGCTGATCTTTCTTCATAGCCTCATGAACCAAATCTAGCCCAATCAAAGAAGCTTCACCTACTTAGAACTAACCAATCGAGGGCCTACATCTATGCTCATATATAAGGGCCCATCTAAATACTGGAATGGAAGCTATTATTATAACAGAACTCTTTGAGAGGTAGGTGATCATCCTAACTACCCTTGAAATCAATCACGCAAGCTATCAATATGTCCTCCAAGGTTTGAATGGTATGCACTGCATAATCCTCTGCAGAATCTATATTCTTGACAGCCAATAAGTAAGCTGACTTAGTGACTCTGTCTACTATCACCCAAATGGAGTCATGTTGTCTTCGACTATGAGGTAAGCCTGTAATGAATTCCTATTTATCATTTCCCACATTCATGTGGGAATGCTAATCTCCTGAGTCACACCATCTAGTTTCTGATGTTCTACTTTAACCTACTGACAATTAGGACACATAGCCATAAATTCTGCGATGTCTCTTTTTCTGTCGTTCCACCAAAATACTTCTCGTAGATCATGATACATCCTAGTGGAACCCATATGAATAGAATACCTGGAAATATGTGCTTCAGTAAGTATTCTCTTCTTCAACTCACCCACATTAGGAACACAAAAGCGACCCTAGTAAGGAAGCATGCCATCTTCCCCTTGGGAGGAAACCTCAACTCTTTGCTGATAACTGCACCTTTCAACAGAAGTAATATAGGATCACTATCCTATTTTTCCTTAACCTCCGCTACCAATGAAGATTCTGACCCATTCTGAACTATCATATCCCCATCTGACGTGCCCATACGGTAAACTCCTAAGCGAGGAATCCAATGAATATATTTGGCTAATTCTTTCTTCTCTTCCTCAACATGTGCTAATACACTACCTATGGATAGTCTGCTGAGGGCGTCATACACTTTATTGGCCTTACCTGGATGAAAGAGCACATTCATATCATAGTCTTTGAGGAATTCAAGCCATCTCCTCTAACAAAGATTCAACTCTTTCTGGGTGAACACATAATGGAGGCTTTTATGATATGTGAACATATCAACATGAACACCATACAAGTAGTGTCTCCAAATCTGTAGGGCAAAACTATGGCTACAAGCTCGAGGTCATGAGTCGGGTAGTTCTTCTCGTGGACCTTAAGCTATTTAGAAGCATAAGCTATGAACTTACCTTGCTACATGAACACACAACCTAGGCCGACCCTTGATGCATCACAGTAAACCACAAAACCGTCTGACCCATCTAGTAGAGTCAAGACAGGAGTTGTAGTCAACCTGGTCTTCAAATTTGAAATATTTTTCTCACACTCATCTGACCACTAAAACTTGACCTATTTTTAAGTCAACTTGGTCAATGGGGAAGCTATGGATGAAAATCCTAACAAACCTCTGGTAATAATTGGCCAAACCCAAGAAACTTTTGATATCAGTCTTAGAGGTGGGTCTAGACTACCTAAATTTTATGAGAATCCACTCGGATCCCTTCGTTGGATACCACATGACCAAGGAAAGTGACCGATTATAACAAGAATTCACATTTGTTGAACTTAGAGAATAGTTGGTGATCTTTGAGAGTTTGTAGAACAACTTTCGAATGAGTCACATGCTCTTCCTCACTCTAAGAATAAATGAGGATATGATCAATAAAAATGATGGCGAATAAGTCCAAATACTATGTGAATACCTTGTTCATTAAGTCCATGAAAAATGCAGGAGCATTTGTTAGTCCAAAAGACATAACTACAAATTCATAGTGACTATACTGAATCCCGAAGGCTATCCTCAAGATGTCACTATATCTGACTTTGAGCTGATGATAGCCCATCTGAGATCTATCTTAGAAAATCAATTAGCACCCTGAAGTTGGTCAAACAAGTCATCAATTTTGGGGATGGGATACTTATTCGTAATTGTGACTTTGTTCCACTAACGATAGTCAATGCACATTCTGTGAGAACCATCTTTCCTTATCACGAACAACACAAAAGTACTCGACAAAGAGATACTAGGTTTGATAAAGCCCTTATCTAGAAGTTTTTTCAACTCTCTTTCAATTCCTTTAGCTTAGTTGGGGCCATTCTGTAAGAATGAATAAAAATAGGTTGGATATTTTGAAGGAGATGTATTCCAAAGTCAATTTCCCTCTCAGGAGGAACTTTGAGATCTTCTGGAAACACTTCTGGAAATTCATTCACCACTGGATTAACTCAAGGGTTAGGGTTTCAGAGTTTGAATCCTTAACCCAAACAAGATGACAGATATACCCTTTTGAAATCATTTTCGTAAACTTAAGGTAAGAGATAAATCAACCCATAGGCACTGAGTTACTACCCTTCTACTCTAAGACTGGCTTGTTTGGAAACTGACACCAAACAATCTTAGTTCTACAATCGACTGAGGCATAACATGAATGTAATCAATCCATGCATAAAATAATATCAAAATCTACAATTTATAACTCTACAACGTCTGCTGAGGTGACTTTTTGGGAGCTGTGATAGGGAAATTTGTGTATATCTATCTAGCTATAACTAGGTCACCAACTAGAGTAGAGACAAAGAAGGGTTCGGAGAGAATTTCTGGACCGACACCAAAGTTTACTACTATACATAGAGTAATAAAAGAAAGTGTAGCCCCTGGATCTAACAATGCATACACATTTAAATGGAAGACTTATAACGTACCAGTGACTACATCAGGAAAATATTCTTGGTCCTGGTGAGAGCCTAAAGAGCATACAACCTATTTTGGCGCTAACACCATCTGTACTAGACGAGGCACCATGCTGAGTGGGCCGACCCAGTGGAGCTACTAAAGTTGTTGACTGAGCCCTATTAGTGTTACCTCCTTTACTTGCTTGGTAGAAGGGCAATCCTTCAACCTATGACAAAATTGGCCACACCTAAAATACCCCTCTCTGCCTACAAGATACTTTCCTGGATGGTTCTTAGCACACTTTTGGCAAGATGGAAAAGTCATGTTACCTGAATCACTCCCCTGAGACTTAGAGACTGAGGCCCTTCCTTTCTGATCTTGTTGAAACCTAGGGGATGGAGTACTAGCTAATGAAGGTGCTAAGGTTGTAGGACTTTGATGATATTGTGAGCAATTCCCACTACCCGACCTATGCTCAAAGTATTCATAATTGTCTATTTTATCCTTCTTGTTATCCTTACCCATTTCCTTGAGCTTATCTTCCTAAACCTGCTGAACATAGATGATTAATCTAGAGATATCCATATCTCCTAACAAAATAGCATTCTTGCACTCGGTCTTTACCAAATCGGATACTCCAAATAAGAACTTGCTCATTTCTTCTCTCAGATCAGAAACCATATGTGAAGCATACCTGGAGAGTTGGGTGAACTTTATCCCGTATTCATAGAATGACATCAAATCATCCCTCAAGTTCATAAACTTCTGAGCCTTAGCCTCCCTCAGCTATCTCGGGAAGAACCTGTCAAGAAAAGCTCTAGTCAAACAATCCCAAATAACATGAGCTGCATCTACACCCTTATTGTCTTTCCACTGCGTGAACCAGATATGAACCACATCCTTAAGTTAATAGGATGCTAGCTCAACACTATTAATAATGATCACTTGCATTACCTAAAGAATCTTCTTGACCTCATCAATGAAGTTCTATAGGTCATCACCTACCTTTGGCGCTAGAAACTCTGGCGGATTCATACAAACAAGGTCTTGAACCCTAGTTATAGCTAATCCACCAGTGTTGTTTGCAGGAACATAGGCTTGCTAAATTTCCTGGTTGGCTACGATCTAAGCCAAAAGCTGGATCACATTACGAAACTCTACTTTTGTAACCTCAGGTTTCGAGATGGGAGAAACTTTGTTAGCATTGCATATGTTAGATCTACGAGGAATCATGATATGAAATGCATAATGGAAAATTAGAAAGGAGATGTTGAATCACACTTCACGTAGGATTGGAATAACAAAAGAAAGGAAATTTTCTTAAAACAATTAGTAGCCTCACTCTGATTGGTGTGGCACACTTCACAATCATGAAAGAGACTCTACTTAGTGCAACTTTCAGATACTTTAGGACTTTTGAACCTGATACTCTGAACCAAGGTTATCACACTCGAGGCTACCTCTCGGACGTAACACGGGACCTAGGATCACAACTGACCCCAAGCTAACCCTGAGACTGGCATATCACAAGAATAATGAAATATAACTAAGAAAGTGGAAGCATAACTGTAAAGTGACTCATAACTAAAAGAAACTCAAATGTGAATATAACTGAATGTCAAAAGAGAAACAACCCAAATTAACTAAATAATGACTCTATGTCTGAAATCCTCTACTACTAATGAGCTGCTGGGACAAGTCCCCAGGTAACTCTAAAAATAATGAAAATAAACTAACTAAACCAAGAATAAAGAAATGTCCTCGAACTATGAGAACTCACCACTGAAGCAACTGAGTATAGGCAAGAAATCGAACTTAGTGTGAGCTAGATGCTAAGTGGTTGAACCTACATCATAAAATGATGTAGCGCAAAATATGAGTTAGTACTTGGAATGTACCAAGCATGAAAGGATATAGATACTAAGTTGAACAATGATATAACTGAGCAATATAATAATGAGCATGAAAATAAATTGTACTGAAGTGTTACTGAAAAGCTATGCTAAATGCAATGACCAAGTATTAATCATATAGCTAATATGTTGAATGGAACGCTGAAATGAATACTAATAACATGGTCAATGAAATGAAAGTATGGTTGTAGGATCTACTATTAACCGACATAAAACAAGTGAGCTAAACATGAAGTTCAATGTATACACCCCATCGAGAGGACCCTATATACCTTGCCAGGGGTATAGAGGCATAATTGTGGCGTGATCACTAAAACTGGTGCCCAAAAGAGGGGACTTCTGAACCTACATTGGCACATCGTTCTGGGAATGTGAGGGTACACTGAACCCTAGTCCAACTTGGTGCTAACTCTACTCCTAACTAAATGGAAAGTAAAATGCAATGAAGTACTGAGTAGCCTAAAATACTGATATGCCATCTTGGAATGCACATAAATATACTGAAAGATAAAACATTCAAATTCTAAAGCATGAGCTTACATCTGATTAGTCTATTAAGTATAATTCATGAGTATTGATGATTAATGTATGCTAGAGTTCTGAATTTTCTACATGGAACTATGCAAAATTTCCAAGAAACATGCTATTTAGATTATGGAAACTATAACAGCTAAAACACAATGAATCTCCAAGGTTTTAGAAACCCTAGGTCAAAAAAAGCTATGAATAATCAAAGAACTGACTAAACTCTAGGGACCTAATGGGTGAAAGGAACCACTAGCAATATCCTACATACTTGGTGACAAAATCTATGGAGATATCCTTGGATTTCGGGACTGAACTTGAAGAAGACCTCCGTTTGTTCTTGTGAGAAACTGTTGACTTTTACTTTTCTTTTCGTTCTAATCTTGGTGATTTTAGGAGACTGAGGGTTCTAGGTAGTTTTTGACTAGTTTACAAAGCTTAGACTATGCAAAATGACACAGTTTAAGTACCAACCTCATAGGGAAAAAGAACAATGTGACCCTGACTTAAATGACGCCGAAGTGACTTCAAGAGGGGCTTCACGGGCCATCATGACCAAGCCTGCCTAGCAGCTCGTGAAGATGCCCTACCAACAGGGCTTAACTAAAATTGGCATAAATTTTTACTTTAATCTTGGATTTAGGTAAATTAAGTGGCATTGGAAAGTGGACTTACAAATCTTTGATTTGATAGGTAATGGGCCACCTAATACATTTTGTGCTAAAAGATATGGTCGTTTAAAGTTGTCCCTAAACTTTAAGTCTGCCATGTCCCCTTCATGGTCCATGTGGAGCTTCAAGACCATTTAGACAACCGTGATGCTTAATCAGTTATTTTGGGGGTAAAATTTCACTTAAAAGCTGACGAAGTTACTTCAAGAAAGGCTTCATGGGTCGTCTACAGAACCACGACCCATCAAGTGGGTCATGAAGATGCTCTACCCAACAGGGCTTCACTAAAATAAGCATAACTTTTTACTCTGGGCTCAGAATTTGGAAAACTTGGTGGTGTTGGAAAAAGGACTCAAAGACCTTCAGTTTTATAGGTCGTGAGCCACCTAAATAATTTTGTTTTGAAAGATATGATCATTTGAAGTTGACCCAAACCTCAATGTCTGTCAAGCCTCTTTCATAAGCCACTTCACGACACGTGTGAAGCTCCACTCTAGTGGTCTTTGGTCCTTCATAGTAGCCATGATGATTCTGTGTCCCCCTCATGGCCGATGTGGAGCTCCACAGACCATTTAGTCGTCCGTGGTCTTTCATCTTTTAGTGGGTGCACAACCACGAGTAGGGTGATGGATCTTAGTCCTCTTCACATCTTGTGGACCCCCTCCATGGTTTACCTTTCTCTCTTGTTCACACTAAGTTCTCATTTTTGAGGTGTTGCAATGGCCCCTAAGATTAGATTTGGACATCAACACACCAATCTTCAGGAATCTATTTGACATTTTCTCTTGTACTTGGAGACCGGCAACCTAGGTTGTGATACCAATTTGTCACGACCCAACCAACCAAGTCGTGCAGGCACATACTCTAACATTTGGATGTGAGAATCCTCAACCCTAAACTTAATTTGGGTGAGACAGAAAATAAATACAACATCATCTTACACCCTAAATGGTTATGAAATTACCAAAAATTGATTTGAACAGCCAAGTGATTTAACAAGGAAATATACTAACACCTCTATGGAACTAGTCTAGATAAGTACAAGAGCTTAGAATAGTACAATTATAAAAGAAATATGAACAGATCCTACCATAAGGAAATAATACTGGAAGCTTTCGGAGATCATCATCATCATTACCTATGAAATATAAAATGAATTCCTACAACCAGACTATGTTATGTGACATTGTAAGATTAGTATCAGTACAACCAACACGTACTGGTATGCATCATCGGTCTCTCTACCGTATATTCTAGAAATGAAATTACTAAGTAGTAAACATACTTACATAAAAAATATTATATACGACCATCACCTATATGCATATACCAATAGCCTAACATTGGACCCTTTTTTTATGAACACACATTTGTTCCCTTTACTACCACAAGTACCATAAATGGCTATAAACCATCAATTTCATAACACTTAACCTTACAATCAACAACAAATCATCCCAATAAAGAAACTCAAGATTTACAATCATGAACTAGAGAGTCACCCATATTCATTGTCTTTTCCCATCCTAATAGCAATAAACAACAACCTTGAACTATCCAGACTCCTTGCCCAAACGCCAAAGCATGAAACCTCATGTCAATTTAAAACATACCATGCAGTAGAAAACATGTCTAACTACTTAATTAAGAAAACCTAGCCTACTTGGGCCCCAAGCATCTTCTACAGAAGTCTGATCGCAAATGTTGAACCCTTTGTGAAGCCTTAGCTTGTTCTTGGTCTAAAATAACAAATACAACACAACATTCAATCAAACGATGACCTAATAATTCCCAAAATACAACCCAATCCTAAAATAGGCCAAAGTATGATGAACTTCCCCAAGTTAGGGCTTTTTGCAGCATGGAATCATGTCAAAAACCTCAATACCCTAGATTTTAAGGCTTAAGAATCAGTGTAAAAGGTTAGGGGGTAATAATCTTACCTCTACCAATGATTTCAATGGAAAATTAAGTGGAAAAAGCCAAAACTTGCCCCCTCCTAAGTCTAAAAACACAAAGTATAAAAAATAAGGGTTTAGGGGTTGCTTCTGCACTGAAACCCATTTTGCCCCGATATAGAATTCTGAGCATCGCTATAGCGGGATGTCTCCTTCTGTAGTGGGCTCGACCAAACATTAGAGCCTTAAAAGTTTGAAGAAATCATTCTTACAACATAACATCTTCCCTTGACGTCCCAACACATACCTTCCACGCCAAGATCAATTCCGGGAGTTCTATCTACCAAATCTGATCTTCAAAGCCCCTACAGACTCCTTAATGTCTTTGATACAAGTATATCTCAACAAAACAACAACATTACACCCCATACATCATTGGATAGCCCTAGACCTCACCAATCCCAAATTCAATCTAAGGTTGACCTATCCAAAACAAATTTAAGCCACTACCCGAAATGTTTTTTTGGCTCAAACTCTTCACTATTGACCTACTCACAATGACCAAGTAAGGTCATTATAGTACGGTCCATAGATTAATCTATGACTCATAAAATATATCCTTAAGAATCATACTAACTTATGAGTTTTAGGAGTTTGATCTACGGACCAAACCACTATCTATAAATATTCTACGACCCATATATAATGCCCTTAAAACTTAGGGAAGATATCATATTTCTGAACTTTAATCTACGAAACTCATCTATAATCTATAAAAGCTTTAAAGACCAAGAAACAATACTCATAATTCTCATACCAAATTCTTAAATTCTCTGATGTTGTTCTATGAATCTCATCTACGATCCGTGGTTCCTTTTATGGCCCTTAGACGTTGTCCCTAAAACACTGAAAATTTTGAACTTTTCAAGGTCTAATATGGACTTCAAAACTTTTGGAGCTTTATTGTGCTTGAATGTACAAATCCATTTAGTACATGATTGCTACTTTGAGATGTTTTTTTTAATCTAGCACTAAACACATGATAATTAAGAGTTTTTGATCACACGTGTTGAATATTATAAAAATTATTCAACCAACCGTGTTCTTTAATATTGTATATTGTATGCATCATAATTCATGTTTCTTCAAATAGAATTACATTAGAAATGCATTTGTTAAAAAAAAATAAAGAAACTTTGTCATTTTCGAGTGAAGCAAATGAGATGGAGCATTACAAGGTATGTGCCACTGACATAATTTATGTCTAATGCTAGACATCATTTATCTAATGGAAATTTATATTGCTCTACCTTCGTTAGTTATAATACATGGGGTAATACTTTCCATTGGCATTAAGATTGTGTAGAATAACCGTATGAAGATTCAAATAGAAAAGCACAATCAAATTTTATATTTTGTCCATGATGATTTATTCCAAAAAATGATGCATAAATCATATGATACTTATATGGTTGATATATGGTATCAAAATACACGACATCACCAAAAAAGTATAGTTAGTAATGAATCGACCATCTCTCCATAAAATAATAGTTATACGTCGTTCAGAATCAAGTTGAACATCCTAGTAAAATAAGTCTCACTCATATGTCTATTATTGAATTAGTTAACAACACTTTGAGAATGCTCTCCTTGCACCTTGGAGTTCATCAAATGATCTATAAATTAGATAGAACTTTAGAATTAAGTAATAGGGAAGAAGGAGAACTAATATTTATAGTCTTTTTAACTATTTATGAAAATCACTCTTTTCATAGTTAGTTTATGTTAGCTACTAACTTAACTTCGTTTTAGATTATAATTACTATTAATTGTATTTTTAATTATTTATTAAAATAAGTCATCAAATATATTTGTATTTGTCTTATATAGTTATTTAAACTTATTACATATTAACAGTAGTGTGTGTCTGTACATCATTTTAATGGTGTAATAATGATAAAATTTTCAAAATTAAATTATTTATACATTAAAAAACATCATCAATTTTAAAATGGTTATCACTCGAGAAAACCAAAAATAATATTTATTAAAACCATTCTTTTTAACTATTTATTAAAGACTAATATTTATAGTCTTTTTAACTATTCAGAAAAACAGTCTTTTCACCGTTAGTTTATGTTAGCTACAAACTTAACTTCCTTTTAGGTTATAATTAATATGTATTGTACTTTTAATTATTTATTAAAATAAGTAATCAAATATATTTGTATTTGTCTTATATAGTGAATTAAACTTATTAGGTATTAACAGTAATGTGTGTCTGTAGATCATTTTAATGGTGTAATAATGATAAAAAATTTAAAATTAAATTATTTACACATTAAAAAAACATTATAAATTTTAAAATTGTTATCACTCTAGAAAACCAAAAAACAAACAACCTATTAATTTTTTTTTTGATACCACCTCAAATAACAATTAGTTAATTAAAAACCTAAAATGATCATTTTGATGGTTAAATTTAAATATAAAAAGGATCAAAGGAAAACTATATTAATAAAAACACCTCCAATATAAAAGTGATCAATTTCATTAAAAAAATAATTAAAAATCTATATTCAATTCAGTTTTCTTTCTACTTTTTTGGGTGTGGTAGGATGGGTGGGGGTGAGAGTGAGGGTGATTGGGGATTCCATACACTTCTATGAATATATATATTTTCTCTTTCTTTTCTCCTACATTACTAGAAAAGTCTATAGAGATACTATCAAAACATCAACTAAACTTTAAAGAAAACAATAACTATGATATCTTGATTTTTCCTTTTCCTTCTTCAACATTTACTCAATCTTTGCTAACACATATTTTGTTAACAATAGCATCCCTTATTGCTTCTTTGTTCATTGAAGCCCTTTCATTCTCAAGCTCTCACATATAATTTTTAACTTCTTTTCATATCATATCTTGCAAAACTATCAAAAATTCTAGGCTCAACAATTGTTTCTCTGTACTTGTGACCAACATTTCCACTCTGAGTTGTTGAAATTTGGGGCATAAAATATGATGGAGTAGGCTTAGATGCCGATATAAGTGCTAGTTGACCTATTCACTCGATTTGATTCACTGGATTCAAATCCTTGGTAGACCTAAATCCAGGTAAAGAGACCCAGATGTGTTGATGGATCAGGCATTACTGGTGCCATAGATGAAAGAGTCAAAATTTCACCTAGTGGGGCACTAGGTGGATAAAGACTCAACAAAGGTAACCCAGATAAGCCCAAATTGTTCATATTAGATAAACATAGACTTAGAGATGTTGATGGTTTAGGCATTACTGGTGAAACTTAAAAAAGAAGCAAAATTTCACCTAGTGGAGCAGGTGGATAAATACTCAACTGAAGGCAACTAGAAAAACCCAAATTGGTTAAATTAGATCCAGGTGGACTCAGAGATATTAATGATCGGGTATTATAGGTGAAAATTCTAAAAGAGGTAAAATTTGACCCGGTGAGGCAATGTGCAGATACAGACACAATAGAGGGAACCTATCAAAACCCAAGTTGCTCCAATTAGATCTATATGGACTACCTGAATTTTTACCCACCCTAATACTGAATGATTTCTTCAACCGAGGTTGAGGATTTTCCAAAGTCAAATCTTCTGAAATCAAAGGACTTTTTCATTTTAGGGTAGAATTTCAATGATTTTTTATCACATTATCTGTTCGACCTAGCAACAAATGGGCTATCTTTGCCCATCGCCTACCTATTTTGGCATGAGCTCTGATAATAGTATTATCTTCTTCAAGAGTAAAAGGTCAATGCTCCATTTGAGGATTAAGCTGATTACACCGCCAGAACCTACACGATTTGCCAAATCGACTCGAAATCAATTGGCCAATAAGAGACCAATTCTTTGCTCCATGTTCCTTTACTAGCTTCTGCAATAGCTCATCCTCTTCAGGATTCCATTGACGCTTGATCATACTTATTTTCTTCATTCTTTCCAATGAAAAAAACTAATGAGATATTATAATGGAAGAATAAGGTCTTGCATTTACTTGATAAAAAACACGTAGGGAGAGAGGGATATATATAGTGGGGGAGGGGATAGAAGGAATAGGAGTTACCAAGTTAATAGGAAGTTATTAATTATAGTGTATCATATACCTAAATCTCAGGAAAATTGATTAGTTTGTTTCTTTAAGCAGTGCTTGGTGGTTTGCATTAGAGGGAATAGAATTCTAACAATATTGAAGTTTGACTAGCAGTTATTTTAGGAATAAAAATATAATAACATTCAAACAATTCATTTTAACTACAATTATAGTTTGACTGATCTTTTCGGCAAATTCTTTTTAAGTTGATTCAGATCAAACTAAAAAATATAAAATATTTACTTTGATATGTATTTTTTATTATTTAATTATAATTGATCAACTATATTCTAAACTTATCATGAAAAATGATGCCACGACCCGACTTCCCAAGTCATGATGACACCTACTATAACTCGCCAGTAGTTAAGCCAGCCCGTACCCAAAACAACAAGAAATTAGTACCATCGTAGAAATAACTAGAAAATAACACTAACAAAGAAAAGATATAAACGGAAGCAAAGGAAAAAATATAGATAGAAGAAACCCTCCAAGAACCTGGATGTCAAGAGATCAAAGCTCTTTAATTTGAATAAATACAAGTCCCAAAACTGGACTACAACAAACTGCCTCTAAGGCAAAAGACTACCTGACATGAGTACAGAATGAGACAGGTTGATCTAGGGCACAAGTTACTCAGCCTTATCTCTGATATCCCCAAGCTGCAAAAGATGGCACGAGCAATCACCATTAATAGTTGGTATTTAGGACCTACATCACGAAAAGATGCAGAGTATACCATAAGTACCAAAACAAAGGTACTTAGTAGGCATCATAGGCCGACTGAGCAGGAAAGGTATAAACAATCTAAAAAGATAAAATCTAGATAGATATATAGGTTAAAACGGGAATAAAAAGAAAGCACACGAGCATACCGAAATTTAATCTAAGTACACCTAAACAAATATATAAGTCGAACCCAAAAGCCCAGAAGGTACACTCATGCAAGTTTAAAGAAAACTCAAACGGACCCCCATAAGCCTAATTGCTACACAAAATAACTAAGTCTACTAAGGAAAGAGTACCATGAACCATAAGTTGGGCTCCCAGCCTATGTAACCAAACTCCCAGCCTAGATAGCAAGAGTAAAAAATCAATATAGGCTGCCAAAACAATAAGTCCATTCCCAACCCAACTAGCAAGATTGACCCGAATGGGTGTCGACCCTGAAGAGGATCTAAGATAAGGCCACCAAGCTAGCAGTCCACTCCTAGAGACGTAAATTGCCCATTTAGAAAGAGTGAACTAGGACCATGTCCACTCTAAAGGGGATCTCAAGTAGGCTCCAAGCCATCGTGGATCAACATCCACTACAAAAGAATCATAAAAAACTCAAAGACTAGAACAACTAAAACCCGAGAAAGCACAAAACCTCCAATAAATCATCAGAGCTTTAAAAATAGGGAGAGAAGATAAAAAAAAAAAACGTCTAACAAGTTGCAAAAATTCCTAGACTAAGGCTCAAACTATCAGACCCAAGTGTTCTATTCCAGTTTACAAGAACCTAGTCCTTTTGAAATGACGTCAGAGACATACCAAATCTACAAGGCTCATGAGTCTAAGGCAGTAATAGTCTATCCTAGAATAAGGCCACACATGCTTCATATATTAAGTAAAAAAAAAAGTAATTCAGACACCATGCAACAACACACGTACACAACCCTAACTAACATAGTACTACACTCGAAATTGTGTCGCTCAATCCTAAAATATGGTTTCTAAGAAGATAAGAAAGAATAACTAGACACGCGCCTCCAATTCATATTAATAATCATTAATTCAAACATTAAGACTCAATCTAAATAGAAAAAGAAACCATAGCCTACATGTAGGCAGAGCATGCGCGCTCCAATTCATAATGACGAAGCATTTTCTTTTCGAACAACCTCTGAACGTTGCCACACTATCAAGAATAGGATCACAATATTAGTATGGCCATTTAGAAACCAAAATAAAATAAAATGGAAATGGACCTATTTTGGAGTCAAATAGGAATTGTGAGACCTGTACCAAAATTTCAAAAATTGACTCCGTCAAGAAGTCTTAAACTATGCCTCAAACTTGTGGTTATGAAAACATGGAAGTCATCATTTCAAGGTAATGTGCACCCCAATTTGGGGTGGCTGAGCTTGGTTTTGGATCTTTAATAGAGATTTTATTGCATAGGCTGTTTTAGCATGTTTCTAAGCTCAAATTTTCCTATTTTTGGGGCACAAGTCCTAGATCTATGTAATACCTTTTAATGAAGTCAATTTTGGGATTCTCAACGTGGGTCTTAGATTTTAGTTTTGACAGAATTTTGGTCTGTCTACCATTATTGCATTTTTCTGTCTAAACATCCATATTGACATTGTGATCAATAAGTTGTTAGTGTAGTAGTGATCGAAGGTGTTTCAGAAGTGATTAGCTCTTGTGTGGTGTATTCTATGTCGCGTGATAGACTATGAGGTATGCTTCAGTATAGTATTAGGCTTTATTAGATTATTTTTAGTATGAACTACATGTGATATAGGTTGGTATTTGCCGAGTACTAGAACTATTTTCTTTATTCTATCTTTTCTTGACTTACGTAGAAGTGTGAGGCTTATTGTGGGTGATGGGATCATTATTTTATGCTAGAAGCATTGCTTATTTGTTATCTTTGCATGACTATCCTTGTTAAGATTACTATTTGAGGCCTTGTGCTTGGATGATCCTTAGATGCCTTAGAATGTGTTGAAGTGTCCTTGTAGGTGTGTTCTTCTCCCAGTAAAGTTGGTGTCTTATGGTGTATCTTTTTTAAGTTCTTGATGCCTTAGTGGTTGTCATAAAAATAGGTTGCCATGAAATGTGCTCGATTGTGAGCTCGAGTGACATATTTGAGGTAAGACATCAATCATTGTGTTATTCTCATCCATTACTTGATTTTGAGCCTCTCCTCGATTCTTTCATTTTATGATTAAAGGTAGGCTTGATATGCCTTTATTGAGATTGTTGATTATATTATGTAGCCCGTGGCCATAGTCAAGGTCTAGTTGAATTCCAGGTTAGTTCTTTTTGGCTTGTAGCATAGTAGTATTAGTGTTGTATTTCTGATTTTGTGTGCCTTGTTTGGATGTTGGTGATTACATGCATTGGTTTGGTTGCTCATAGTCATGTGTATTGAGGTACGATCCAGTTCACGTATTGGTACATCATAGCCTCCTATTCATAGACGTGGTGTGCTTCACACCCATGAATTAGACTCTACTTAATGCGACTTTCAAACAACCTAGGAAACATGAACCTGATGCTTTGGTACAAGTTTGTCATGACGCAAGACTATCTCCTAGTCATAACATGATGCTTAGAGAAACAAGTGACTCCAAAATAACCTCATTGTCTGGCATCTACCATGATATTAGAACATATATGAAATAATAGTAATATGCTAATGCGAAAGCTGATTTTGAAAAATAGTCTATTAAACTCAAATATTAGATAGACAAAATCTGAATTTAACATAAGCTTAAAAACTAACAGCTAAACTGTCTGAAAGTCTAAACTAGGATGAGTTGATAGGACAATCCCTTAGCTAATTCTAACTATCTGAAACAAATACAGTAATATTGAATGAATTAATAAGATTCCACTTCGAAAGATGAGGACTCACCAACAGGTACTACTATGCTGATTGAAAGTTATACTAACCATAACCTAAATATTGAACGTTCAAACCTATTCTATTAAACAATATAGGCGAAAAATATGCAATGAATACTTTGAATTAACTGAGTATGTGTGGCATGTATGATGAAATAACAACTGAATATGTTGAACTGAAACGACATAAGTTGATGCATTGACCTAGTAAATAACATGAATTTCTTATAAAAATGTTGTAGTAAAATAATTGAATGCTTGGTCATGTCATAATTGCAAGTCTGAATTATGGGAGATTTTAAAACAAACATATAACCATGTGAGATAGTACATGGAGTATGATGTATAATCCCTATTAAAAGGGCCCAATATACTTTTTCAAGGTCTAAAGGTTGATTTGAGCTAATATGGATTCATTGAGCTAATGTATGTAGAAGCCTTAGGATTTAGGTTTCAACTAATGGGTAACCCTTATAATCCTATTGTAGCACGTAGTTATAGGACATAGGGATTGCTACTAAAGCTATCATGCCTCGACTAATGAGTGAGCCTTCATCCCTAAGTACGCAGGTTGCTAAGTAAAACTCCCAAAGAAAAACATGCAAATAATATAAAATGGTAATAATCTGGTAATACTAAATTACATTCATTAACTTATAATCAATTGAGTAGATCATGAATTCTGATAACTGATACATATACGAATAGACACTTTATTTGGAATTATCTTAAATTTTAACAAATCTAGTAATATTGGACATGGATGATCTTAAATAATAGAAATGTGAGACATGAAAATATCTAATTCTAAGGGTTCAAGAAACTTCTATATAATTACTGATATGTAAATTAAATTACATGTTTTCAACCATTCATGAAGAAGATTAAGTAAACAATGAAGAAATCATGTTTAACATAAAACTCTAGGCCCAGAGGAAATCAAAAACTTAAACTAGGCTTTAATTTTCAGACTCAATGGGTGAAAAGAAACCCACTAATGAAATTACCAAATATTTGAACTGAAAACACAAGCTTGAATCCTTTAACAAATTCTTGTAGATCTAAAACCTAGTTCTTGCTCTAGAGGAGCCTTAAATGAAGAAGAATTTGATTTGAGGAGTTGTGTGTGAGACGGGAGGGTTTAGATCACTAAATTTTCCTTAATCCCACTTAGAGTAGGTTAAAACGACATAGTATAGGGATTAAAAGAGTGGGAAAACCCCAAAATGGCCCTACCTAAGAACAGATATCAGGATACCACCTTAATTTTCTCTAATAGTACACCTCGAGACACCAAATATCTCTTAACCACACAATACCAAGCTTCATTAGAATCCATCCTTGCCTGATATTTTTGCTAACTCTCATCCTATGGAGAACTTTACCAGGCACTTACACCCTAACCAAAGCTATAATGAGCACATCACCACCACTCAGTAACCAAAATGTATTATCATGACCAACAAGAGGGATATGACTGATGAAGAAACCATTTACTAAACCTACTCCTCAACCAACCTACTACTAAGGATCATATTTCATGAACAATCCAACCTATTTCAAATCTTCCAATATTTTCCTATGCCCTTTTCAAGAGCTACTATCAGGCCTTAATCATTCTCATAAATTTATCCTAGAAGTAATGTCCAACACTTCTCAACCAACTACGGTTCATTTTGCTAAATACTACATGAGTGATTTTTCCCACTAATGGATAACCATCATTTCACCAATACCCAAAAACATTGTCCCACCAACCTCTCTGTTCCTCATCAAACACGCATCATCACTATAATTTAAGTAGTTACCCAATCAAGGATGACAATCACTGCGCAAAATAAGTTCTAATTTTAGAATATATAAAAAGAGTATATAAAAGTTTCCTCAACCCGGCAACATCACCCATACAAAACCGATAACCTTAATGCCCAGGGCTACCATATCTACCTTGTCCTGCAAAATTCTCTCATTCACTATTTTTCGTATTAAAATATGAAACCAAAGTTTTAAATTTAACATAATCTCAAGACCAAACCAAGTGATGAACAGACAACTCATAATTACATTATCACAGAATAAATTTTAGCAACATCAACACACAATTCATGCTGTCATATACTTTCTATAATACCAGAGTAGCTCTTTCCATGGTTCACAACCATGCTGACTGTCTCAAATCCGAGTTTACCCATGGTAGTAACAAATCCTTTTTCCCTTACCATCTCTACCAATGGTGAGCCCATGTAGTTTTAAAGTCATCCCATGTATAATGCAGACTTTGCCTCATATCCATAAAGTTTTAGGATTGGACTATACAAAAACATGCTCAAAAAAATGCATAGACATTTATAATTAGTTTATTGGTCATAATCAAGTAAAGAATTTTTCTTGTCCACAATATCACAAAAATACAAGGAATTACCTCTCGCACAACTTTACTCATTCAGGAAAATACCCTTCACACATTTGCATTTAATCAAGCAATATAACACACAGAGTAAAATTCATTAAGCCTTGGTAATCATGTTAATCAAGTTCATGGAAACCTTCTCATATCATAGATAACCACTAATTGACCCATGAGTTCATATGACCCCCTTAAGGCTAGATACCGATTAGAACATTCCAGTTCAAATTTTCCCTTGCTTTTGTACCATCAGTTGCAACAGCAGCATCCACACTACTTCATTAAGATACTAATTGGAATGTAGATATATTAATTGGGCTCAACCTATACCACAAGTGACAGACTGCACAAAAAGAATAGAGAAGTAAGACAGATTCCTAGAATGCTTCATGGCCCCTTAAGAATAGATGTGGACATCAACACACCAATCCTCATGACTTTATTCGACATTTTCTCTTGTACTAGGAGAATGATAACCTTGGTTGTGATACCAATTTGTCACGACCCAATCCACCGAGTCGTGTAGGCACATACTTTAACACTTAGATATGAGAATCCTCAACCCCAAACTTAATTTAGGCCAGATAGAAAATAAATACAACATCATCTTACACCCTATATGGTTATGAAATTACCATAAATTTAGTTGAAACTCCAAGTTATTTAAAAAGGAAACATAGTAACACCCATAAGGAACTTGTCTAAATAGGTACAAGATCTTATAAGAGTAAAATTATAAAAGAAATAAGACCAGATCCCACCATAAGAAAATATAAGTAGAAGCTCTCAGAGATCAACATCATCATCACTTTTGAAATATAAATTGAATTCCAGGAAGGCGAAATGATCTGATGGACCCTTATACTTGTATGAGCTTGTATTCTGAACATTTCTACTTACCTCTTTGTCAAATAAACCCTTTAAATCAATAAAATATAACACCTTAAACCCCTCTGACCATTTACCAAGCTTATGTAACAACTTAATTACTGATTTGGCATAAGCACGTGATTTCACGCAAAAAAAGAGCGTGGAAATAAAAATTTAGACTAAAATAAGTAAAAGAAAAGGGAAACTACAATAAACAAAACAAAAATAAATGAAAAATATAAACTTCACTCTTTCTTCTTTCCCAAACCCCTCCCTATTTCTTTTTCTTTTTCTACCATCAGTCTATCACCTTCCCTGTTGTTCCCCCCACCCAGTCCCCCATTCCATTCGTTCTCCCTTCCCCCACTCATTTTCAGGTCTTTTTCTCTTTTTTATTTTTTCATTTTTTTCTTCCCCCAAAATAGAAATAAGATAGTGCAAAAAAATGAGAACAGAATGAGCAAAGGAAAATTGAGAAAATTGGTGCAATATCCAAATTCGCGGAAGATGTCTAATGAGTATCTTTAGTGCTCCATCTTTAAATTTGACGTTTTTCTTGATTTGTCTTTCTTTTATATTTTCTAGATTAAAGTGACAAAAATGAAAAATAATTGTTGAATGTCTTTATTAAATTAGATGAAATATATTGTGTAAAATTGTTTATAAATATTAGAATATATTGAAATGCTTTAATAGTGATTCATTAGCATCCATGGAGAAGAGAGTTTTACAAGTGTTGGTCAAGTGACATGAAAATGAGGATGGAGTGAAAAAGAAGAAAAAATTAATTTGTTTTAAAAAGTAAATAATAAATGATGTGATATAAAATCTGATGTGGATTATAACAAGTCATTTTTATTGTTTGTTTGAAGTTCACACAAAGACAAAGGGGTTTAAAATGCTGAGTTTCATCGAGTTTAAGGGTTCAGTTGACAAATAGTTATGTAAAACCATTCAAAATACAAGTGTATACAAGTACAAGGGTCGATCAAAAAAAATTTTAACAGCCGACTCGGCAAAGTAGGGAGTGAACGCAGAGTGACTTGGTGATCTGCCAAGTTGAACACCCCTCACCTTTTTGCTTGATCTCAATGTCCAGTGTTCTGGAACTTTAGACGAGCTATGTTGAGCTCACCATTCTATTCGGCGTGTCGCCAAAGTGCCCCCCATCGCCTTATTGATGTCATCCAAGAGTCGACATACTGAATTGCTTAAGTATGAATGTGGAAGGCTTTCTCACATTGAATGAATCTAGGTTGAAAGGATTGCTCACCTAAAATGAATCTAAGCTAAAAGACTAAGAAATTGATGAGGCTAGGGGCGATTACCCATGACCTCTAAATGAGGAGGATATGAGGTGATTCCCTACATTCCTTAGAATAGAATAAGAGGCGACTATCCTTTTTCTTTTATGTTGAACAAGAGGCTACTCCCCACGTTGCTATCATGATGTTGGTCATAGAGGCAAGTACCCATGAAAGATATGGAGGTGAGTACATGTTTCTTATGATGAAGGATATGAAGGTGTGTACCCACGACTCCTTATATAATGGCATGGAGGCGAGTACCCATGTTATACGATGTTGGAAATAGAATTGAGTACCCTTAGGGGTTGTTTGGTGTGAAGGATAACTTAAAATAGTCCTGGGATTGAATTATAGTGCCACTTAATTTGTTGTTTGGTTGGCAAGCCCGGGATAACTTAAGTCGAGATTAATAATTAGTATCGGGATAAGTTATCCCTTCTCATGGGTGGTACAATAATCTCGGGATAACTTATCCCGGGATAAAATGACTAAATGACAAAAATGTCCCTTTAAACACTTTTTATATAGTACTTTTCACATCCATGAAGGGTATTTTTGTAAACTTATATGTTGTTCTTAAGATTTATTATTTTGAATTCAACAAACCAAACACTCGATAATAATAATCTTAGCATAACTTATCCCATTATAACTAATCCCATCATAACTAATCCCATCATAAGTTATCCTATCATAACTAATCCCATCTTAACTTGAATTCAAACCAAACAACTCCTTAATACTATATGTAAGGTGAGAGGCGACTACCCATGAGCCTTTATAGGAAGGCAAGAGGTGATTCCCCATGTCTATAAAATATAAGCTAACTATGTTATGATAGGTGATGATATTGGATGATGGCTTGAGTTTTCCTTCTATGATGAGTAAGACTAGTGGAGGATTACCCATCTCTTGGCAAAGTATTCTATGAGGTTACTTCAAGAAGTATTCATTATATGTTGGTATGATATATTATGTTCATTGATTTTGCTTCTGTCTTATGTTGTCTAACTCTTATGTTTATGTTGATGTTTATGCAAGCTATTATATTTAGTACATTATTGTACTAACGCATACTCTTGCCTACATTTCTTATCAAATATTGGGTCCAGCATTCCTGACTCTCATCCCCGTGGCTAGGATTTATAGTAGAGGCATAGCATTTGAGGAGTTGGTCGCCATTTCTCTTTTGTTTCTTTTCATTTTAAGTATTGAAAATTGTTGTATGGGCTTTGTCCCAAGATTTTGTTGGTTTAGATGATTTTTGAGACACGAGTATTAGACATCCGTTTTGCAATTAAAGACTTTGATGTTGTTTATATTGTTTTAAATTTCACTGATTTTCTATTATCTTGATTATGAATGCTAAGTGGCTTATATGAGGCCTCTTGGGGTCTTGTATGCCATGTTACATTTAGGAGGTACCTCTGGGTCGTGACAAACTTGGTAATGAGACCACAATCTTTAGAAAGGTTCTAGGATGTCTCAAAACCAGGTCTAGTAGAGTCTTGTTCATGAGTGTGAAGTGCGCCAAATTTTTGAATGAGAGGCTACAAAATGTTTAGGAAAATTCATTTCTTCATTACTCTAATTTGTACGATAGAGTTTAACTCTATAAGGTCTCTCTCCTAATCCTTAGCCGATGGTCTACATGATATTAGTACTCGAAGAGCTTTTGCTAGAAGGATTGAGGGAGAAGAGATTTGTCAAGGAGATCCTCCTCAAGCTTCTCAAGATCCAGTTGACCCTTTGGCCGAGCAAGTGACTAATGCAGTGTTTAGGACTGCTTTACAAGTATTGGCTCAAGTCGTTACGGCCCAAGCCAATAGGGAGGTTGTAGTCCCCACGAACCCAAATATGGGTACAGCGACGTCTTGAATGAGGGACTTCACTAGGATCAATCCTTTGGAATTCTATGGTTCTAAGGTTGAGGAAGATCCTCAAGAGTTCATTCATGAGGTTTACAAGGTCTTGACTATTATAGGAGTTACTCCGGTGGAAAAGGAGGAATTGGCCACTTATCAACTTAAGGGTGTTGCTCAAATTTGGGTCAACCAATGAAAGAAACCAAGGCCAGTAGATGCAGGTCCCCTTGAATGGGAAAGGTTTAAGACCAATTTTCTTGATAGGTTCTTTCCTTTTGAGATGACAGAGGCAAAACTTCTTGATTTTATTAATCTCTAGCAAGGAAACATGACTGTGAAAGAATATGCATTGAGGTTCACTCAATTGTCGAAATATGCTCATTCTATAGTTTTCGACTCTAGGCAAAGATGAGAAAGTTTATTTCGGGTGTGTCCGAACTGGTAGTGAAAGAGTGTCGAACGACTATGCTTGTCCATGACATGAATATTGCTTGTCTTATGATTCATACCCAAAAGATTTAAGAGGAGAAACTTAAGGAAATGTCTAGGGAGACCAAGAGGTCTAGAACTAGTGATGTACTTTCTCTCATGCTAGATTCGATGGACATGATCGTCCTAGGTATCGACAAAGGTTTTCTAGACAAGGTTCCTCTAATTCTCATAAGTTCAACAAGGGGAAGGTGTCTAACCCTAAACCTCAAGGAGGTGGTAATGGGTCTTCATTGCCAAACTGTGCTAAGTGTGGAAGAAATCATGAAGGTAAATATCTAGAGGGTTCCAATGCTTGTTTTGGTTGTGGTAAGATGGACCACAAGATAAGAAATTGTCCTTCGGTTGCTAAGAATGAGGGGGATAGTCCTCGTAAGGCTCAACCCTATCCTTCATTCGATCCAAGTGGTTCGGATACTAGTGCTCCCTAGCAATATAGGTTCTATGCACTTCAGACTCGTGGTGAACAAGAGGGTTCTCTCGATGTGGTTATCATTATATTGAAAGTCTTTCAACTGGATGTTTATGCTTTACTTGATCTCGATGCTACCTTTTCTTTTGTGACACTATACGTGGCTATAAGATTTGATGTGCTTCCTGATGTGCTTCTAGATCCTTTTTCTGTCTCTACTCCTATTGGTGATTCTATTATGGCTAAGAGGGTCTATAGAAAGTGTCCCGTTTCCTTATCCCATAGATTTACACTTGTTGATTTGGTAGATCTTGATATGCTAGATTTTGATGTTATCCTTGGTATGGATTGACTGCACTCTTGTTATGCTTCTATTGATTTTAGAACCCATGTAGTCTAATTTTTGTTTCTAATGAGCCTATCCTAGAGTGGAAGAGGAAAATTATATGCTTATGAGTCAGTTTATCTCTTGTCTTAAAGCTAGGAGGATGATTTCTAAGGGTTGTATGTACCATCTAGTTAGGGTGAGGGATATGGATTCTGAAACCCCTACACTTGAGTCTGTCCCTATTTTTAATGAGTATCCGAAAGTGTTCCCAGACGATCTACCCGATATTCCTCCAGAAAGAGAAATAAATTTTGGTATTGAGCTTTTCCCAAATACGCAACCTATTTCTATTTAGCCTTATAGAATGGCTCCTATAGAACTTATGGAATGAAAGGAATAATTGAGAGATTTTTTGGATAAGGGTTTCATCCGAACGAGTATTTCTCCATGGGGTGCTCCAGTTTTGTTTATTAAGAAGAAAGATGGTTCACTTTGTATGTGTATTGACTATCAGCAATTTATCAAGGTGACCATTAAGAATAAGTAACCTCTTCCAAGAACAGATGATTTGTTTGACCAACTCCAAGGAGTGAGTTATTTTTCTAAGATTGACCTTAGTTTGGGTTATCACTAATTGAAGGTGAAAGATGATGATATTCCAAAAAAGACTTTAAGAACCTGGTATAATCATTATTAGTGTTTGGTAACATCATTTGGGTTGACTAATGCTCCAGCGGTGTTTATGGATTTGATAAATAAGGTGTTTAGACAATACCTTGACATGTTTGTTATTGTGTTCATTGATGATATATTTATCTATTCTAGAAGTGAGAATGAGCATATTGATCATTCGAGGATCATGTTGCAAATTCTTAAGGACCAACAACTTTTTGCAAAGTTTAGCAAGTGTGAGTTTTGGCTAAGGTCCATAGCATTCCTCGGGCATATTATTTCAAGTGAGGGTATTGAGGTAGATCCTAAGAAGATGGATACGGCCAAGAGTTGGGCTAGACCTCTAACCCCTTCGAATATTAGAAGTTTATTGCATTTAGCTGGTTAATACAGAAGATTTTTTGAGAGGTTTTCTTCAATTGCCTCTCCATTGAAAGATTTGACTCAAAGAAGGCCAAGTTTATATGGTCCAAATTATGTGAGAAGAGTTTTCAAGAATTGAAAGATAGACTTACTTCTGCTCTGGTGTTAACTTTACTGGAAAGAATGTTTGGTTTTGCTGTTTATTATGATGCCTCACAAATTGGGTTAGGATGAGTTCTCATGTAAAATGGGTAAGTTATTGCTTATGCTTCAAGATAACTTAAGATTCACGAAAAGAATTATCCTACCCATGATCTTGAATTTGTGGCAGTGGTTTTTGCCTTAAAGATTTGGAGGCATTATTTGTATGGTGTTCATGTAGATGTGTACACCGATCACAAGAGCCTACAATATGTGTTTTATCAGAAGGATCTGAATCTTTGCCAAAGAAGGTGGCTTGAGTTACTTAAGGATTATGAAATGAGTGTTCTCTATCACCCCGGTAAGGCGAATGTGGTGGCGGATGCTCTTAGTCGGTTGTCTATGGGTAGTGTTGTTCATATTGAAGAAGGTAAGAAAGATCTGGTTCGAGATGTTCATAGATTGGTCTGATTGGGTGTTTAGATAGTGGACTCCACCAAGTGTGGTGTTACGGTGTACAATGGTTTCGAGTCGTCTTTTGTGGCAGATGTGAAAGATATGCAAGGTCTTGATCAAATTTTGGTTGAATTAAAAGAAGCGGAGCATAAGAAATCTGTTGAGGCTTTCTCTCAAGGGGGAAATGGTGTGCTTAGATATCAAGGTTGTTTGTGTTTTTCGAATGTCGATGACTTAAGGAAACAAATCTTGTCAGAAGCCTACAGTTCTCGGTATTCCATTCACTTGGGAGTCACCAAGATGTACCGTGATTTTACAGGAGGTCTATTGGTGAAATGGAATAAAGAAGGATGTTGCAGGATTCATGGTTAAGTGTCCAAATTGCCAACAAGTGATAGTTGAGCATCAAAATCGGGAAGTTTATCCCATTACATTAGTATTCCTACTTGGAAATGAGAAGATTTAGATATGGAATTGATAGTTGGGTTGCCTCATACTCTGTGACAGTATGATTCTATTTGGGTTATAGTGGACCGAAAGACAAAATTGACCCATTTCATTCCCGTCAAAATTTCTTACTCGGCAGAAGAGTATACTAAGTTATATTTGAGGGAATGGTAAGTTGCATGGAGTACCCTTATCCTATGAAAAAGGTCTGACTTATTAGAGAAAGGTTGAGAACAACCCAAAGTCGACAAAAGTCCTATGCCGATGTTAGAAGAAGGGATCTTGAGTTTGATGTTCATGATTGTGTTTACTTGAAAATCATACCCATAAAGTGTGTAATGAGATTTGGGAAGAAAGGAAAGCTTAGTCCCCGTTATGTAGGCCCATATAAGACTTTGAGACGTGTTGGTAAGGTGGCTTATGAGCTTGATTTGCTTAATAATTTGGCATCCGTGCATTCAGTTTTCCATGTCTCTATGTTGAAAAGGTGTGTTGGAGATCTGACATCTATAGTTCCCTTAGAAGGTTTGGGAGTTGATGCAAATATTTTTTATGAGGAAGTTCTGGTAGAGATTCTAGACCGGCAAGTTAGGAAGTTGAGAAATAAGGAAATTGCTTTCGTGAAAGTATTGTGGAGGAATAATTTAGTTGAGGGTACTACTTAGGAGGCAGAGGCCGATGTGATGTCTCGATATCCTCATCTTTTTCCTTCTATTCCTACTCTAGTTTGAGGTTATGAGTTCCTCATGGATTACTCTTTGTTTTGGTGTCATGTGTTTAAGATATTTCCATGATTTCCTTATTTTATGCATGTTCTTGAAAAACTTGTGTTTTGCAAGAAAATGAGTTTACATGATAGATTTTCCTCATGTTGTTATGAATTGAGTATGAATTGCCTATAAACACCATGAGATGAATTGTTGAACATGCTTTAGCTACGATTTTCAGTATGAGCAGCATATAGGTTCCATATGATGATGTTGAGCATACTTTTTAGCTTGGAGATGGTAGTTCCTCCTTGAATATGAGTAATATTGAACTTTCATTCATATTGGGTTGTTAGGTCTAGTTCCTAATCTCCTTATGGTGCATTGAATATTGTTAACGTGGAGTTGATGTTTTCTCCTTAGTTTAATGCATTTTGATGAGATTGCATGCATGATGGGCTTCTCGTCTTGTGTATTTTCATTTGAAATATACATATAATCTCATTTGAGGATGAATGTTCTCAAGGGGGAGACCTTGGATTCAGAGAAGGGAAAAATATTCCTTTCATTAGCTGACTCGGCGAAGTAGGGGGTGAACACCAAGTGACTTTTTGATCCACCAAGTGGAACCCCCCTCGCCTTTTAGCCTGATCTCAACGTCCACTGTTCTGGAATATTAGGTGAGCTAAGTCGAGCTCCCTATTCCGTTCAGCGTGTCGCCAAAGTTCCCTCCCCATCGCCTTATTGACTTCATCCAAAAGTAAACTTACTATAATTTTGGGCGAGCTAAAGGCTCACTTGGGGAGGTGCTGAGTGGGCCTTTGGTGAGCTCCAGCGAGAGTTGTTTTTAGTTTTAAGTTGTGGTCTTAAAAGTCTTTTCAGATTATTTAATTATATACTATGTCGGTTTTCCCTTCATCTAGAGATCTATATAAGCATTTCTCCCCAAATTTCCCCAATTTAAGAACAAGTCTCTCAAAAATTTACAAGAAGATCAAATCTCCTCTCTAAAATATTTCTCTCTCTAGAACTTGAAGAAAAAGAAGAAGAACAAAGAGTTGAGCTAGGATCAAGGTCAAGTCTCCATTCCTCAAGCAATTGTGGGCTTTGATAGTAAGGCATGATGGCTTTTCATCCATAGAATCCTTACATCCATGGAATCCCTAAATGTCCCAAATGAAAAGTAGAAATTCCAAAATTTGAGTTAGGGTTTTCTTCTAATGTTGTAGGTCTTGATGAATATTGATCCAAATGATTGGGTTATGATTGTTTATGCATGAGTTGATAGGAATACATGTTTTTAGGATGAATTTACATGTACCCATACTAAAACCATGTTTCTAAGGTGAAATTGTTATAAATGGGTTCTGATCCATGAAATGGGAAATTATGGATTTAGATGTATTCTTATAGGATGAATAAGGTAGATTAAGAATTTCTTTGAGAGTGAAGCACATATGATTATTATGAGATGTACTGATTTGAGAGTGACACATATACGATGATTATGATAGGTATTACTTTGAGAGTGAAGCATATGTTATGAATTGTTGATTATTGATGTAATTTTTGTGGAAGGGACAGTTCCCCACTTGAATTGCTTAACTATGAATAAGAAAGGCTTTATCACAATGAATGATTCTAGGTTGAAAGGATTGCTCACCTAAAATGAATCTAAGCTAGAAGACTAAGAAATTGATGAGGCTAGGGGCGATTACCCATGACCTCTAAATGAAAAGGATATGAGGCAATTCCCAATATTGTTTAGAATAGAATAAGAGGCGACTACCCTTATTCCTTTATGTTGAACAAGAGGCGACTCCCCATATTCCTATCATGATGTTGCTCATGGAGGCAAGTACCCATGATCCCTTATTGAAAGATATGGAGGCGAGTACCCGTGTCTTATGATGAAAGACATGGAGATGAGTACTCATGATTCCTTATAGAATGAAATGGAGGCGAATACCCGTGTTATATGATGATGGATATGGAAGTGAGTACCCATGATCCTATATGTAAGGTAAGAGGTGACTACCCATGACCCTTTATAGAAAGGCAAGAGGTGATTCCCCATATGTATGAAAGATAAGCTAACTATGTTATGATAGGTGATGAGCTTGGATGATGGCATGAGTTTGCCTTCTTTGATGAGTAAGACTAGTGGAGGATTACCCATTTCTTGTCTATGTATGCTTTGAGGTTACTTCAAGAAGTATTCCTTATATGTTGGTATGATATATTATGTGCATTGATTATGCTTATGACTTATGTTGTCTAACTCTTATGTTTATGTTGATGTTTATGCAAGCTATGATATTTAGTACATTCCTGTACTAACACATACTCTTGCCTATATTTTTTATCCAAATGTAGGGTCTGACATTCCCGACACTCATCCTCGTGGCTACGATCTATAGTAGAGGCAAGGTTGAAGATTAGTGAGTCCTTATAGAATTCGAGGAGTTGGTCACCATTTCTCTTATGTTTCTTTTCATTGTAAGTATTGAACATTGTTGTATGAGCTGTTTCCCAAGATTCTATTGTATTAGATAGTTTTTGAGACAAGAGTATTATACTTCCGCTTTGCAATTAAAGACTTTGATGTTGTTGAAATTGTTTTAAATTTTACCGATTGTCTATTATCTTGATTATGAATGCTAAGTATGATCAACTTCCCCAAATTAAGGCTTTTTTTCACCATGGAATCATGTCAAAACCCTCAATAACCTAGATTATAAGGCTTAATAATCAATGTAAAGGATATGGAGTAATAATTTTGCCTCTACCGGTGATTTCCATGGAAAACTAAGTGAATACAACCAAAAGTTGCCCCTCCCAAGTCTAAGAACACAAAGCACAAAAATATAGGGGTTTAGGGGCAACTTTAGCACTCAACCCCATTTTACCCCGCTATAGAAGTCTAAGCATTTCTATAGCGAGATAGCTCCTGCTTTAGGGGTCTCGACGAAACATTAGAGTCCCAAAAGTTTGAAAAAATCATTTTTTTACAACAATACCACTTTCCTTAGCGTCCGAACACATACCTTTCACACAAATATCAATTATAGGAATTCTACCTACCAAATTTGATTCTAAAACCCCCTATGGACTCCTTAATGTCTTGGAAACAAGTATATATCAACATAACACCAACATTACACCGCATCCATTGTTGGAAGTCCTAGACCACACCAATCCCAAATTCTATCTAAGGCAGACCTGGCCAAAACAAATTTAAGACACTACCTGAAATGTTTAATGGCCCAAACTCTTCACTATTGGCCTACTTGTGATTGGGTCAAGTCATTACACTACGATCCATAGATTAATCTACGAGCCATAAAATGTATCTTACTAATCAGGCTAACTTCTGAGTTTCAAAACTTTGATCAGCGGACCAACACCTATCTATAAATATTCTATGACCCATATATCATGCCCCTTAAAACGAAGGGAAGATTTCATGTTTCTGAACTTTGATCTATGAACCTCGTCTATGATCTATTAAAGCTTTTAAGACCTACAAACAATAGTCATAATTCTCATACCAAATTTTTAAATTCTCTGAAATTGGTCTATGGATCTCATCTACGATCCGTGGTTCCTTTTATGTCCCCTAGATGGTGTCCCTAAAACGTAGAAAATTTTGTACTTTTCAAGGTCTGATATGGACTTTTTTGGGCACTTTTCAAGGTCTGATATGGACTTCGGACATTTTTGGGCTTTACTGTGCTTGAATGTCCAGATTCATTTAGTACATGATTAGTAATTTGAGATGTCTTTTTTTAATTGAGCACTAAACATATGTTTATTAATAGTTGTTGATCACATGTGCTGAATATTATAAAAATTATTCAACCAACCGTGTTCTTCAATATTGTATATTGTAAACACCATCTTTCATGTTTCTTCATATAAAATTACATTCAGAAATGCATTTGTTAAAAAAAAATAAAGAAACTTTGTCATTTTCGAGTGAATTTAAATAAGATGGGGCATTGCGAGGTATGTGCCACTGACACAATTTATGTCTAATGCTCAACATCATTTCCCTAATGGAAATTGCCATTGTTCAAGCTTTGTTAGTTATAATATGTGGGGTAATACTTTCCATTGACTTTTAAAATGTCAAGAATAACCATATGAAGCTTCAAATAAAATGCAGAATCAAAAATTATATTTTATTCATGATTATTTATTCAAATAAATGATGCATAAATCATATGATACTTGTATGTTTGATATATGGTGTCAAAATACACGACATCACCAAAAAAAGTGTAGCTAATTATGGATCGACCATCTCTCCATAAAAACTAGTTATACGCCCTTCAGAATCAAGTTAAACATCCTAGTAAAATAAGTCTCACTCATTAACAACACTTTGAGAATGATCTCCTTGCACCTTGGAGTTCATCAAATGATCTGTAATCTAGATAGAACTTGAGAATTAAGTAGTATTCAAGAAGAAGAATTAATATCTATAGTCTTTTTAACTATTTATTAAAATAAGTCTTTTTTACTGTTTGTTTTGTGTTAGCTACTAAATTAACTTCCTTTTAGGTTATAATTAATATTTATTGTATTTTTAATTATTTATTAAAATAAGTCAACAAATATATTTGTATTTGTGTTATATAGTTAATTAAACTTAATTAGGTATTACCATTAGTTTGTGACTGTAGATCATTTTAATGGTGTAATAATGATAAAAAGTTTTAAATTAAATTATTTCTAAATTTTTTTTAAAAAAAAAAAAAAATCATCAATTTTAATATGGTTATCACTCAAGAAAACCAAAAAACAAACCACATTAATTTCCTTTTGTTACCACCTCAAATAACAATTAGTTAATCAAAAACTTAAAATGATGATTTTGATGGTTAAATTTAAATATAAAAAAGATCAAAGGAAAAACTATATTAATAACAACACCTCCAATATTAAAATGATCAATTTCATAAATATAATAATTAAAAATTCATATTTAATTCTATTTTTTTTCTACTTATTTGGGATTAGATAGATGGGTGGGGGTGAGGGTGAGGGTGATTGGGGCTTCCATACACTTTAATAAATATAGATATTTTATCTTTATTTTGACCTACATTCCTAAAAAAGTCTAATGAGATACTATAAAAACATCAACTAAGGATTAAATAAAATAATAATTGTGATATCTTTATTTTTTTTCCTTTCCTTATTCAACATTTACTTAATTTTGGTAACGCCAATGGTGTTAACAATAACATCCCTTATTTCTTCAGTGTTCATTGAAACCCTTTCATTATCCAACACTTACATATAACTTTTAACTTCTTTTCGTATCATGTCTTGCAAATCTATAAAAGAAATTTGGGCTCAACAACTGTTTCTCCATACATGCGATGAACATTTCCACTCTGAGTTATTGAAATTTGGGTCATAAAATTTGATGAAGTCGGCTTAGATGCCGGTATAGGTGTTGGTTGACCTATTGACTCAATTCAATTCACTGGATTCAAATACTTGGTAGATCTAAATACAGGTAAAGAGAGACTCAGATCTGTTGATGGATCGGGGATTACTGGTGCAGATGATGAAAGAGTCAAAATTTCACTTAGTGGGGCACTGGGCGGATAAAGAATCAACCGAGGTAACCTATTTAAACCCAAATTGTTCATATTAGATACATATACACTCAGAGATGTTGATGGTTCAGGCAGTACTGGTGAAACTGATAAAAGAGGTAAAATTTCACCTAGTGGAGCAGGCGGATAAAGACTCAATTGAGGGCACCTAGATAAACCCATATTGCTTAAATCAGATCTGGGTGGAACCATAAATACTAATGGATCGGGTATTACATGTGAAAATGCTGAGAGAGGTAAAATTCGACCCAATGAGGCAATGTGCGGATACAGACACAACTGAGGGAACATATCAAAACCTAAATTGCTCTGATCAGATCTATATGGAATACCTGGATTTTTACCCACCCCGATATTCAATGATTTCTTAAACAGCAGTTGAGGATTTTCCAATGTCAAATCTTCTGACATCGAATCACGCTTCCGTTTAAGGGTGGAATTCCAATGATTTTTTATCGCATTATCTGTTCGACCTGGTAACAAATGAGCTATCTTAGCCCATCGGTTACCTAATTTGGCTTGAGCTCTGATAATAGTATTATCTTCTTCAAGAGTAAAAGGTTGATGCTCTACCTGAGGATTAAGTTGATTACACCACCGCAACCTACACGATTTTCCAGATCGACCTGAAATCAATTGGCCAATAAGAGACCAGTTCTCTGCTCCATGTTCCTTCACTAGCTTCTGCAATAGTTCATCCTCTTCAGGATTCCATCGACGCTTGATCATAATTGTTTTCTTCGATGTTTCCATTGTATAAAACCAATGAGATATTATAAATGGGAAAATGGGGTCTTGTGTTTAGTTGATAAAAACTTGTATGGAGAAAGGGATATATATAGTCGGGGTGGGATAGAAGGGTTAGGATTGTAGTAATATTGAAGTTTGACTAATAGTTATTTTAGGAATACAAACATAATGACAGTCAAACTAACAATTTTAACTACAATTATAGTTTGACTAATAGTTGCTTTTAGGGAAATTCTTTTTAAGTGTATTCACATCAAACTAAAAAATATAAAATATTTACTTTGATATGTATATTTATTTAATTACAATTGAACAACAATATTCTAAACTTAAAATGAAATGTGATGTCACGACTTGACTTCCCGAGTCATGATGACACCTACTATAACCCGTTTGTATGTAAGCCAACTCTTACCCAAAACCACAAGTAATGGTTCCAAGGTAGAACAAACAATAAAATAACACTAACAATAAGAAAACTACTAGCTAACATGAGTATAGAACGAGGCAGGCTGATCCAGGGTGCCAAGTACTCAACCTCATCTCCAATATCCCCAAAATGCAAAAGATGGCACTAACAATCACCATCAGTCGCTAGTACTAGGACATACATCACGAAAGATGTAGAGTATAGCATAAGTACCAACACAAAGGTACTCAATAGGCATCATAGGCTGACTGAGCAGGAAAGGTAAGAATAATATGAAAAGATAGAATCTAGAGGGACACATAAGTCAAAGAGGGTATAAAAAAAAAGTACACGAGCATACCAAAAGTAAATCTAAGTACACCTAAACTAAATTTAAGTTGACCCCAAAACCCAAGAAGGTACACTCGTTCGCAAATTTAAATAAAACTCGAATGGCCCCCATAAGCCTGATAGGTATAAAAAATAACTAAGTCTAATAAGGAAAGAGTACCATGAGCCACTGATTAACATCTTAAGGACATTTCATTAAATTCTAAGTGTCAACGATCACTAGTCAGTATAATAACCCAACTAAATGAGTTAGGGTCGAATCCCACAGGTAGTGGTACGTTTTTAAGATTCAAAAGTAAAGTACAAATATGTTCTAATCATCCATAGGAATAGAAATTTATGAGTAAAAACATAATTCAAATTAAGGGGTGACACGAATGTCAAATAAAGGGGTTTTGGCTTTAACTATCAGCTACAACAACAACAAATAACACGAATTAACAAGTAATTAGACGGGTTCTTGGGTTGTGACTGGATTATAGGCTAATATAGACAAATGGGTGATTTCAACTGTTAGTAAATAGTTGTAAATCAGTGACTAAGCTAGACTTTAGTGGGGATGAACTTTCTCTCAAACAATTTACCCCGAATCAAGTTGGTTTCTCTCAAACACCAACAAGCAAGCAAATAAGAACAGCCTTCGCTTTAGTCCATTAACTCTCTTGAGCTGAATGTGTGGAAAAGGGTTTCGAATTCACTCTCTCGATCTGAACCCATGACAACCCAATTCCAACTGACCATTAATTCAGTAATCTTGGTTTTAAAACCTCTCTCTCGAACAAGCCAAAAACACTAAGGTAGAATTGCATTTGCAACTACAACCCTTTAAATTAAACCATAATTACTTAATGAAATCACTTCTAAATAGCATTGAAACTAGAAATTAGCAATACCAACAAGCTAAATCAGCCTATAATCACATAATCACACTCCAAGAATTGGGGTTTTAGCTAGACATCAATAAAAGATAGAAATCGTTACCAAATTGTCTTTCCATCAACTAGGTAAGATTAATTTCCTCTTTACAAAGGTCCAAATTGAAGAATCTCAAAGAGCCACTTCCAATTTTTCAAAAATAGAAAACTTCAATTCTTCAAAGCTAAGGAAAAGTTGTCTCAAAAACTCATAGTTCAAACTCAAAAATTACTCTCATGAATGTTCACAATAAAATTTGATACTAAACATAATATTTAAAACTGTATTTATAGTTTCCAAAAATATGTTGTGAAGGACCATTAGGCGCAGTAAGTCATCACCTTTCTGTTTTGGCCTTCAGCATCCTCAAGTTCTGTAACTTTGGGCAATCCAACATTGCATCGCGAAACCACTTAGCAACACGCTGATTGCTCCTTTCTCTCCCCAAATTGATTTTCTTCTTCACGGCTTGGCACGCTGAAACTTTTGCGTGAGATAGTGATCATTCGATGACTCACCCAATGGACTGGGTCATCACCAGGCATTATTTTCTTTGTTCTTTCAGCTGCTTTGTTCCTTTTTGCATAATAGTGTCCATGCTTCATTCTTCAATCTATATACTTGGAAATCAAGGACTTTACATCAGTTATTGACACAAAATAAGCATTTGAGGACACAAAATCTACCCAAATAAAGCCCTAAATGAGTCTAAATCGTGGACTCATCAACACGCCTAACTGAAACTTTTCCTTGTCCTCAAGTAAAACTCAAGTTCAGTAGCTCAAAAAGGATGTCTCAAACAGTGCTACACAAGACTCAATCATGAATTCACACAAAAAGACTCAACTTACTTATGCAAAGATTAATTGTGCACTCAAAGATTCAAGTTGTGACTCACCGTTATCAAAGATTCTCAAGTTCACAATACTTGCTTCAAAAGAAAATTCAAGCTCAACAAAGGTACTGAAATGCCCTAACACAAAGAATGATTCCATATTCAATCACAATTGTTGAACAATTTAAAGCTCCGAAATCAAAATCAACACTCACACTCACATAGATGAATACATGCATGACTCTACCTATAGGTTTGCCCTTATTTTCCAATCAACACTTGTTTCAGCTCACTCAAGATCAAAGAGGTCTTTCCAAAGCTTGTAATGGGGTTGAGTGTAAAGGTATGGTCATTTAGGCTCAGTGGCTACTATCCTCATGAAATGTGGTATGAGCAACACTTTCTTTCCCTTTTCTTCATCATTCGTGCTCAAAAGTCACCCCATTGTCACCCCATTATTCACTTTTCATGGAATACCAGACACCCTATTTTCTTTTGCAACTTTATTTCAAACTTTTTCATTATTTTTCTTTTTTTTTTCTTTTCTTCACTTCTCTCTTTTTTTGTATGGAGGGATTCCATCTTTCTCAAAACCATAGGTCAAAAGGGACTTCTTTGCGTTTTTTTGATTTACCTTCTCTTTTCACCACACCCCAAACTTAGGATTTTGGCCTAAGTTGGCTATTCAAACAAACCACAAATCATGAGGATTATGGGTAATAGATAAAGAGAGGCCACAATTTGCATCAAGTTTCTTCCAAGAAAAAGGGTAAAGCTCAAAGAGTGTTCAAGCAAAGATCACACACTCACAAGGTTTGCCACAAAAGAGGTATAATGTCAAATTGTATCACACTCTTCAAAGTTACCTAAGATCATTTCAAGAGATTGCATCACTTAGTCAACTGGACCAACGGGGCAAATTCTATGTGTTATCACATATGGTTCACGGTAAGCTCATCACACAAGGCATTGGCACAAAATATCAAACAAGACTCCATACTTTTGCTAGTGCACAATGATAATCAGAAGAGACTCATTCGATAACCGACTAGTCACAACGAGATACAAAAAGGTCACATATTGTCTACGCAACTTCATTTGGCCTCATCATAGCCGCACATTCATTTTGTTCGATTGAGAGAACTATTCAAGTCATTGATATTGATCAAAAATGATACTCAAATTTGCTAGAGAACAGCGATATTCAAACACAATCAAGATGTGGCACAAAATTTTTTGAAGGGTCTAAAAATCATTTACAATTATAACAAGGAGCCACAAGCTCAAACATCCACAAAAACAATGCCAATACACAATTTATAGCACAAAACTCAATATATAAACAGAACAATAATCACAAAAAGTGGGCCTCACCCTACCACAAAAAAAAAAAGCAATTATCCTCAAATGCTTGAAAATATCCAAAAAGTAAATAAAACAAGATAGAGATGGAGGTAAAGGGAAATCCTGTCTAAACAGTCACTCCATTTGTTGGGGCATCAATGCCTAGTGTAACACTCAGAATATGAGTATTAGTGCCCGAAGTCACATCAGAAGTAAAGGGTCCACTAGTAGCTGCCAAAGTGTGTCTTCCAAAGATGTTTGAACAGCTACATCTATCATGAACTCCTCAGTCTCTGTAAGGCCATCATAAGAAGCCTCCTCAACAACCTCAAACATCACCTCCTCTGTCTCAGCCTCAGATTCGGGATCATCTACCTCTTCAGCTTGAACATCATCTCTAGTGGTAACTGGAGGCATATCAGGCTCAACTGGCACATCTAAGATCTCCACCATCCCGAAAATCATAGACATGTCTATGGACTTCAGTTGATCCACATATCTCCTCAGTGCAACAATAGCGGCCTTTAGAGTTGTCACCTCTTTAGTGGCCCCTTAGCCACGCTCACACACCGCTATCCTAGCCGCTAGGATATCAATAGTAGCACTCAAGGGTGTAAAAGCATCAGTGAAGGCTATTTGGATCATGACTGGAATGGAGGCCTCAAGTCTGGTAGCACGGCGATCGATAAAATAGGTTAGCTGCCCCATCCATAGTAATGCAACCTGAGTGAGTGGGGGCCAGGAGGTAGCAGCAGTAATAGTACCAGATCTGGGAGGTAATGAAGCAGCATAGGAACTGGGAGTATCAGAAGGAACAGCATTAGATGTACCTAAAGGCACAGGGGCCTGAGTAGCAAAGGTACCTCTGCGGGTAGTATATTTATATCCACAATCGGGGAAATATCCACCGGGGCTGCATTCCTCTACTCAGCCTCATCTTTCAAGTATTCTACCGCAATTCTCTAAATATCAATAGAAGATTGAGGAATCACTTCCACACCCTTCATCTCATCTTTAGGAACCTGAGCTTGCCTGCACAGCTCAGTGATCAACACATCAAAGGAAAGGGAAGTTTGTCACTGCTTAGCCCTCATGATCATCTCTAGTGCCATAAGCATCCCCAGGTTTAGACTAGTCCCATTAATAATGCAACCTAGACAGGCTCTCTTGGCGTATCAGAGAATTGACTAATTCTAGGACAATATAATCGTGTTGCTTATGAATCCAAACCAGTACCTTGCTGCTATGTTCAGATCCTTCTTCTCATTGGGTGCTTTAAGTTCAAGCCATTTAGGAGTATTGTTTGATATCAGTGGGGCCAACCACTTCTTCATGTTTTCCAGTATTTTTGTCCTGATCTTGTACTGACAGCTATCCTCAAGCCTCGTAGTACACTCTAGGGTTGCATTAATGGCAGCATAATCACACTGCACCCTTTAACCTCTAACGACCACATAGTCAACAGGCTTGAATTTCACTGCTGGCTTCTTCCCTTGAGGTATCAATGCACTGTAAGTAATGTAGAATTCTTTGACCCAACTCAGAATTTACGGGCCACAGGGCTTGGTGAAGTGTTGGAATTTGTGTGACCTCAGACAACTCATGATCTCTAGGTATATATCAATGATACTATTAGTAGACAACCTCTTCTCCTCTATGATGGTCCTCAATCCCTTAGTCTTCAGTCTATTCATAAACCGGGGAGGAAGACCATGTATCGGTGGTGTTAGGACCATGACCTGTGTTGGAGCTGGAGAAAGAGTAGTGGCCTGGGATGTCCTGATCCTAGATGGATCATTTAGCCTCTTTGAACGTAACTCTGCCCTCTATGCTGCTGCTAGCTCATTATCCTCAGGCTCAGAAGTTACAGCCTGAATCTCTGGGTGCTCACTCTCACTCTCAGAAGTGGTGAGGTGAGTGGTATTGATACCTTCCCTGTCGGAGCTGACCTCCGGTGATGCATGTGCCTTCCCTTTTACTTTTCCCTTCCCACCTGTTGTGGGAAGTTTTGCAGCCTTCGCCTTAGATATAGCTACATCCTCGTTGATCTTTATTCCCTTATACTGCTTGCGGGATGGCATGTCTCTACCAAAACTTTTAGTCTAGCCATTTCTGCAAAACATCAGAAAGAGTTAGGAATAATTCAAGTAAATTGCAAAATAATAGTTGCAGACAGACTCGCTGAACTAGTCGGCGAGTCGCATAATCACTTTGGCAAGCCAGATCTGGCTCACCAGAAGGATTAGCACAAAATTTTCTCAAATAAATGGCATGTCGGTGATAGGAAGGACCTTTTGGTGAATCGCCAATAGCATTCGGTGAGCAAGGATTAGCCCGCCGAAAGTTACAGAACCTTTTAAGGGTTAGGGATGCAGACAAAGGCGATCAAGAAAGACACTCGGCAAGTCACTGAGTGCACTCAAAAAACTCAGGATTCTCGCCGAAATTTACAGAACCTTACTCAAGATTAAGCCTGAAATTAAAGGTGATAAGGGGGATTCACTGAACCGCTGAGTGGTTCGGCGAGCTCGACCCAGCTCGCCAAACGGCCCAATGTGCCTAATTTCAACCCCAGTTTCTAAATTCATCCCCACAGCACCCGAAAAAAAATCAAAACATGCACCCATTCAATTAAACCTAAACCCATACTACCCATGCCCTCGGGATACTCAGACTTCTCCCGATTTGGCCAAATTTGGCCATTTGACGACTTTTGCCCTTAAGAATGACGTCAACCGCTCCATCATTGGGCAAATTATGTTATTTGACAGAAATTCGAGTTCTTTAGACTTCACTCAACTAGACCCAACAACAATAAAAGATACATTGAACAATTTTGACCAATTTTAAGGCATGCAACATTCTAGAAATCAACGATATTGACAACTTAGGTAAGATATTTGAATTAAAATAGGCAATAAAGCATACAATTACGATCAGAGAGGCCCAACACACAATATTAAGATAAGAACAATTGCAAAAGAGTAAAAATTGCTAAAAATGAATTCGAGGTTCAGAAAACCAACCTTAGATGCCGATTAAACAAGGAGAAAAGCTAGGTGGCAAGGATTCCAACTCCAAACAAAAACATGATGACTAGTATGAGTTAAAAATGTAAAAGTACGGAAAATATTGTGTAGGTGTAAGTTTGGGAAAATCAAAAGTGAGGCAAAATGTGTGAGTTTGAAAGTTTAAACTTTTTCCCTTTAAAAACGATCCAGTTCTCACCGATTCGGTGACATACGTTTTGCTCACCGACCCATTTAGCGAACACGCTGAGGTTGCACTTACCTCGCCAAGATTTACAGGACCTCCAGTTAATGTGGGGGACCAAACGGTGGACTAAGTTGTGATTGCCGATCTAGTTGGTGATTCGCCTATATGCTCCTAGGCTCGCTACGTTTTACATACTCCAATTTAAAAATGTTTTGAGTCCAACAGCGGTTTAAGTCGGGCTCGCCGACCTCTTCAGTGAGTCATCAACTGGACTTTTAGCTCGCCAACCTACAGTTTAAACATATTTCACACTTTGACCTGCACAATCAACACACTATTATTTCAAACTAAAAAAAAAAAAAGTAAATAGAAAATTAGGTTACTTCCTAAGCAGTGCCTAAGTTAACGTCGTAGCACGACACATGTCTACGCTTAAACCTCATTCTTGGGGTTAGCCATAGTATCACTGGGCAACCCCCCTTGCTATCTTAGGTTTAAATGAGACAAGATATGACCTATTTAGGTTTCCAACTGTTTCATCGAAATGGAATGGGAGGTAACCGTCTAGTTAAGGGTCGACACATCTTCTTTCATTTTTTAAAGATCTTGTCCGACCCCTCAACTTTGTTGAAGATATGAGAAAGCATATCCTTCAACCGACCTCCCTCAGAATCCTTTGGCTTTTAGCACTCATGAGGAGGAACATATCTATCCTTCTCCCCGTCTCTCTCTTTCCAAGTGGGGTTACGATCCTTCCACTCTCGATCACGATTCTTCCAACCTTCCTCCCTGTTCCAACCTTGGTTACCACCCTGGCTCGGGTAGTTTGAACGATAACCACAACCTTGTTGGCCAGGAAGTTCACCTTTTCATTGTACAAAGCCTCAAACTTGGCCTCCTCTAGATTAACACACCCGACACCCACGACATTGACACTTCGAGCACCAGCTCCCATGGCATTTTTGGACAAAATGTCAAGTTATGTCATTATCTTGGCCATGTTCTAGTCCCACTCTTGGTCTTTCTCAAGCTGCTTCTCGTTCAATTTAAACGATAGAGGGGAGACCTGATCTTCGCGGGTGTACCAAGCCCGATTAATTGTAGTCATGCCATCCAAGAGCTAAGCTACTATCACATAACGTTGCTGCATCAAACCACCAGGAGAAAGTTAGTCAACAGCACCCTTATTTACCAAATCAAAACTTTGATAAAAATACTGCAGCAATACTTTATCAGGCAAGCCACGAGTTGGGTATTAAAGCACCAACTTCTTGAATCGTAGCCAAGTTGCATGAATTGGCTCGCCCTCCAGACACTTAAAGCTCTGTATAATGTCCCAAAGAGTCATCATCTCCGAAGGACGGAAAAATCGCACTTGAAATGCGGTGACCAGCTCCTCCCATGAAGTGATTAATTCTTGTGGCAATTCAGCCAGCCACTTACATTCTTATCCCACCAAAGCAAAAGGGAACAACCTCAACTGAACTGACTCTTTCGATATGTTCTTGAAGGAGAACGGCCTGCAAACTTCAGCAAAGATTCTAATGTGCCCATAGGGATCCTCATGAGCCCGTCCATTGAACAAACCTTTCAATTCCAAAAGCTCCAACATCGTTCTTGTAATATGGAACATAGCGTTTTCCCTTCCGCCAAAGACAAGCGAATGGAACAAATTCCACCCATTAGATGAGGGCCATTAGCATTAGGCTCATTGACATCGTTGAGGTTGCCGATGTCATCTTGGTGGCCTACTTGGCTACCATTGCTTTTGTTCACACCCATACTCCCTGTATAAAACAGAAACACATAAAACAACAATAAAAGTAAGTAGGTTCAACTATAACTAACAAGAACAAAATTCAACTTAACTAAGGAATCTTAAACAACACCACTCCCCGGCAGCGGCGCCATTTGATTAACGTCTCAAGGACACTTCATCCAATTGTAAGTTTCAACGATCGCTAGTCACTATAATAACCCAACTAAATAAGTTACGATTGAATCCCACAGGGAGTAGTACGTGTTTAAGATTTAAAAGTAAAGTACGAATATGTTCTAATAAGCCATAGGAATAGACATTTACGAGTAAAAACATAATTCAAATTAAGTGGTGACACGAATGTCAAATAAATGGGTTTTGGTTTTAACTAACAGCTACAACATCAGCAAATAACATGTATTGACAAGTAATGAGATGGGTTATTGGGATGTGGTTGGATTATAGGCTAATATAGACAAATAGGTGATTGCAACTATTAGTAAATAGTTGTAAATCAATTTCTAAGCTAGACTTTAGTGGGGATGAACTTTCTCTCAAACAATTTACCCCAAATTAAGTTGGTTTCTCTCGAACACCAACAAGCAAGCAAATAAGAACAACATTCGCTTTAGTTCATTCACTCTCTCGAGCTGAATGTGTGGAAAAAGATTTAGGATTCACTCTCTCGAGTTGAAACCATGACAACCTAATACCCATAAACCATTCATTCAGTAATCTTGGTTTTAAAACCTCTCTCTCTCGAGCAAGCCAATAACACTAAGGTAGAATTTCATTTGCAACTACAACCCTTTAAATTAAACCACAATTACTTAATGAAATCACTTCTAAATAGCATGTAAACTAGCAATTAGCAATACCCGCAAGCTAAATCAACCCATAATCACACTACAAGAATTGGGATTTTAACTAGACATCATTAAAAGATCAAAATCGTTACCAAATTGTGTTTCCATCAACTAGGTAAGATAATTTCCTCTTTTCAAAGGTCCAAATTGAAGAATCTCAAAGACCCACTTCCAATTTCTACAAAATGGAAAACATCAATTCTTCAAACCTAAGGAAAAGTTCTCTCAGAAACTAATAGTTCATACTCAAAAATTACTCTCATGAATGTTCAGAATAAAATTTGATAATAAACATAATGTTTGAAAAATTATTTATAGTAGAAAAAAATATGTTGCGAATGAACATTCGATGAAGTAACTCGGGCAAGCCGATCAACTCGGCGATCCGCCCTTTAGCAAAGCTCATCTCCTTTCTGCTTTGTCCTCCAGCATCCTCAAGTTTTGTAACTTTGGGAAATTCAACACTGCATCACGAAACCACTCAGTGACACGCCAACTGCTCCTTTCTCTTGCCAAATTGATTTTCTCCTTCAGGGCTTGGCACACTTAAAACTTTTGCGCGAGATAGTGGCCATTCGATGACTCACCCAATGGAATCAGTGATCACCAGTTTTTCTTTTCTTCGTTCTTTCAGCTACTTTGTTCCTTTTTGCACAATAGTGTCCATGCTTCGTTCTTTAATCCATATACTTGGAAATCAAGGGTTTTACATCAGTTATTGGCACAAAATAAGCATTTGAGGACACAAAATATATCCAAACAAAGCCCTAAATGAATCTAAATTGTGGACTCATCAACACCCCTAACTTAAAAGTTTGCTTGTCCTCAAGTAAAACTCAAGTTTAGCAGTTCAAAAAGGATTTCTCAAATAGTGGTACACATGACTCAATCATGAATGCACACAAAAAGACTCAACTTACTTATGCAAGGATCAATTGTGCACTCAAAGATTCAAGTTGTGACTTACAGTTATCAAAGATTCTCAAGTTCACAATAATTACTTCAAATGCAATTTGAAGCTCAACAAAGGTACTCAAATGCCCTCACACAAAGGATGATTCCATATTCATACACAATGGTTCAACAATTTATAGCTCCGGAATCACAATCAACACTCACACTCACATAGATGAACACATGCATGACTCCACCCATAGGTTTGCCCTTATTTTCCATTCAACACTTGTTTCACATTTTCTTTCCCTTTTCTTCATCATTCGTGCTTAAAAGTCACCCCCTTATTCACTTTCCATGTAATACCGGACATCCCATTTTCTTTTGCAACGTTATTTCAAACTTTTTCATTCTTTTTCTTATTGTTTTTCTTTTCTTTTCTTCTTTGTTTTTTTTTTTTTTTTTGTATGGAGAGGTTCCATATTTCTAAAAACCATGGGTCAAAAGGGGACTTCCTTGCATTTCTTGATTTACCTTATTTTTTCACCACACCCCCAACTTAGGCTTTTGTTCTAAGTTGGCTATTCAAATAAACCACAAATCATGAGGATTATGGGTAATGGATAAAGAGATGTCACAATTTGCATCAAATTTCTTCCAAGAAAAAGGGTAAGTATCAAAGGGTGTTCAAGCAGTGATCACACACTCACAAGTTTGGCCACAAAAGAGGTATAATGTCAAATTGTTTCACACTATTCAAAGTTTCCTGAGACCATTTCAAGAGATTGCATCACTTAGTCAATCGGACCAACGGGGCAAATTCTAGTTGTCATCACACATGGTTCACGGTAAGCTCATCACACAAGGCATTTGCACAAAATATCAAACAAGACTCCATACTTTCACTAGTGCACAATGATCATCACAAGAGACTCATTCGATAACCGACTAGTCACAACAAGATGTAAAAAGTTCACATATTGTCTATGCAACTTCATTTTGCCTCATCGTAGCCACACATTCATTTGGCCTCATGGGGAGGGACATATATATCCTTCTCCCTGTCTCTCTCTTTCAAAGTGGGGTTATGATCCCTCAACCCTCGATCATGATCCTTCCAACCTTCCTCCCTGTTCCAACCTTGGTTAGCACCCTGCCTTGGGTAGTTTGAATGATAACCACCACCTTGGTTGGCTAGGAAGTTCAGCTCTTCATTGTACAAAGCCTCAAACTTGGCCTCCTCCAGATTAACACACCTGACACCCATAACATTGACACTTCGAGCAACAGCTCCCATGACATTTTTGGACAAAATGTCAAGTTATGTCATGATTTTTGCCATGTTCTGGTCCCTCTCTTGGTCTTTCTCAGGCTTCTCCTTGGTCAATTTAAATGAGAGAGGGGAGACCCGATCTTTGCAAGTGTACCAAGCCCGATTAATAGTGGTCATGCCATCCAAGAACTGAGTTGCTATCACATAAGGTTGTTGCATCAAACGACCAGCAACACCTTTATTTAATGAATCAAAACTTTGATAAAAATACTGCAGCCTACATATAGGCAGAGCATGCGCTCTCCAAATTACAATGATAGAGCTTTTCCTTTACAAATAGCCTTCGAACTCCACCACACTATCAAGAATATGATCACAATGTTAGTATGGCCATTCAAACACTAAAATCATATAAAATGAAAATGGTCTAATTTTAGAGTCAAATGAGAATTATGAGACCTGTACCAAAATATTCAGAATTGACTCTATCAAGAGGTCCTAAACTATGCCTCAAACATGTGTTCCAAAATGGAACACGATCTGAGGCCTAAAACAACTAACACGACAAACATGCAATTTTAATTGAGAAAATAAATATAAGAAAACTAAGCGCACCTAAATTCACCGCAAATAGAGGTTCTTCAGTTGCTCTAAATCACCATCCCATGTAGTCACATACTCAAAGATCACACAACACTTTAAACCACTCAATTCTAACTTAAGATGACACAGAAATTACCAATTCAATATTTGAAGCTAAGCTGCCTTGCGTATATTTCTTATTTAAAGTCTGTATGTGATTCTTAATTGTGAACACATCAAGCCTCTACAAACGTGGGCCTCGTGAACGTTGTGATGGCCCTGCACTTCGTGGTAAGCCGACTTCCCATGATTGCATCAAGGGTCCCACAAATGAAAACTCAGAGTGATCGTGGCCCTCAGGTCACCAAACCTCCATGAACATGACTAAGGGATCACCAATGCAATGGAAAAATGTGGCTCGCATCAGCTTCTGCATTTCATCTTGTTTTACATGTTATAAATCTCCATTAGGGAGTTTTGAATTCTATTTGAAACCTGTGCATGTTGATGATATATGCAATCCTAACTAATTTTGATATTCTGACTCAATGGAGCAGTCAAAATTCTCCATACATGGTCATCTCAACAAAAAGTGGGTCCCACCCACAAACTTTGTTTTAAGCCATAATCCATAAGGGGCTCAGAAATAGCTTAATAGCCTCGAGATCAAAATGAAGGGTTATTCTAGACCAAGTTCAACATTCTAGAGTTAATCGCTTTGATGGAATTCTCATCTGATCTTTTTTACTCAGAATGTTGAGTTAAGTCAAACTTAGGCCTTATCTTGTTTATTTTTATGAAGTCTCGAATAAATCTCAGAGGTCCTTTTGGAGTTTTTCTCAAATACTAAAACCTATTTTTGGTGGTGGAAACCATTAGCAATGAACAAATAGGATTTTAGCAATAGGAAATGACTTTTGGCAACAAGAATGCTAAGTTATAAATCTCAAATTCCATCTTTCTTCCCTTATTTTAAAATGTGATTCTAAGAGCTCTAGGCTTTGAAATTTGGCGATTCTGAGTGATGGATGTCTGTAATTTGTGTGGCTATGTGTTGCAGTGATTGGGGAAATATGGAAGTTGTCGTTTCAAGGTAATTTCCACCCCAAAGATGCTGCCTGAGCTTGATTTTTTTAGCTTTAATAGTGATTTTATTTCATGGGTTGTTTTAGCCTGCATCTGAGCTCAAATTTGCCTATATTTGGGGAACAAGTCCTAGAGCTGTTTAATACCTTTTGATGAAGTCAATTTTTGGATTCTCGATGTGTATCATACATTCTAGTTTAGACTCGATTTATGTCTATCTCCAGTTATTGCATTTTTTGTGTTGAAACATCTGTATTGACTTTGTGATCAATAAGTTATTAGTGTGGCAGTAATCAAAGGTGTTTCAAAAGTGGATAGCTGTTGTGCGGTGGATTCGAAGTGTATGTGATCAACTTCAAGGAAAGCTACAATTTACATTCTTGATTAGGCTTTAATATATGATATTTATTATGAACTTCATATGATTTAGATTGGTATTTTCTGAGTACTAAAATTGCTTCTTTTATTCTATCTATTCTTGACTTGTGTCAAAGTGTGAGGTTTATTGTGGGTGATGGGATCCTTAGTTTAGGCTAGAATCCTTGCTTATGAGTTATCTTAGAATGATTATCCTTGTTAGGATTAGTATTTGAGGCACACTATAATTGATCCTTAGATGTCTTAGAATGTGTCAAAGCGCCCTTGTAGTTGTGTTCTACTCCCGATATGGCTTCTTTCATATGGTGTATGTTGTTTTAGTGCTTTATAACTTATTGGTTTTCATAACCATAGGTTGTCATGAGATGTGTTCGATTGTGAGCAAGAGTAGAAAATTTGAAATCAGGCATCAATCCTTGCGTTATTCTCTCCCATTACTTGATTCTGAGCCTCTCCCTGATTCCTTCTTTTTATGATTAGTGGTAGGCATGCTATACCTTTATTGAAATTGTTGATTATATTAATGGGCCCGAGGCCATGGTCTAGGTCTAGTTGTATTTCTGGTTAGTTCTCTTTGGTTTTTAGCGTGGTAGTATTAATATTGTACTTTTGATTCTATGTGCCTGTTTGGATATTGGTGATGACATGCATTGCATTGGTTGCTCATACTCACGTGCTTTGGGGTACAGTCTCAGTTCATGCTTTGTTTCATCATTGCCTCCTATTCTTAGATGTGGTGTGCTTCACACCCATGAATTAGACTCTACTTAACATGACTTTCAAACAACCTAGGACACTTGAATGATGCTTTAGTACAAGTTCGTCACAACCCGAGACTATATCCTAGTCGTAACATGGCTTAGAGAAACAAGTGACTCTAAGATAACCTCATAGTGTGGCATCTAGCATGACATTAGAACATACAAGAAATAATAATAAAATACTAATATGGAACTAATTCTTATAAATAGTCTGTTAAACTCAAATATTAGATAAACAAAATCTAAATTTAACATAAGCTAAAAAAAACTAACAACTGACTGTCTGAAAGTCTCAACTAGGATGAGTTGCTAGGACACACCCTTAGCTAATTCTAACTAGTTGAAAAAAAACATAGAAATATTGAATGAAATAATATAATTCGACTTCGAAATATGAGGACTCACCAACAGGTACTAGTGAGTTGATTGAAAGTCGTACTAACCATGACCTAAATGTTGAACGTTCAAACCTATTCTTACAAAAAAATATAGGCGAAAAATATACAGTCAATACTTTGAATTTACTGAGTATGTGAGACACGTATGATAAAATAACAACTGAATATGTTGAAATGAAATAACATAAGTTGATGCGTTGACCTAGTAAATAACATGAATTCCTAATAAAAATGTTGTACTGAATAATTGAATGCTTGGTTAGGTCATAATTGAAAAACTGGGATATTTTAAAACCAACATATAAACATGTGAAATACTACATGGAGTTTGATGTATAATCCCTATCAAAAGGACCCAATATACATTTTCAAGGTCTAAAGGTTGATTTGAGCTAATGTGGATCCACTAAGCTAATGTATGTATAAGCCTAAGGATTTATGCCTCAACTAATTTGTGACCCTTATAATCCTACTGTGGAACGTAGTTATAGGGCATAGGGATTTTTAGTAATGGTCTCCTTTCTGAACTAATGAGTGATACTTCATCCCTAGGTCGGCTCGTTGTGAAGTAAAACTCCCAAAGTAAAATATGCAAATAATATAAAAGGGTAATAATCTGGGAATACTAAAGTATAGTGATTAACCGATAATCAACTTAGTAGCTCATGAATTTTGATAACTGATATATATACTAATAAACACTTTATCTGAAAGTAACTTAAATTTTAAAATCTTGTAATATGGGACATGCATGATCTGAAATAACATATATAATTTTGAGACATCAAAATATCTAGCTCTAAGGGTTCAAGAAACTTTTGAATGAATACTGATTTGTAGATGAAATTACATGTTATAAACCATTCATGAAGAAATAGGCTGAGTACCTGACTCAAACTCAATAGGAAAGTCAATAGGGGTTTGGCCATGAAGGTCGCTAGGAAACACATACAGAAACTCACGGACAAGTGGAACAGACTCAACTGGAGAGACCTCCCTACTCACATCCTACACATAGGCCAAACATGACAAACACCCACAACCCACTAACCTCAGAGCTTGAATAAATGAGATAACTTCAATCGATGCGCTACTAGTGGAGCCATACCACACCAATTGGGGGAATACGATGCATGGCTAAAGTAATGATGTTAGAGAAACCATTTAAAACTGTAGGGTAAGTGAATAACTAGTCCATGCCTAGAATCACATCGAAGTCAAGCATATCTAGCAATTTAAGGATAGTCTATGTGTCACACCCGTGGGGAGTAACTAAGAATGATTTAGATAGTTGATCCACTACTAAAGACTCACCCATGCAGGTCGACACATGCCATTATGCTACCATAGGCACAAAACTCATACCCATAAGAGAAAATAATACATAGACACATAATAATAGGTAAGCCCAAATCAAATAAAGTCGAAGTGGGCTTATGGAATAAATGCATTGTACTTGTGATCTCATCGGTTGATGCCTTAGTCTCCGCCCTCGCTGGAGCTGAATGGAAATTGCCTTGTCTACCTTTGTCATGGCTATTAGCCCAACCAACTAACCTAACTCATTGGGGACCACCCCGAATAATGTGTTCCCTATTACAACGATCCTGACCCTAACCTCCACCTTAGTTGGAGGTGGTACTGGTGGAACTTGTAGAGGTGGTGGAGTTTCCTGTTTAGCGAGAAAATTTCGCCTACGCAAAGGGAAGTCTATTTCCCACTAATCAAACGCACCATTGTAAAATCAACCTGGAGATGATATGCTCCTAGAAGAATGACCACCACCTAAAGCACAAGACTGGGACCCATGACTCTGGCTAGATCAACCTCGCTTCGACTTTAATAGTCACCATCTGAAGTCTGCAATAAGACCTGAACAGGACGACTCGGTTGACCCTATTGAAATCACTATCGAGTCCTATCATAGGTTTTTCTAGACATAGAATGAGACATGTGTTAGCTACCCTCATATCTAACTCTCTTGTTGCTATACCATTAAGGGGTCATGACGAAACTACTAGGTGGAGTTATAGTAGCATGATGGGAGAGCTTGTTAAACCTTGCCTCATACTCATACATTATCATAAGACCCTGCTCCAACCTAGAGAATTTATCTTGGAGATGATCTCAAATGCTGTGAGGGATGAACCTGGATAAGAAGGCCTCAGAAAACTCAATCTAGGTGATTGGAAGAGACCTAGTTGGCTTAGTCTCAATAAAGCATCACTGTCTGTTTGGCCCATCTAACTGATAGGCAGTGAAGTCTTATCCTCTCGACTTTACTAGACCAAAAGTATAAAACCATTCCCTATGAGCACTCAGAAACTCGCAGGCATCCTCAGCCAAAACCCAAGAAAACCTGGAAATGAAGGTATCAAGAACACTCTGAGCATTTTCTACTCCTCTAGTTGAATATTTTCGACCGCAATCATAGGCTGGGCACACAAGGTGGTACCCTAGCCCGAGATGCCTTTACTGAAGGCTAATCTTGGTGACCTGGTACTAGTGTATATGCATGTGCTTCAGCTGGGACATGTTGCATCCCCTTAAACATAGCCAGAAGTTAAGTAATAGCTGCTTGGATATCTAGATGAATAACCGGTCCAAGTGGTGGCTGAGATGGTCTCGGCCCCACCAACTAATCTAAAACATGGACTTCTAGAGGTTCCTCTAATGGCTCCGGACCCTACTCGCTATCTAGCGGTGGTGATGTACCCCTAAAAGGCAAGGTAAGTTGATCCCTACTCCAAGCCACCGCACAGCAGGTATGAGCCATCCTGTAAAAAGAGTGCAACAAGTGATATTTCAAGAAACCAATAACTCACACACTATAAAAAATGATACAAAAGGGAAGAATTCTTAAATACATCCTCTACACTCCCAAAGATAGGATATGGATGTCTGCACACTGATCCGCAAGATGCTACTACGTATAAGTTGTGTACAAGTGAGACCGGTGAACTTGGGGATCTAATACCAACTTTTCACGACCCAACTTTATGATGTCTAATGTTTGACGTAATCAAAGACACAACTTCCAATTCAAGTGTCAACGATCACGTGTAGTAATATAACCCAACTGAATGGGTTGCGTTCGAGTCCCAAGGGAGCAGTTAGTAATCGAGAACTAAATAGAAAATTAAAATTATGTTCTAGTCATTCATAGTTATAAATATTTATGAGTATAAGCATACTAAATCAAGAAGTGACACAAATGTCAATTGTCAATGGGGGGTTTCTATTCAACTAATAAACAAAAATAGCAAGAATATAAAGATGTGAACTAGGGAGACAAAATTCTTGGGATGAGATAGGAATATGGGATAAAATAAACAACCGGGTAAAAGTTATTGATAGTAAATTGCTGAACACTTGAAACTAAGCTAGACTTTAGTGGGGGTAAATTTTCTCTCGAACAACTTACTCTGAATCAACTCGATTTCTCTCGAACACCAAGTTGCAGCAATTAAGCATAGTTATCACCTTAGCCCATTCACTCTCTTGAGCTAAATATGTGGGAGAAGGTCTAGGGTTCACTCTCTCGAGCTGAACCCATGATGACCCAATAACCACAGGCTATTGATTTAGTAGTTTTGGTTTTAAAACCTCTCTCTTGAACAGGCCAAAGACACTAAGATAGTATGAACTTGAGAAGTTACTTGTGATTGTGATTGTGGTGTGTTGAATGGATCAGTTTCCACGTTTCGACATAACTAATTGGGATTGGTTGCCATGTTCCGGCACAAATATAGGATCGTAGGATCGGTTGCCACGTTCTGTCATAAACATTGGATCGAGTACGTTTCGGTATGCTAACTTTTGGGTTTTGATTCCATGAGAGGACCAATGACTTGTCATAGGTATGTATCTTAAGAAATATAAATTTTTTGTTATTCATAAATGTTGATATTATTGTATATGTTTGATATATGCATCTGTTTATAATGTTGTATTGACTTACTTATGTTACACTTAGTGGGATAGCCGTGTAATCCTACATGTACATTGTGGTTATGTACTAATACTGCACTTGCTCTTATTTTTGTTTAGTACAGGGCATATTCTAGCGGCTATTAACAGACCTCACTAAGAAGATCAATGATTGTTCGAATTCAAGGGTGAGACAATTCTTCTAGGCTACCATGAGTTATCTTTCATCTATGTCCACCATTTTGGGCTTAGACTTTTCTAGTTAGTTATTAGTTCATTAGTTGGGGTTGTATCCCTTTTTGTTTAGACTTGTTGAACCTTAGATGTTTTGGTACATTGACTTTCAGGTTCTAGGTTATTTCTTCCGCATTGTTTAGTTCGTTGTTAGACTTTTGTTGGAGTTTATAGGAACTCCCTATTTCTTTCCTTAGTATTTAACTTGTTCATATCCTTAAAATGCTTTAGTTTTGGTCTAGTTGCTTGGTTTGGGTTGTAGTAGTGGTTCTCCTACCGGAGGGTTAGTGTAGGTGTCAATCACGACGGTCTGGGTTGGGACAAAGTTTGTATCAGAGCCTAGGTTCATTGATCTCGATGTACCAAAATGAGTCTAGTAGAATCTTGTGGAATGGTATGGGGACGCCTTTACTTTAATTTGAGAGGCTATAGTACTTTAGGAAATCTCTCTATTTTCTCTTGTCTCCTTTCGTGCTATGACTTGATTCCAATTGGTATCGGTGATTCAAATTGGTATCTAACTTCCTTCACTCTTCTATCCGCAGATGATTAATACTAGATTCAACAGTGTCAGGCCCGTAGCTCCTGTCAACGTTTCAGCTGAGGAATGTGCAATGAGAGATCACGGTCGAGGTAGGGGTATAGGAAGAGCTAAGGGTAGAGGCAGTGGATGAGTAGTGCCTGCTGGGAATGGAGCCATGTTAAGAATGCTCCTATGAGTAAGAACCCTTCTACGCATCACGAAGAGATAGAGGAGAATGTTGATGTTGAGAATGTTGAGGATATGGGACAAGAAGAAGAGGTGCAGGCTGAGACTACAGATGTTCCTCCCACAGACCCAATGTTAGCTCGACAGATCATGTCATTCTTGAAATGGTTGGTTGGTCCTGGAGTGCTTCCTTCTATTCAAGCAACTCAAGCTCCCGCTAATCCCCCTGTTGATAGCACTAAGCCCAAGATGGGTGGAAGGAGAGGTAACGATGCTTTCTTCTATCCTTTGTTTGGTTCTGTTATGACTGGTAATGAGCATGAAATATTGACTAAGTTTTTAAAACTAAAGCCTCCTGTGTTTCTTGGTTCTGAGAATGAGGATGCTTATGAGTTTATCTTAGATTGCTATAAAAGGCTTCATAATTTGGGAATTGCCCATCGACATGAGGTTGAGTTTTTGTCCTTTTAACTTCAAGGTGAGGCCAAGCAATGGTGGAGAGCTTATATGGAATGCGGATCTTCTACTGTACCTCCATTTACTTTGACCAAATTTCATGCTCTGTTTTTGTAGAAATATGTGCCTAGGACTTTGAGGGATCGCAAGAAGGATGAGTTCATGGCTTTGGAGCAAGGTGGTATGACTGTGGCTACTTATGAGGCTAAGTTTCATGTTTTATCGAGATATGCTACTCAATAGGTGACTATTGAGGAAGAGAGAATACGGTTATTTATTAAGGGACTAAATTTTGAGTTGCAAGTATTATCTGTTCATATGACTTCTGCAGGGAGGAGCTTTAATGAGGTAATAGACTATGTTAAGAAAGTGGAGGTGGTGAGGCGAGATGGTCAGGCTAAGCCATTGGTAGAAAGTGCCAAGAATTCAAGCAACTTTCAAGGTTCTTATTCCAAAGGTTTAGGGAGACCAACTCTTGCAGCCAAGCCAATTCAATCCATTATGCCCGCCTCTATGGGTAATTACTCTGGAACTCCACCTCATAATTTGATTCATAATAGCTAGGGAGTCGCACCTTCAGCAGGCCATCTTATGATCGTACATGCTACAAATATGGTGAACCTGGGCATATAAGGAGAGATTGTCCCTACTCAAGTGTGTTAGACTCCGCGCACTAACAGTCTAAAGTAGTGGTACCCGCTGAAAATGGTAATAATGGTCGAGGGCTTCCACAATATGGGAAATGAGGTAATTATCGAGGCTGTGGAGGTAGAGGAAATGGTAATGCAGGCGGGGGTAATGTGCAACCAGGCAGAGAAGTAGCTCGTCAAAATGATAGGGCTCAGTGTTATGCCTTTCTGGGGAAGAATGAGGTAGAGGCATCTTATGCGGTGATCACAGGTATTATTCTTTTCTGTGACTAGATGGCTAATATGTTATTTGATCTGGGTTCTACTTATTCATATGTATCCGTGAGATTTGCCTCAAAGGTTGATATGATTTGTGATATACTTGATACCCCCATCTATGTTTCTACCCCAGTTTGAGAGTCAGTAATAGTCACCCATGTCTATTATGCTTATCTTATTTTGTTTATGGGTTTTCAGACTTGGGCTGATTTGGTGATTTTGGATATGACAGATTTTGATATAATCTTAGGCATGACTTGGTTGTCCCCTTATTATATTGTGCTTAATTATAATACTAAGTCTGTAACTCTAAAAATTCTGGGAAGGGAAAAATTAGAGTGGGAAGGGGTGTACAAGCCTAAGCAAGCTAATATCATATCCTTCATTCAGGCAATAAAATTGGTAGAGTAGGGTTGTTTAGCTTATTTGGCTCATATTAGGAATGTTAAGATTGAGGCTCCCTCCATTGAGTCTATTCATGTGGTGTCAGAATTTAGAAAATTGTTTCCTAATGAATTGCCTGGTATGCCTCTGGATAGGGATATAGACTTCTGCATTGATTTAGAACCTGGTACTCGTCACATTTCTGTCCCTCCATATCGCATAGCTCCAGCAGAATTAAGAGAGCTTAAGGCTCAAATCCAAGAGCTTCTTAATAAAGGAATTATTCGTCCTAGTGCTTCCCTATGGGGTGCTCAAGTTTTGTTTGTTAAGAAAAAAGGATGATAGTATGAGAATCTGTGTAGATTACCGATAATTGAACTCTTCGAAACAAGTATCCTTTGCCTCGAATAGATGATCTTTTTGACCAATTGCAAGGGGAGTCAATTTTCTCTAAGATTAATCTAAGGTCTGGCTACCATCAGTTGAAAACTAGGCCAGAGAATGTGCCCAAGACGGCATTTAGAACCCATTATGGACACTACGAGTTTTTAGTTATGTCTTTAGGTTTGACTAATGCACCTACAGCTTTTAAGAGTTTGATGAATGGGGAGTTCAAGACATTTCTTGATTCTTTCATCATAGTCTTTATTGATGATATTTATGTCTAATCAAAAAGAGAGGAAGATAAAGCCAACCATCTTCATATTGTTTTGGGTGTTCTTGGGAAAAAAAGGTTGTATGCCAAAATTTTCTAAGTGTGAATTTTGGTTGACTTCTGTTGCATTTTTGGGACATGAAGTTTCAAAAGAAGGGGTAATGGTAGATCCTCAAAAGATTAAGGCGGTTAAGAGTTGGATTCAACCAAGTTCTATGACTAAAGTTAGGAGTTTTGTGGGGCTGGATAGCTATTATCGTCGATTTGTGAAGAACTTTGCTTCTATTGCCACTCACTTGACTAATTTGACCAAAAAGGAGATACCATTTGAATGGATTGAAAAATGTGAGGAGAGCTTTCAAAAGCTCAACACTCTCTTGACCACCGCGCCTATTTTAGCATTACCAATATAAGGTAAAGATTTTATTGTTTATTGTAATGCTTCACACTCTAGTTTGGGTGTTGTGTTGAAGCAAGATAAGAATGTTATATCTTGTGCCTCACATCAATTGAGGTGCATGAGAGGAATTATCTAACACATGATTTAGAGTTGGCAGCAGTAGCGTTTGTTCTTAAGATCTAGCAACATTATCTATATGGTGTTAAGTGTGAGGTATTTACTGATCATTGTAGTTTTGCAGCATGTGTTTACTCAAAAAGATCTGAATTTGAGACAGAAAAGATGGATGGAGTTACTCAAGGATTATGATTTGACCATTCAATACCATCCGGGCAAGGCCAATGAAGTGGCAGATGCTTATAGTCGAAAAGCGATGAGTATGGGTAGTTTAGCTTGCTTGAGTGTATCCAAGCGACCTTTGGCTAAAGAAATTCAAACCTTAGAGTCTAACTTCATGCAGTTGGGCATCTCAAAAAGAGGTAGGGTATTAGTTATTAACTGCGATTGGTAAAGCACAAAAGACCACTTTTGATGTGGAAGGTGTGCTCAGTTTTAAAGGAAGAATTTGTGTTCCTCAAGTTGATGATTTGATTCAGAAGTTGTTGATGCAGTCCAATGGTTTGCGATATTCTATTCATCCGGGTGTGACCAAGATGCACCTAGATTTGAAACGAATTAATGGTGGTCAGGCATGAAGAAGGATATAGTAGAGTTTGTGGCTAAGTGTCAAAATTTCCAACAAGTAAAATATGAACATCAAAGGCCTGCAGGTTTGCTTCAAAGAATGCCAATTCCGAAATGGAAGTGGAAAAGGATAGCCATGGATTTTGTGGTTGGTCTTCCCAAGACTTTAGGGAGATTTGATTCTATTTGGGTAGTGGTTGATAGATTGATTAAGTCAGCCCAATTTATTCCAGTAAGAATAAACAATTGGCTAAGGTGTATGTGAAGGATATAGTGAGGTTGTGTGGGTTTCCCCTCTCTATCATCGCAGACCGTGGTACCCAATTCATATCCAAGTTTTGGAGGAAACTACATGATGAATTGGGCACACAACTCACTTTTAGTACAGCCTTCCATCCACTGACAGACGGGCAGTCAGAGAGGACTATTCAAGTATTAGAATACATGTTGAGGTCATATGTGATTGACTTTGGAGGGCATTGAGATAAGTTCCTACCTTTGTGTGAGTTCTCCTATAATAATAGTTATCACTCCAGCATTGATATGGCACCATTTGAGGCATTATATGGAAGGGGATGTAGATCACCTATAGGATGGTTTGAGGCTGGAGATGTGAAACCTTTGGGGGTTGATTTACTGAAGGATGCTCAAGATAAGGTGAGGAGTATTCAAGCTAAGCTTTAAGCAGCCCAGAGTAGACGAAAGAAGTATGCGGATCATAAGGTGGGAGACATGGCGTTTCAAATCGGTGAGAATGTTTTTCTTAAGGTATCACCCATGAAAGGGGTGATTAGAGTCCGCAAGAAAGGTAAGCTAAGTTTGTGATACATTGGTCCCTTGGCTTTACCTCTTAATCTTTCAGGTGTTCATCTGGTATTTTACGTGTCCATGTTCAAGAGATATCATGGTGACGGAGATTATATCATTAAGTGGGACTCAATTATGTTAGACAAGGACCTCCAATATGAGGAGGAACCGATTACAATTCTTGATCGTTATGTGCGCAGGTTGAGGACCAAAGAGATTTAGTCCGTGAAGGTTCAATGGAAGCATCGTCCAGTTGAGGAAGCTACTTAAGAAACCGAGAGGGATATGAGAGACAAGTATCCCCAATTGTTCATCGATTCAGGTACTACTTCATTCCTTCCTTAGCCTATGTTTCTTAACTTTGTCAATCGGGGACGAGTGATGGGTAAATTGGTATCCATTGCAACGATCAGGTTCCATCATTATTAAAAAGCCAATGGGAAAAAAATTTTGGGTCGAAAGACATTTTTCGTAGTAACTTGGAATTTCCTAACCTAGTCCAGATTTGGACAAAATCAGAGTCGTTGAGGTGTAGGGAAATATGGTAACAATTGGGTGATTTATTTATAATTTTGATTACATGAGGGGATAGATAAATCGTTAAGGAATTTGTACGACTTTATAAAATTGAATTCGGGTGAGTAAAACTCCCAAAATCGATCTTAGCGTGAAGGGGATTTTATGAGTGTCGTTGGCTAGAGGAGTGTTATGAAATGGGGGTCTTGGAATTATTAAAATAGCTCACTATTTTGTGCAAGACTCTTTGGTGCTGGGTTTAGTAGCTTTGGCGAGGCCGTTGTAGTGGCGTGAAGGTTGCTGTGATAGGCCAAACGCGACTTAAAGTCGAAAATAAACCCCTAAACGACTTTATTCTGCACTTTTTGATTTTTAGAGCTAAGGAACGAACCCCAGGCAACTCTTGATAGTTTTCCACCATTCTTGAGGGTAAAGGTAAGCTTTTCACTCCTCCAATCTATTTTTTGATCCGTAGAACGTAATAGAATGGGTAAATATCAATAGGGGAGGGTTTTGATCTAAAATCTATGGTGGAAAAAGCCCTATTTTAGATAATTAGGACCATAGGTTTGATATAGGGTTCATGGAACTATTAGTAATTCGAGTATTTAGTTATTGTTTATTAATTCCCGTATTATTTTGATTATTTATAGACCAAGAACACGCGAAACAAATTCGGAAAGGGAAGGATCAAATTTCTTAGGGTTTCAAGCTTGTTTCGCGGTAGGTGATGGTTGTGATTCTATGATTGTGTGATGTATGTGTATTCTTGCTTCATTATGATACTTGTATGTATGTAAATGTTGCATTATTGATCACACTTGTTGTAAATGAGATAGAGGAATGATGAATGCCCTGAATCATGAATAGATTGTATGAACTTGAGAAGATACTTGTGATTGTGATTGTGATTGTGATCGTGGTGTGTTGAATGGATCGGTTGCCACGTTTCGGCATAACTAATTGGGATTGGTTGTCATGTTTCGGCATAATTATGGAATCGATTGCCACGTTTCGGTATAAATATTGGATCAGGTACCACGTTCTGGTATGCTAACTATTTGGGTTTGGATTCCATGAAAGGACCAATGACTTGTCATAGATGTGTATCTTGAGATATGTGAAGTTGTTTGTTGTTCATAAATGTTGATAATATTTTATATGTTCAATATATGCATGTTGTTTATAATGTTGTATTGAGTTACTTATGTTACAATTAGTGGGATAGCCGTGTGATCCTACCAGTACACTGTGGTTGTGTACTGATACTGAACTTGCTCTTATTTTTGTTGAGTACAGGGCATCTTCCGGTGGCTATTGACAGTCCTCGCTTAGAAAATCAATGATCATTCTAATTCAAGGGTGAGTTGATTCTTTTGGGCTTCCATGAGTTTCCTTTCGTCTATGTCCACCATTTCGGGCTTAGACTTTTCTAGTTAGTTATTAATTCATTAGTTGGGGTTGTATCCCTTCTTGTTTAGATTTTTTAAACCTTAGCTGTTTTGGAACATTGACTTTCAGGTTCTAGGTTATTTCTTCCGCGTTGTTTAGTTCGTTGTTAGACTTTTGTTGGAGTTTATGGGAACTCCCTATTTCTTTCCTTAGTATTTAACTTGTTCGTATCCTTAAAATGCTTTAGTTTTGATTTAGTTTCTTGGTTTGGGTTGTAATAGTGGTTCTCCCACCCGAGGGTTAGTGTAGGTGCCAATCACAATGGTCTAGGTCATGACACCCTTTCAATCTCAAGCTTTGACATATAATTTTTAACTTCTTTTCGTATCATATCTTTCAAAACTATTAGAAATTCTGGGCTCAACAACTGTTTCTCTGTAATTACGACAAACGTTTCAACTCTTAGTTATTGAAATTTGGGGCATAAAATTTGATGGAGTGGGTTCACATGCCGATACATGTTCTAGTTGAGCTATTTGCTCGACTCGATTCACTGAATTCAAATCCTTGGTAGATCTGAATACAGGTAAAGAGTCAAATGTGTTGATGGATCGGGCATTATTGGTGGAACTGATGAAAGAGTCAAAATTTCACCTAGTGGGGCACTGGGTAGATAATACTCAATTGAGGTAACCTAGATAAAACCAAATTGCTCACATTAGATCCACATGGATTTGGAGATGTTGATGGTACAGGTATTACTGGTGAAAATGGTAAAAGAGGCCAAATTTCACCTATTGGGGCAACAGGCGGATAAAGTTTCAACTTAGGGCACCTAGATGAACCTAAATTACTTAAAACTGATCCATGTGGACTCAGAGATACTAATAGATCGAGCATTATTGGTGAAAATTCTGAAAGTTGTAAAATTTGACCTGGTGGGGCAATGTTCAGAGACAAACACAATTGAGGGAGCCTATTAAAGCCCAAATTGCTCATACCAGATCTCTATGGACTACCTGATTTATTACCCTTCCCAATACTGGACGATTTCTTTAATGGAGGTTGAGGATTTTCGAATGTAAAATCTTCTGACATTGAAAGGTGCTTACATTTAAGGGTGGAATGCCAACGATTTTTTATCACATTATCTATTCAACCTGGTAACAAACGGGCTATCTTAGCTCATCGGTTATCGAATTTGGTATGAGCTTTGATAATAGTATTATCTAATTCAAGAGTAAAAGGTCGATGCTCTACTTGAGGATTAAGCTGATTAACAAATCGAAACCTACACAATTTTCCATATCGACTCAAAATCAATTAGCCAATAAGACCAATTCTCTGCTCCATGTTCCTCTACTAGCTTCTGCAATAGATCGTCCTCTTTAGCATTCCATCTATGCTTAAAAGTTATGATAGATAAAATAAGCATTAAAAGATTGTTATAACAAAGCTCGATATCCCTTTTATTTTTCTATAGAGGATTTCCATGTAGTTCTTACTTGATCAACGAAATGACTCAATTGAGTAACAACATAGGATGCTTGCAGAGGTACATATGCTTTTTCAATATTTAGAAATTATGATGGTGAATTGGTAATGTAATAAATATCATTTTGATTGTTAGGTTATGTTGCTTGATGTATTTTATTTTAATTATTTATTTAGTTTTGGTTTTTGTAAGCATGAGGCTAAGTTGGGAGATGGGTCACTATATAAAGGAAAAAAGGGATGGTTCTACTTCACCTTTTTGCAAGCATAATTAATCGCCAGAATTGAAGAGCAAGAAGGAGCTAGGATTTAACTCAACCAGTCTGCATCTATCTCTTAGGGATAGTTAAGGTTTAAGGGTAGTTCTTATAATAGGACTGTTATTGAGATGTAATATAAAGTTCTAGGTTGTGTTTATTAGTTTTACAAAGTATTGTGAGGATCATAACAAGTAGCGAGCTTGACTTCTTGGAAAGTAGTTAGAACAATTTTTGTGAGTTATTCGGTTGAGGTACTAGGATTAGTCTCTTAAATTGTTGAGTTGTAATTTGAAATGTTTCTCTTGAGAAATAAGTGTGTGTCTTGTTCATTTTTCTTTCCATAGATCCTATTTAAAAAAAAAAAAAAAAAAGAACTTGTATTTAAGCTCTCGTTTTATTTATTTTATTTTTTTTTACCTTCATTCATTGTTTCTTCTATTTTATTTCATGTTGAATTTTTTTTTTTTTATTTTTCGTTTTAATTTGATTTCAAATTTAATTCCAAATGTATTGAAATTAAAATAAGTTAATTTTGGAAGGATATCAAAATAAATGAAGAAAATCAAATAAAACATAAAAAAAAATTGATACTTTAAAATTAAAGGATACTTTTTAACAAGAATTATTCAAAAATTACATAGAATTTTTTAAAAATTAACTAAAAGTCAAAAGATAAGAAATAAATGAAAGAGAAAATAAAAAGTTTAAAGTGGGGAGGAAATAAATATCTTACAAAGAAATAAATGAAAATAATTAAATATATATAAGTTTGGATGTCAATACTTATATGTATTAACTAATTGTAAAATGATCAATAAAAAAGGACATGTGTCCACCAATTTATATATTAGTTGTCTTGAGGATTTTAATGACACGTAGCCAATTTCTATTGGTCAATGTTGTGTCAAAAAAAAAGTATGCACCTCAACAAAGTGCAATCACGCTAGGTGTCACGTTAGCACAAAAGGTGCATGAAAGTACAAAAAATTGAGTTCAGGAAGTAATAGGACCCTAGTTAAGTTAAGGTGTATCGCTTCTAAATGATGTCATGCTATAAAATTAGCGATCACAAAAATGCCCATAATGCAACAAAGAGACTCGTACCAAAGCCGATAAAAAATGAACATGTGGGACCCACGTGCGGGAATAAAAAATTGACTCCTCCAATATGTCCGCACTAGCTCAAGAAACTTATGACACAAAGATGAGCACAATCCGAGTATAATGAAGGCTCAAAACAGTTCATGACCAACAAGTCGAATGCATGCTTAAAATGAAGAAAGTCTTTTTTTTGGTTGCTCGTATTCTTCCATTCATAACCAAAATATGTACAAGTACAGTTCCAGCAGCCTGGACAAGTTGCACCTTTACACAATCAGTAAAGGCATCGTAAAGCTATGACAAAACTAAACAAGAGACCTACATAACTTATACAGGATAATCAGATAATCTTTCTAAACTCATTTTCCATGTTGCAATGTCTCTCTCTCTAATGTGTATATGTAGCACCATATATTTGAATATTGAATCTAAGAGAAAAGTTTGTCTTTCAAAATGAATAAATTTTCGAGCGCTTGCCACACCACATACATGACTAGAGCAAAGGAACAACTAGTTATCTCAGCTAGACCACCTCTTTTTCTTGCAATTATGCTCATCCGTTGCACTTCATTTTCCCAGCTGATGATTTGCCTTCTATAACCCAGCCACTATGATACATGACTCCATATGCTCTTGGTCACTCTACATTCAAAGAACAAATGAGTAAATGTTGTCCACAAAAAGAACACTCGGAGGTATATATATATATTGATACAAACTCCTGCAGTCTCTCAACTGTTGCAAGTATTTTCTGAATAGCCAGCTAAAGGATGAATTTATGTCTAGGATGTATTCTTGGATGCAAAGTTAAATGTTTCCAGGTAACTCTGGGTTGACAAGCATCAAAGATACATATATCCTATGAATTGAGAACTTATCTCCCAATTGAATTTCTCCTAGTTGTTGTAGTGTCTCTTGGTTGATTTGCATGTTTATTCGTTGATCTCTAGATTCCAGCATCTTTCTCACCAGCCATGAAGCACTCTTAGGTATCCTAATTTTTCCAATGTCTCCATACTTGATGTAATAATTATAGACCCATTGAACCCCATAGAAAATCCTTCTTCCTATCTACATCCCATAGTCGTTTTAGGATTTTTGCATAATTTCAAGTGCATAAATTCATCGCATTGAGTCCACTTGCAGCCCCTGGTAGACAAATATTTTCCAAGAAACTAGAGTCTTCTTTGATACAGCCACATCACCTGTCCATAAGAAAGTTCTAACAAGATGCTCAATTGTAATGATGACTTTCTTAGGGATGAGAAAAATATGATCCCAATATGCCTGCACTCCAAATAACACTATTTTAATTAATTGTAGCCTTACAGCACAACACAGTCGTTTGGCTGACCAACATGTGATCAATGGGGGATATGCAGTAAATCCCAATTTTTAAGAAGCTAGTGGCACACGAAGATATCTAAATGGAAGAGATCTCACAGTGAAACCCAAGGCATCCACAATATCTTGTTATGTGTGTTCATTCACTCTATTAATGTATATTGAACGCTTTTCATTATTTGCTTGTAACCCAGATGCCTATGAAAATCTCATACAATCATCATGCATCAATTTGACAGACACTAGATCAGCCCTGCAATACATCACAAGTCATCACCAAAGCAGATGTGAATGTTATTTAATCTTTCACGCCTAGGGTGATAGTTAAAGTCAGTATTTGTTGCTAGTTGATTGAGCTCTCTCCCTAAGTATTTCATAGCCAATACAAAGAGGTAGGGGGGCATAGGATCCCCCTGTCTGATCCCCCTCTGTTCTAGAAAGAGTGTATAAATTCCTCTATTCAAGACAATGAATATGACTATGGGTGTCAAAATGAGCCCAAATATAGGTAACCCACCCAATCCACCAAGAATTTTAAGGGTTGAGCTCCAGATAATTGAATTGGGTTCAATATCAACTTATTCAATCCTTAACCCATTTTAAGAAAATCTTCAATTGAGCCCAATTTAATATTCAATGTCAACCCATTTGAAAACTCTTTATTTGTATTGTGGTGAGGAAACATACTTCCGAGAGAGCAGCTTTTGCATCGATAATTACCTGTATGTTCCTATATTGAAGATATGAATCACTATCAATTTTATATCTTTTAGGATTTATCTATCCATTTGTACTTTAAAATTAATCTTAAGTTGACTTCAAATTGTGGTTATAAAAGCTAAATAACAATATGTTCAAATTATTGAGACTAAGCGGGTCAAATTGGGTAGGTCATGACCCAACCCAATTTGAACCCATTTGAGCCTACTCATTGCATTCAAAGGAAACCACCGACCCAACCCAATTCCTATCTCAATCCATTTTAATATCTCTAATCTCAACCCAACCTGCCCATTTGACACCCCTAAATATAACAGTGTAGATACACACACCACGATCCAATGGAAAAAATTTATAGGGAACCCCATTTCACTCAACAGTTTTTCTAAAAATCCCCACTCTAAGGTATCATAGGCCTTCCTTAGATCCACCTTAAGCACACATCTATATATGGAATATCCACTTTCTATTGTAACTCTTGAAAATTCATAATTTACCATAATGTTATCTATTATACTCCTTCCCCCCTACAAAATTTTACTATGCTTTACTAATCAATTATGAAATCATAAGCTTTATTCTTCTGGTTAGAACCTTGGATATGATTTTGTGCAAGATGTTACAATGGGCTATAGGTCCATAATCTTTAACCTTGGTTAGAGCTTTTAACTTTAGGAATCAAAGTCACAGTTGTGGTATTGCTAGCAGGACATAGACCACTTGAATGGAAAAAGTGCTTCACAACTAAAATTATATCTTTATGAACCACTCCCAGTTTTTAGTAAAGAATTCAATTGGAAAGCCATCAACTCCTGGTGCTTTATCTTTGGGTGTGTCCTTCTGTAGTAACCTCTTTTATGATCTCTCTTTGTTGCATGATAGAGATGCATGGTCCATCTCTAACCACCTCGGTATTTAAGCATTTCAATTATTTGTTCTTCTCCTCATAAGATCCTTAAAACAGAGATAAACTCAACTTCTATATGTAGAGGTTCTGTCAACTTAATTGGAGACTCAATATAAATGGATGAAATGGTGTTATGGCTAATCATAATCTTTCACTGAGCATGGAAGTACTTGGAATTTGAGTCAGCATGATCAATCCAAATTGTTCATCCTTCTGTCTGAGTATAGTCTCTTCAACATTGCTCCATTTCTCCGTCTCTATTAGGATCTGTTTTTCCTGATCTATGAGTCATTGATCCAAGTTGCTTGTTTGTAGTTGTCCTCGAGTGGTGTCTAGTTTTTCCCTTAGTGTATGCAACCTTTTCTTAGAATAAGCCATTTAGGCATTTATATATTTACTCTTCAATTTAAAATTCTTGAGCTTCAACACTATCACCCCAAGTATTTTTCAGTGTATCAGCAAAGTTAGGATGCTCCATCATATTATTGTATAATCTAAATGGCCTTTGTTGAATATTTTGATGTTTCTTATACTTAATTAAAATGGGTGAGTGGTCTGATACTGAAGAGTTCATAAACTCAACTTCTACATGTCCAAATTAATGCACTCAGTGTATATTTCCAAAAGCCCAGTCAATTTTGGTGTATACTCTACTATCCTCCTGTATGTGAAAGATCTGCGCCTTCAAGTGTGATTTCTGTTAGTGTAAAGTTTTAATGATAAGAAACCTATTTTTCCAGGACAATAATCATTATCAAAACGGAAAGAATCAAGAATGAATCATGGATCCCACATCAATCAATTGAAGATATCAATCAAGGATCCTAATTGATAAAGTATCAATCAAGGATCCAAATAGAGATCCTCATAAACCACAGATCATAAAAGACGCCAATCAAGGAAGATCTTGACTCAAGGAACTGTCCAAATTAAGATCCTTAGAAAGCATAGATCACAAACGAAGCTAATCAAGTAGAGATGAATATCTTGATATCTAAATACTGATGGATACAACGGCTATATTCAAATCAATATTCAATTAAGGAAGACTGAAGATGTCAAACTTACACTCAATTAAGGAAGCTAAAGAATCAAGGCTAAACTTAACAATCTAATGGCTACAATCAACACTCAATCAAGAAAGCTGCAAAAGAATCTAGACTGAAAATCATACTTGAGCTTTATTCTTCGAAAATAAGGATCCCTTGCCTTCTTTTCCAAGAATCAAAATCTCTTGGGTTTCCATCTCTTCACATGAAAGATTCAGGAATCCAAACACTATAAATGAAGGGTCGATTGCTAGAAGCAATTGTACAAGAAGTCTAAATCATCTCACATTCCCTACTCTACTTTTAACAAACATTGTATTACTTAGTTCTACTGTGTAAACAAAAAAGAGATGAGAGAAAAATATTGTTGGTAAGGCTTTTGTATTAAAGCAAAAGGAGTGAAACTAATCACTGAGTGTAATTTGGCTACACTCATCTTTGTACTCATACCAAAGGTTACAAAGGCTTGAAGAGAACACCCTTGCAACCCAAGGGGACTGGATGTAAGATCCACATTGGATCCCAACCAGTACAAAAACTTTCTGTGTCAAGTTTATTTTTTAGTTTTTAATTATACTTCTCTGCTAGCTACAATCGACTAAGAGACACCTTAAGTCAACTACTCAAGAAGAAAAATGAAAAAACAACAATTCACCCCTCTCTTGCACTTTCAATTGGTACCAGAGACTCATCTCACAAAAATCTATCTAACAGCAGGTGAGAAAAAGACCATGGCACAAAAAATCATGGGCGCACTATTTCAAGAATGAACTTCTCAAACAAGACCTCCCTACTTTAATGGGTAAGACCTTTCTCAATGGAAAGTGAGAATGGAAACCTTCATAAAATCCTATGATGTGAAATTTTGGAGAGTGATCAAGCTTGGCGACATTCCTATTCCTATTCCACTATTCTAAGCTTGGAGAACTACATAAATGAACAAATGGAGATTATTCAAATAAACTCCAAAGCAAAAAATGTTCTATATAATGCTATCAGTGGTGAGGAATATGAAAAGATATCTTGATGTGACACTACCAAAGAGATGTGGGATAAACTGGAAGCTACCTATGAAGGAACTAATAAAGTCAAAGAAATCATCATCAGCTTGCTAATATATGAATATGAACTTTTTCAAATGAAGGAAGGAGAAACAATTGAGAGCATGTTTGCTCGACTGAGTAAGATCATTAGAGAACAAAAAGCTTCAAAAAAAATATATCCTCCCATAGAAAATATACGAAGAGTTCTTCGAAGCTTGCTACCGCAATGGCATGCCAAAGTAGTTGCTCTTGAAAGCATGAATTTAAACCCCCTAACCTATGATGAGGTGAGGGGAGATTTAATAGCTTTTGAGAAAACTCATATTAACAAAAAAGGCAAAGAAGAATCCAAAAAGAAATTGTGGCGTTCAAAGTAAATCAAGAAGACAAAGGAGAAGAAGAACTTGCAAAAGATGAAATTGCCTTAATTACTAGATCAGTTATGGATTCCTTCAGGAAATCTAGAAACAACAGAAGAGGAAGAAACTTTGGAAAGAGAAATTATATCAATGATCAATCAAGAAATGATGGAAAATGTTATGAATGTGAAAAGTATGGTCACATAGCCATTGAATGTCCAGAAGCAAAGCAAAACTACTCCAGAGGAAACAAAAAGAACAAAGCACTAAGCAATTGGAGTGATGAAGACAACTCTGAAAATGAACATGAAGAAATTGGTAGCATTTGCTTCATGGTTGTTGGAGAATCAAGCACAGAGGTATGTAATAATTGTAATGATTTAAAAAAAAACTTGTTAGATCGTGTTGTCACAAACCTTAATAGAATTTTTTCTGACTTTTGAAATCTTCAAACTGAAAAAAGGAATTTGGAAATTGATAATGCGAACGCTTCAAAGATACTTCATCCAATACTAAGCATCAGCGATCGTTCAGTAGTAATAGAACCTAACTAGTGAGTTAGGGTCGAGTCCCAAGGGAGTGGTTCGTAATCAAGAATCAATAGGCAAGTAAGAATATGCTCTAGTCAATCATAGCTAAAAACATTTACGAATAAAAGCATGGTTTAAATTATAGGTGACAACAAGTGTCAAATATCAAGGGGGTTTTGTATTATCAACTAAAACAACAACTAACACGAAAATATGAATATAGAGGCAGGACTCTTGGGATGTGATTGGATTATGGTCTAAGGTAAACAACCAGGTAAATGCAATAAATAGTAAATAGCTACAAATCAGTGAATAAGCTAGACTTTAGTGGGGGTAAACTTTCCCTCGAACAATTTACCTCGAATCAAATTGGTTTCTCTCGAACACCAATAAGAAACAATAAAGCACAGCCTTCGCTTTAGTCCATTCACTCTCTCAAGCTGAATGTGTGGAAAAGGGTTTAGGGTTCACTCTTTCGAGCTAAAACCATGACAACCCAATACCCACAGACCATCGATTCAGTAATTTTGCTTTTAAAACCTCTCTCTTGAGCAAGCCAAAAACACGAAGTTAAGATTGTATTTGCAACTACAACCCATTAAATTCAACCATAATTACTAAATGAAATCACTTTTAAACAACAAATAAACTATCAATTAACAATACCCAGCAGTTAAATCAACCTATAATCACATAATCACACCCCAAGAATTAGGGTTTTAGCTGGACATAGTAAAAAGGTAAAAATCGTTACCAAGTTCTGTTTCCATCAACTGGGTCGGATTGATATAGTCTTTACAAAGGTCTAAGATGAAGAATCTTCAAGACCCACTTCTAATTTCTTAGAAATGGAAATCTTCAAAGCTAAGGAAATATTGTCTCTCTATTCAGTTCTAAGCTCTAAACTTCAAAAACTGAATAATAATATGATTCCACACAAAATCAGATTCTAAGCTAAAATTTTAAACAAGTATTTATAGTTGTCAAAAAGTGTGCTGCGGAGGTTCAGTCAGCATAGTTAGTTGGGATTGCCGATCTAATCGGTGATCCGCCCTTTGGTCATTTTCATCGCCGTTATGCTTTTGCCTTCAACATCTTCAGGTTCTGTAACTTTGGGCGATATGGCACTGCATCGCGTAACCGTTGGGCTACTCACCGACTGCTCCTTTCTCTCGCCAACTAGATTTTCTCCTTCAAGGCTTGGCACTCTGGAACATTAGGCGAGACCCTAGCCGTTTGACGACTCGCCTAATGGGTTAGGTGATCCTCAGGCCTTCTTTTCTTCGTTCCTTTAGCTGCCTTGTTCCCTTTTGTTCAATAGTGTCCATGCTTTGTTCCTCAATCCAAATACCTGAAATTCAAAGATTTACATCAGTTATTGGCACAAAATATGCATCTGAGGACACTAAATCTATCAAAATAAAGCCCTAAATGAGTCCAAATTGTGGACTCATCAGAAATAAAACTGGAAGTTCGTGAAGTTGAAAAGGATCTACATTATAAAGAAATTCACTAATTAAAAATTGCTCTTGAGAATTCCCTTGACAAATCAAACTTTTCCAAAAAAATTCCTCTAAAAATGTCTCTAGCAGCAAAAATTCTTCAAATGGAAATTACTTTAGCTGCAACCAGTCCTATAAGTCGATTGATTCAAGAACTAACAAAATGATTCCATTTCAGAAGAATATTCTCCTAAATCTTGCAATTATTGTGGGAAGTCTGGACATGTGTCATATAACTGTTGGTTTCGAAACCACAACTCATCTAGATGGTTTTGGAGACCCAAAAGAACTCCAGATAACCTTAACCTTGAAGGACCCAAAAAGGTTTGGGTACCTAAGAGGAGATAATAATCTTGTTTTGCAAGAACATCGCAAGAAAACAAAAGAAAAATGGTATCTGGATAGCAGATGTTCAAATCACATGACGGGAGATAAAAATCTGTTCAAATATATTTCTGAATATAAGGGAGGAAACATTTGTTTTGGTGATAACTCAAAAGGAACGCTAATTGGTATTGGTACAATTTCTTTTAATGATTCCTAGGATATCTCAAATGTTTATCTAGTGACAGGACTTAAATACAATCTACTGAGTATTAGTCAACTATGTGACTCAAATCTAGAAGTCCATTTTCAAAAGAATCAATGCTTGATAAAAGATTCATCTAGAAATAATGTACTTAAAGGAAGCAGAAAAAAGAACGTATATATTCTTGACTCTATAAAAAAACAATGGAGAACATACATGTCTATCTTCAATGACTAATGATCCCTGGATTTGGTATAAGAAAATTGTCCATGCAAGCATGAGACTAATAGAAAAGCGAGCTAAAAATGAGTTGGTAATTGGGTTACCTAAGCTGGACTATTCAAAAGATCACATCTGCAATGCATGCCAAATGGGTAAGCAAACAAGAAACTCATTTACTGGCAAGGATATTGTCTCCACAAACAAACCCCTACAGATCCTACACATTGACTTATTTGGACCTACCAGAACATCCAGCATTGGAGGTAAAAGGTACGTTTTCGTAATAGTTGATGATTATTGTTATTTTACTTGGGTTATGCTTTTATCTCACAAGGATGATACTTTAAAAAATTTTGAGTTTTTTGAGAAAGTTCAAATAGACAAAGGTTGTTACTATATTTCATCTATAAGAAGCGACCATAGGAGAGAATTCAAGAACAACTTGTTTGAAAAGTTCTGTAATGAGAAAGGCTATACTCACAACTTTTCTTCACCTGGATCACCTCAACAAAATGGAGTTGTGGAACGAAAGAACGGGACATTGCAAGATATGGTAAGAACGATGATCATTGAGCACTCTCTTCCATACAAATTTTGGGCAGAAGCTATAAGTACAGCCTGTCATATGTCGAATAGATGCTTAATCAGACCCCTTCTGTAAAAGACACCCTATGAATTGTGGAAGGGTAAGAGACCTAACATTGGTTACTTCCATCCATTTGGGTGTAAATGTTTTATTCACAACAATGGCAAGGATAATATTGGTAAGTTTGATGCACGAAGCAATGAAGGTATATTTCTTGGCTACTCAAATTCTAGTAGATCTTATTGAAGAATCTATTCATGTTGTTTTTTATTATTCTAACAAATCTGTTGAGGTAAGAGTAAACACAGATGATGAAGAGAGTCAACTACCTATGTCAACTCAAAGGGAGATGAGTAGTACTGAACAGATGACTATAGAAGAACTTTCCATCAAACCTATAGTCAAATTTGTTCCAAATGAATGGAGAAGTGTACCAAATTATCCAAACAAATTTATTATTGTAAATCCAAGTAAAGGTATGAAGACTCGAGCATCAAAGAAGAAATGAGAGACAGGTTGCACTCATCTCTCACCTAGAACCTAAGAATCTAAAAGAGGCTCTCTTAGATGAACATTGGATCAAGGCCATGAAAGAGGAAGTAGATCAGTTCGACAAAAATCAGGTTTGGACTCTAGTCCCTAAAGTTGATGAGAAGTCCATCATTGGAACAAAATGTGTTTACAGAAACAAATTGAATGAATCTGGAGAAGTGATCCACAACAAAGCATGTTTAGTGGCTCAAGGTTACTCACAACATGAAGGAGTCGACTATGATGAAACTTTTGCTCCTGAAGCAAGGTTAGAATCTATTCGTTTACTTCTAGCTTTTGTTGCTCATAAAGGTTTTAAATTGTTTCAAATGGATGTGAAAAGTGTTTTCCTAAATAGTTTTATTGAAGAAGAAGTTTTTGTAAAACAACCTCATGGGTTTGAAAATCCAAATTTTCCCTATCATGTTTTCAAGCTCTCAAAATCTATGTATGGTCTTAAGCAAGCACCTCGTGCTTGGTATGATCATCTCAGCAACTTTCTTTTAAATCATGGTCTTACTCGTGGAAAAATTGATACAACTCTTTTTGTCAAAAGATACTCCTCTGAGAATCTTATTATTCAAATTTATGTTGATGACATTATTTTTAGAAGTGATAATATCTCCTTATGTGAAGAATTTTCTGTACTTATGCAAAGTGAATTTGAAATGAGTATGATGGGCGAATTAACATTTTTCCTCGGATTGCAAATCTATCAATCTGAGAAAGGTACATTCCTCTGTCAAACCAAATATTGCAAAGTACTCATTCAAAAATTTGGCATGGAAAACTCCAAGTCATTAGGCACTCCCATGAGTTCCACTTGTTCTCTTGACAAAGATGATAAAGGTAAGACAGTCGACGAGACTAAGTATAGAGGTATTATTGGGTCTTTACTCTATCTTACTGCCAACCGATCGGACATCATCTTCAGTGTATGCAATGTGCTCGATTTCAGCCTGCTCCTAAAGAATCCCATCTAATTGCAGTAAAGCATATTATTCGTTATTTAGTGGGAACATCTTCCTTCGATTTATGGTATCCAAAAGTGCAAAATTTCTTTCTCGAAGGATTTTCTGACGCTGATTTTGCAGGTGATAAAGACGACAAGAAAAGTACTAGTGGTACATGTCAAATTCTGGGAAAATCATTGATTTCCTAGAACAGGAAAAAATAGGGCTCTCTCTCTCTCTCTCTCTACTACAGCGGCTGAATATATTGTCATCGGTCAATGTCCTGCTCAAATTCTGTGGATGGTTCATCAGTTAAGTGATTATGATCTATCCTTTATGCCTATTAAAATTATGTGTGATAATTCTAGTCCTATTTGTCTATCAAAAAATTATGTGCATCATTCTCAAGTTAAGCATATAGATATCAAACATCATTTTATTAGAGATCATGTTTTAAAAGGTGATATTGAAATTTCCTTTATTAGTACTGATTTTCAATTAGCTGATATTTTTACAAAACCCCTTTTAGAGGAAAGATTTTGTTCTCTTCGTAAATCTTTGAATATTATTGAGAATCCCTTAAATTGTTGATATTATTGCCTGCATTAATTGTCTCTCTACTTCTTGCATCCTCGTTAATATCTCTATTATTTCTGCTACTTCGGTGTGTTTTTTGCCGATTAATTTCTATTAAACTCTATGTTCTTTCCTTTTTGTTGATGCCAAAGGGGGAGAATTATTATTAATTATTAATGTCAAATGGTTGCTATCATTGTCTCTGTTGATTTTATTCTTGCTATCATTGTCTCTATTATTATGCACTAACTGGCTAAAAAGAACATTGGAGTTCTCTACATAGCAAAGAATTGTCTTGCATACATTCAGGGGGAGCAAGTTAATAACCCAACTCCACCAGTCAACCACCATTCATTGTATTTAGGGGGAGCAAATCCAACATCCACTCTATAAGCCGACTATAACAGGGAAGTATCTATACTACATATTGTCATCATCAAAAAGGAGGAGATTCTTAGTGTAAAGTTTTAATGAAAAACAACCTATTTTTCCAGGACAATAATTGTCATCAAAAAGGAAATAATCAATAATGAATCATGGATCCCTCATCAATCAATTGAAGATTATCAATCAAGGATCCTAATTGATAAAGTATCAATCAAAGATCCAAATGGAGATCCTCATAAACCACAGATCACAAAAGGTGCCAATCAAGGAAGATCTTGACTCAAGGAACTGTCCAAATTAAGATCCTTAGAAAGCATAGATCACAAATGAAGCTAATCAAGGAAAGATGAATATCTCGACATCCAAACACTGATGGATACAATGACTACATTCCAATCAACATTCAATCAAGGAAGACTGAAGATCTCAAACTTACACTCAATCAAGGAAGCTAAAGATTCAAGGCTAAACTGAAGAATCCAACGGCTACAATCAACATTCAATCAAGGAAGCTGCAAAAGAATCAAGACTGAAAATTAGCCTTAAGCTTTATTCTTGGAAAATAAGGATCCCTTGCCTTCTTTTCCAAGGATCAAAGTCTCTTGGGTTGCCATCTCTTCACAGGAAAGATTCAGGACTCCAAACACTATAAATGAAAGGTCGATTGCTGGAAGCAATTGTACAAGAAGTCTGAATCATCTCACATTCCCTACTCTACTTTTGACAAACACTGTATTACTTAGTTCTACTATGTAAACAAAAAAGAGAGGAGAGAAAAATATTGTTGATAAGGCTTTTGTATCAAAACAAAAAGAGTGAAACTAATCACTAAGTGTAATCTGTCTACACTCATCTATGTACTCACACCAAAGGTTACGAAGGCTTGAAGAGAACCCTTGCAACCCAAGGGGACTCGTAAGATCAAAATTGGATCCCAACCAGTATAAAACTTTTTGTGTCAAGTTTACTTTCCAGTTTTTAATTATACTTTTCTACTAGCTACAGTCGACTAAGAGACACCTTAAGTCAACTACTCAAGAAGAAAAACGAAAAAACAGCAATTCACCCTCCTCTTGCACTTTCAATTTCCACAATAACAAAATTATACCATTGGCATTATCAGTATAATTAAAATGAAGAAAGTCATTGAGACCTACGGGGTTCCGAAGGGTGAACAACAACCCCACAATGCTCCTACACTCAACCCAAATCAAACACACGAAAACCTATTGAATCGCCTTACACTGAGATCTAAAACTCTTCTTCCTTCTAAGAACATAAGGAAAGAGAAGAAGGTTATAACTTCCTGTGATGACCACTTTAGTGGCTAAATAAACACTAAAGCAGTCATCACTAAAGGGCCCCAAAGTTGCTAAAGCAAGTGCACCACCAACCAAACAGACTTTGATCGGTTGCTCAAAATTATTCAGAATCCCATGCACGTAACTACACTATGCTACCCCATCAAATTCAATATTCTAAACTCAACGTAAATGTTGAAACTTCCAATAGAGGTTGTCTTAATGAAAAGTGGGTCTCAAACCCAATGGTCCATTTTTAACAAAAGCCAATAGGTAGCTTGAAATGACTTTGGAAGTCTCGGGACCTGAACCAAAGGTCCATCGAAACTAAAATCAATTTTTTGAAACTAACCAAACAATCAGAATTTCATGTTGAGATCATTTACACATGAAGTTTTGACTGATGTCAAACGTATAAACTTCAAAAACTTCTAATCATATAAACTTGCATAAAAATCAAATGAGCTGGCAGTGATAATCTTGTTGGTCCTAATAAGTCATAAATAACTTGGGAAAGCTATAGAAAATCTCTAAACGCCTAAAACTCAAGAAAATGGAGAAAACGACATATAGGGTCATTACACTCTGACCCCTACAAAATGGCCTCCTACCAAATGTGGTAACTATATCTACTCCCATTTTCGTTTTAAAATGTCAGAATTAGCAACATCTATATATGGTTTGTTTTCTAATTCTGTAGATATTTTTTAAAAAAAAATCGACTTCCTTGTGCTTTTGGGAAATTTCGGATAGCAAGTGAAACAAATAATTATATTTTAAAGGAAGTTAGAGAAGTAAGATGTGCAAATAACAATTTGGTCCTATGACAGTACATGCTTTAGTTTTAAGCAGGGATTTCATAAATAAAGACAGAAATTGTATTTTCTATTCTGTTTTGGGTGAGGAGACACTACATCAAAAATGATTTTTAGCGGCTATTAATTAATCGTAATAGCTTAATTGCCACTAAAAACATATTTTTAGCAATATTTAGTACTATTTGTAAATGTCCCTAAAGCCTATAGCGACACTGGATCCAATAACAATTAACTAATGCCGCTAAAGATTTTATCACTAATTTGTATACTTATTGGAGCTAAAAGATGTTTTTATTGGAACTAAATGAGATAGAGATATCCTGTATTTGAATATTCCATGGTTTGTGACTTTGTGTAGTCATTGGGCCTCAGGCTTATGCAATTATAAAACATAAAAGTATAACCAATTCCTGTTGACTGCAGATTTATTTGCAATTTCACTAATGAACTGGACTATTTTTGTAATGACTATATGTATGTGGGTTGAATATTTGAACTTTGAAGTGTGATTGCAAATTTCAATTACACCATCTGTTTATCATCCTTTTATTTTCTATTTTCACTCTTTATTACATCTTCTTTAGTTATTTAAAAAATTGGGAAATACATTGGGAAATACATCACGATTGTGAAGTCTACGCAACTTAGTCATCTTCTTTTTTCTTTTCAATCGCCTTTTTATATTCTAATTCTCTTCTCTAATTTTCTTATTGTATTCTTCAATATACATACACCTAATGTAATTTGAGGATTCCAATGACCTTACAAGGGTGAAGATACGTGAAAACATTAATTTGGTTATTTTCAATTAAATTAGAGAATTTTTTTCATCGATCGTTGTTTTTTACTCAAAGTAGTTATAAAATTTACACAAATATTACCTATATTCAAAGTAATAAAGCTATAACTAGAGGATATGAATTTAAAACAAGGGCATAGTCAAAGCGGGTTCCACAATTTTGAAAAATTATACACTATTTAAATTAAAGTAAAACAATAAAATATTTTCAATAGCTCCAAAAGTACCTTTATTGAAGTAGGCACATCGATAGAGAGGTGTCTGCTTCAGCCTCAAACTCTCTTTTATATGATAAGAGAATATACATATATTGAAGTCGTTCATTGTGAGGAGACTAGTGGAGAAGTATATGGAAAGGAAGAGGGACCTGCATATTATGTTCACTGACCTTGAAAGGCATATGACAATAGTTAGACGGGTGTCCTTCACAGGTGCTTGTAGGCTAGAGGTATTCAAATGACTTAAATTAGGGAGATAAAGGACATGTATGATGTCAAGACTAGAGTTAGAAAAGTTGGAGGGGACTTGGAACACTTCTCCATTGAGATGGGGTTGTACCAGGATTAGTTCTTATAGCCCTGGGTTGTACCAGAGTTCAATTATTATAGCCCTTTCTTATTTTCCTTTGTGATGAATAAGTTACATCGGTCTATTCAAGAGGAGATTCTAATTAAGAAAATGAAGTAGGATATACATTTTCTAATTTTAAAAATCATTATTAGGAAAAGAGCGTGATTAAAAAGAAAAAAAAAATGGAAAAGGGCATTTTGGCCCATTAAGTAATAATAAGGGCACTTTTTGATCAAACTATAGAAGACAAATGCATTTTTGAAGCAAACCATCAACTGATGATATTTTTTTTATTTCCCAAAGTTTAAAGGCATTTTTTATTTGTTTCCTCATAATCAATAAGCACATATATTCATAAGATTATACTTAAAACTTAATGAAAACAAAAGCTATATATGATATTTGAATGCATAAATACACCCTATATCAGTCACACATAAACTCAACCTTCGAGTCTGTTCGAGACACCTCCAACCTCGATAAAGTCCCAATTTCAGCACTCTTTATCTCTCTCGTTGGATCTAATGAGGGTGTTGGTTCCTTCATCTCACCCACCACTAGCTCCCTAGTCTTAAAAGGACCGGTTGCGGGTGAAAGGTGATAGAGTTAGCTCCTTCGCTATAGAGTTATAACCTAAAAGTTTAGTGAAGATTTGCGGAAAAGATTACTTGAGGTAGATCGTAATTTTTACACTTTCAGAAGTAAGGTCCTTTTTTACATAAAATATGTGTGTTGATTATTGTTCTCTATTTATTTGTTGATTATTGCTGAAGAACCTAATTCTTGTGTATATAGATGACAACATAAAATAACAACAAAACAAGAATGAATTGGACTAGAATCACAAAGTAGGCCTTACTTATAATTCTAGTTCGATGAATAACATTAAGGACAAACTACATAAATCCACTAGTTTAGGTCCTAATTACTTAGATTTTCGATAGTTTTAAATATTACTTCCTCTACCATATTTCATACTTAGGATACATGGGTTTAAATCCGTGAGTTACATGTATTTGCCAAATATTAAAATCGAGATACGTAGTTTATTTGTTTAAATTAATTGATTGTAACTGATTTCCTTAATATAAGGCGGAAATCAAGGAGTGTATCTATATTTAATTAATTTCATTTTATTATTATTTAAAATAATAAATTCGTTAATATTATTAATAAAAGACAAAAAAACATGTATATCTTGGTCATGCAATTTGATTAATTTCATTTTATTACTCTTAAAATAATAAAATTCATTAATTTGATTTATCTATTATCAATATATGATGTATCCAACAAACAAAACACTTAGATACATGGGTATCATACAAGTACATTCATATGTATCATAGAAGTATTTAATATTAATTTTGTGTATTTGTTATATGTGTCTAGTATGAATTTCATGTATCTATTTATATGATATAATATTAATTTCATGTGTCTATTTATATGTTCTAATTTTAATTTCATGTATCTTTTATATGTATCTATTATTAATTTGATGTATCAAGTATCAATTTCATACATCATATTCAAAATCATGTATCTCAGATACATAGCAAACACGCATATAATTATGTGTGTCTAAATATGAAATGTAACTGAAATACAGGAATTGAGGAACAAATCACGGCGGTGGAGTATTTATCTTATCATTAATCCAAAAAAAAGTTAAAAAATCCAAAGTTCTCCCTTTCTTTAAGGATTTGAAATTTTTTCTCATAGATACATATAATCTTAAAACTCAGATAAATGAACTCTTAACTAGATACATGTACACCTTATGTGTATCCAACATTATTACATTTGATGTGCATCGGTGTATTTTTTTCAGTTAATTAAAGCTTGACGTGATTCTTTCATCTTGATTGGGTCATTCCTATACTTAGATCTATTCTCGACTTGAATGTTGGTGTATGAAGAGTGAGTCCTTGCAATGAGAAATTCACAAGTGAAATGAACAAATAAATGTTGTTTGATTTAGTATAATATTGTTAATGTGTAGTACATTTAACGAGAATCATCCGATTTTAAAAATGTTCAACCATTAAAGCGTTTGAAAAACAACAAATTTAAAAACATAAAACCTAATTTGTAAAATTTTTAACAAATCCCCACTGTATCTGACAAATATTCATCATGATATGTAAATCCCCAAATTAGAAAATGTTTAAAAAATCACAATATACACGGAAAAATCAAAAAGTTTACATGTCCTAAACCATGAATCTTTGATAAGCATAACAATATATTAAAAATTGAAGTAGAAAAAAATGTACCCATACCTGTATCTGGTTAGCTTCCATTGCCTCTTGTTGAACTTAAGAGTTGGATCCTACAACCATTACAAAATGGTTATGAAAAGAAACAAATAAAAATTTCTTTATCGAAAATGTATTGTTCATTAACAATCCCTTAACAAGATTCATACAATTTTTTGAATTATGAGCCATTAAAATGGAATGGAGAAATAACAAATTAAACTCAAACAATGTTAAAATTCTAAAATCTGTCGGCTAAAAAAATTTAAATGGAGAAATAACAAATTCAAACAATGCAAAAGGTGTATTGAACTGCTAAGGAAGGAGGGCTAATGAGGGATACGTGTGGGAGTGGGGAAGAAGGGGTGAGGGTGGGATAGTGTGAATAGGATACAAACGTTTTGGGATTGGGGAGGGAAGCGGCTGAATTGAAGAGAGATACAATTAATTTGAATTATTAATGTCCTACTAATTAAGGAGATGTAATTTTAAGATAATTATTTACTATAATTTTTTAAGGAATAATGTATTTGATTTAATTTTCTAAAATATATAATATATTTATTAAAAGGTGGTACTCTATGTAATATTTTTAAAATAGAGACAAAATATGTATATATGATAGTATATGTCTATATAGGTAGTTTTACCTAACATGAAAGGAAAAAAGAGTTTGAATTATGGGGTTACAATGTTAACTTTACAAGTTGGGATATGAGTTGGGATTGGAGTAGTGCTATACAACCTAGTGTATTTGACAGCCATTTGCAGTATCAATCTACGTCCCATTATCCTTCCTATATTATTCTAGTTACGTACTTATTATTAGGTGTAGGTCAACCGCCAAACGATGTATATGGTGCAGCGGAAGGAGCTGCTCCTTTTTTAATCAGAAGTCTTGAGTTCGCGTTTTTAAGTATGAAAAAATCTTTGATAGGGAGCGCTTTCTCCCTAATGAGGTCATACGCCGCGCGAATCCAAGATAGTCGCTAGTCGAGCTCCAATGTGAGTACCTGATATCGTGTGGAAAACCAAAAAAAAAAAAAAAAAAAAGTGTAGGTCTTTAACGTCTCACAAGTATGTGGATATATGCACGTGGAATGTCTTCTGCGTTATGTTCATGTCCGTAGTACCGCGTGTTTGCCACTTATATGTATGTATATATAAAATAAAATCTATTGAGACATACATCAATAGATGGCATTCCAATATTAAACTATAGTTGTGGTTAATTTCCGTCTTAAAAGTTTGAACAATTCACTTATTTTAAATTATGAAAAAAATTCAATAATTTACTTATTTTGAAATAGAGGAAATATTGTTTTAATCAAGGTTTTTGCCTGGGGCATCGTATAATTATGTGACCTAATTTGACGACACTGATCTTTAAAAAAAATATTTAAATTTTTGAAACTTATATCATTCAATGGTTAGCAAAACACACCTAGATGTTGACTAGACAAATATTTGTCTACTACCTGGCATATAGAACAACTTTATTCGCTGACACATTAAGTTTTTTAATATATGTTATATTTACTTCTTTAAAACTTTAATCTCTCCCCTTTTAAGTCAGAGATATCGATCGATGTCACAGTAGAAATGAGACCACAAATAAGAAGCTAGAGAAGAATACGGTGGCTGTCACGATTGGAATAAATTAATTTATATGAAGAAGTTTTAGCCTTTAACCTCAACCTTTAACCTAATATTTATTTATTTAGATATGCCACAATAGAAAAAAATTTCACATGGAGTGTCATGTGGCAGAATTTTCAAACAAAAGAGATGCTTTCTCTCAACTTTGGAAAAGAATTGAATTAGTTTAATTTGTTCATGCTTACCAGACAGTAATAACATGAAACAGAAGAGCAAAATAACTGTTTTTAAAATTTTTTTGGTCATGTACTGACTGACGTACAATTGATCAACCTGCGTAGGGTCATTATACTAAAAATGACTTTTAGCGGTAATTAATTAACGATAATAGCTTATTTGTCGCTAAATGCATTTTTTAGAGACAATTATTACTATTGTAAATGTCTCTAAACCCTACAACGACATTGGATCCAATGTCAATTAACTAATGTCGATATAGATTTTAATACTTTTTATTAATGTGCATATTTATTACCGCTAAAAACCATTTTTGTTATAATGTGTTGTGGAGATTTGCAGGACAAGAGAAAATTGCATGTATAGTTTATTCAGAGGTGGAGCCAGTATTAGGAATTTAGAGGTTTTACTAAGCTATCAATTAATTAAGGGGTTCACAAGTTAATATACATATGTATTTATTTAATTTTCTAATACGAATACAAAATCTATAAAAAAGCTATTAGATTCATCTAAATCCACTAACCTTCACTTAGCTCTGTCTCTCAATTTATCCAACTTTGATTTTCAAGGACAATACTCAAGTACATATTCTTTTATTGTGGCCCTTACTCTCTAGTCTCTATATTTAACATGAACTTATCAGTTAGCATATCACAAGTGTGACCTGTCTCTCTCTATATAAAAGAAGAGCTCTGGCAAGGATGAAAGTTGGGGAGGGACCAGCAAAGGATTATGGTGTGGTGGTAAGTACTTCTTTATTTTTAATTAAAAGTTTTAGGTTCAAGTCTCCTAAGTATACGGAATAGTTTTTGATAGGGACCGCTAGCTTTACCCTCAATATTGAACTTTCTGGCGCGAATTCAAATTCAATTGAATTCTAAAATAAATATTGGACGCCGAATGAAAAACAAAAAAAATTGGGGAGGGGGCATATATATAATAATGTATGGATGAGTGGCATTTTGTACGAAACCGTGTGAAGAATAAACATTATCCAGCCAAGCAGTGAGCAGTGCATGTGGATCAGTATTACTCCGTCCGTTTAGTTACATATGTGGCCTTATTTTATTTTATGTTTTAGAAAGAACTAAGAAATACTTCCAAGTAGGGGTGGGCGTTCCGGATTATCAAATTTCGGATTTGATAATTTGGTAATTAATAGTTAAAAGTAGATATTAAATTTTAAAATTTTAAATTTTGATTCGATAATTCGATAATCGGTAAATTAAATTTTGATTTGGTATGGTATTCGGTAACGCCATATTGAATTTATAGCCAATTGTACTACAAAGTTGATACTATTTCTCCAATTATTTTTGTTTCTTTATGTGGAGGTACGATATAACAAAAGATTAATAAGTAAGAAGACATCAAGAAAAAATAAATTGATACAACTAAAAGACATGTATTTGAGTTGTTTATGTTTATTCTTTAACCATCTCTTTGAACTTGTACTAATGAGTAATGGACATGTTGATATATGACTTTCATTAAGTAAATAATTTGATATTTGAGAAATATCAAATACTACCATAATTCTAAAATCTTACTCCCGAATACAATTACCGAATATCAAATAACAAAAAATATTCAATTCGATTCGATAATTCAGTATTTCATGCCTAGCCCTACTTCCTAGCCCATTTTATGTGGTATTTTTTTTAATTCGTTTAAAAAATGTCATTTTACTATTATTAGAAACAATTTCATTTTAATATCTAACTTATAGCTTAATAAAATAATTTAAATCTACACAAATATTTAAGGATTGTCTTATATAGCCAGCTTTAAAAATCTTTCTTTTTTTCTTAAATGTCATGTTAAGTCAAACGGTGTCACACAAAATAAGATGGAGGGAGTACTTTAAAAAAAAAAAATTATCCATGAGTTCCCGTTTTTGAATATAAAGGTCTTGCTATCTTTCCTAGGTCTTTTATAAAATTTCTTGCATAATTTAGAATTCCTAGAAATTTTTGTAAATCTCTAGTATTGTCTAGTTTGTCTGGCATGTCTAGGACTTTTTTAGCTATATGATGTTGTAATTTTATTCTTCCATCTCCAATATCTACTCCTAAGAAGTTTATGAGGCTTTTACATAAATTCATTTTTTTCTTACTAACTATGATTCCGTTGTCTACAAATAACTTAAACAATGTTTATAAGTGTCCTAGATGTTTTTTAGTATTATTACTGAACACTAGAATATCGTCTACATATACTAGAATAAAATTTTTATAGGCTCTAAAACTATTATTCATTTTTCTTTGGAAAATTTGGGGGGGCTATTTTTAGTCCAAAGGGCATTACTAACCATTCGAAATGTCCCTCTAGGCAAGTAAAAGCAATTCATTCTATACTATCTACATGCATTTTTACTTGCCAGTATCCGAACTTGCAATCAAACTTACTAAAAAATTTTCTTCCCTGTATTCTATTTATTAATTTGTTTTATTTGGTAGCTTATACCGGTCCATTCGAGTGTTATCATTAAGTCTTTTGTAATTTATAACTATTCTAGTTTTTCCTCTTACTATTTCTCTATGATTTCGTACCATGAATGCTTCCGACCTATGTCTTGATGTTGATATTCTGATTACTCCTAACCTTAGTAACTCTTTTATTTGGTCTTCGAATTCTTTCAGGTCTTCATTTGTTGATCCCACAGAGGTTGTTTTCATCGTGTATTCTGGTTTAATTATGTCTAGTCTGCAGCTTATGTGATTGGCGTCCCAATGCTTCAGGGATCTTTCTCCGATTATCTCTAGTTTATCTAGAATTCAAATTACTTCTTCCAGATCCTTTTGATTTTTTTATTATTCCTATGTTTTGTAACCCTCTTTTAAAATTGTAAAACCCAATATTTATTTCTATTAAGTTGTAACTCTTTTCTACATCTTCTGTATCTAAAAGGCTAAGTTCTAATAATTCAATTTCTTCTCTTTCATCCGAAACATGTATTTTAGTGCAAGTGCATTCTTTCTCTTTATCGCATTTTGAAGTATTTGGTTTACGCTCATCAGTATCTATGAGATACCTAGATCTTATTGGAATAGATTCTGTTGTTATTGCTGTCTGAGTAATATTTTTAGAGAATATTACTCCATATTTAGTAAGGATACAACTGCCATTATTGTGTAGTAAAAAATCTAATCCTAAAACAAAGTCTACCCTAATATTTAAATCTCTTACCCAGATTTTTTCTAACTTATAAGTGGGTTAATAAAAGTCCGCACACGTGTTTAAAAAACTTATTTTTTGCATTACTGACGTAATGCTTATATATGTTAGAAGAACCATCCATTTGCATGGCGCTTTGTGGTTCTGAAAAATATTTTATTACTTCTAGAGGCAAGATACATCTATTTATTATACTTTTTGTACATCCTGAGTCTACTAGAGCAAGGGTCTCTATCTCGTAGTCCTGAATTTTTATTCTGGTTAGGATTTTAATGGTATTAATTTTTTTGTCTTCGTTACAAATTAATCCTTTAAATGACTTGTAGTCTTCTTTCATTTAGAAGTTCTATTTCTGATTCTAACATTTTATGGTCAATTTGGCTAGTGTCTTCTATGTCTTTCCCCTTTTCTAATGCTACATCTTTTTCCTTCTATTTTACTTACTCTTTCTTCTAAACTATCTATTCTATCCTCTAATGTTTTTAGTGTTTTTCTTTTGTGATAACTTGCTCATCTTTGATCTTAATATTAAATATTTTGTCAATGCACCGAATGCATCCTTTTATATAATAGTTCATGCATTTTGCTCTTCTGTTTTCACTTCGATATCCTGTGCAATTAAAGCATCGTTGGCTATCTAATGTTTTCCCTTTGCAGAATTGGTGGTCACACTGTATATTAACAAAGGTGTAATCCTTTAAGTTGTTTAAATCTAGCTTCTCTAATCTTATCTCGTTTATTAATGTTTCTTCTTCTGAATCAGATGAATTTTGTCTTTCTCCTTCTAAGGCATCTATGCTTATTACTGAATATATACTTTCATTATCTGACATATATTCGTCTACATTTATCAGGGCTTCTTGGAAGTCCTTTATAAGCTGGGAATTTCTTGTCCTACTGTTGCTTCTTCCTAGACAAGTATTGGCTAGATGTTCTTCACTTCCGCATGTGAAACAAGCTAGTCTATTTTTGTAAATTCTATTGTAATTATGTTTTCTTACATGTCTGTATTTATTTAGGTAAGGCTTTCTTGCCGTTGATTTTCTTAAATAATATTTTTTCTTAGGTTTGTACTCTTGGGTATTTTGGTGTGTCTTCTTGTATTTTCTTTGTGGTTTACTTTGATCGTAACTTTGTGTTGTATATATATTTTTATAGAATTCAGTCTTGTTTTGTTTCAATTGTTTTATATTTGTATATTTGTACATTTTTCTTGTAATACCTTCATTATGTGCTGTATTTTATGCCCTATGTACCAATTTGTGTTTGGATTTTGCATTACTCCTTCTCTTTTATTCCACCTTTCTTCTATCTCTCTTCGTAGGGCTCCACGGAGCTTATTACAAAAGTTTCTTTCCTAAACTTTGGTCAAACGTGTTACCACTTATGACGCAATAATAAAAGTAGTCCTTTAGGAAGTTCTTTATATGTCACAAATTATTTATGCTAAGTTGTTCTAATTTTATTAATGCATTATTTTGTGATACTACTAATCTGTTATTTGGGTCTTCTCCTGTTATTAGGCTGTGTATTTTATTAATAAAGTTATACGGGTTTCGTCCCATGTTTACTAATTCTTGGAATTCTTGAGGGTAAGCTACTTTGTATGCTTCCCATACTCCTTTAATTGATTCTCCTAAAAAGGTCTCCATATACCTATACTTTTTGCATCTGTTTCACTATAATGGTGTATATAGTTTGCTACTACTATTCCTTTCCATACATCTATTATTGAATTCCATAATTGAGGGTCATGTGCTGCTATATTCAATATTTTTCCTCTGTCTCCCCCGTCTTGTAGTTTGATAGGAGCTTCTATTGGCATTCTTATCCCTATTGGTCTAACCATTTCTGATTATGTAGCTTGGTCTTGTCTAAACACCCTATGTCTTGGTAAATTACCTATGGTATATTCTACCGGTGGTACAGGTGTGGTTTTTTGGAAGGGACTTGAATTGGTTGAGGCGGTTTCCATAAATTCTTTTAAGCTGTTATTTGTTTCGTCATCACTTTCACTTTCGTCTTCTTTTTGTCTATATCCGTAATTGTCTGTTCTAACTCTGCATTTTTTAAAGTGTTTTTCTACTAGAGAAAATTATATTCCTCTTAGTTTACAATCTTTACATCTAAAGATTGTTGTTTTATCTAATTCGTGTATCTTTTTGACTTTTTCTATTGACTTATCTACTTCATAGTCGTTTTCTTCTATGATTTGGGCATTCATTCCTTCCATGTTTATGGTTGTTTCGTTATCTCCTAGGTCTTCATCTATTTCTTTTTGGTTGGAATATTTATAGTCTGTAAATTTGATTGAGGTTTGTCCTCTGTTATTAGTATATGTTAGGTGATCATTGGGTCTTAATACCTCCTTTTTACAGAATTTCTCTGAATTCCATTCCCTACCAGCATATTCTTCGGAACTTATTTTTAAGGGTTTCATTAGTTGTATCCCCTTATTTTTCATTAAACCTACCACATCGTTTATATTTTAATTTTAAACTTTGAGCTGCTGCTAGTGACTAATTTTCCTATGAAACCTACGCATACTAGCAAATTATTTCAGCAGTTTATTTCTTCGTAACCTTTAGTTTGAATTCCTATTTTATGTATTTACCAAATTCATTTGAATTTATCATAAAGTCTGGATTGCAGTAAAATATTATTATTGGTCATATCTACTTCTCTTAAACCTATTATAGATCTTTTTTATTCTGACCATCTATCATCATATAAAGTAATCAGTACTTTAGTTCCTAGATTTTTTCTAGTTAATCCTTTCAGTCCAATTACTACTAATCACATATGCATGAGATTCATTCTTCTTTTTTGTATTTCTTTCATAGAGTCTTTGCTGATTAGATTTATGCTTTCACTATTATTTTCTAATATGCACATCTGCTCTTCTCTATAATGTCTATATAATTGTGTTGTTGAAGAAAATAAACCTGTATTATAAAGTACTTGAGGATTTAGAAGTCTCAATTTATTTTGTTGGAAAAATTTTATATCTTTGTCTACATTTATTATCTCTTCTAATTGGTGACTGCTACTGGGTCTAGATGAGTTCATTATTCTAGCTAACATATTATTTTCTAGTCTATCTTGAGAGAAACTGGCCCTTTGTCTTTCTTGGGAGGCTCGATTCCTGTTTGAAAAAAGGTTCATGCCTTGTCCTTTTTTGTTATTTTAAGTTTGTCTTTTTGAAGCGTTATTTATATTCTTTTTAGTTGTTCTATCAAGTCTTGTATATTTTTATCCTGTTTTGTATTTTCTTCTGGGATTTTATTTTCTAATAGACTATCTAACTTTTGATTAATTTTTGTAATCTTATCCTCTAGTTTCTTGTTTAACTCTAATAGTGCGAAAATTATTATATTATTTTGTTTTACTCCTATTAAGTTTGTTTTTTCTGGTGGTATATATTCAGATAAGCCTTTAGGATTATCTTGAAATTGGGCGGCTCTTTTTAGAACTTCCTGGTAGAAGGGATCGTTCATGACAGAGTTAAGTCTCTTAGTCGATCTAGTTCTTTTCTAATTTATCTAACTTCTTTGTGGAGATGTTCTAGTCAGATATTTATTTGTTCTATTGTAGTGTTATTGGCTATGTTATTATTATTTGTTAAAAATAGTTTTAATTGTGTATTTATATCTAATTGTTGTGTTTTTAGAAAATCAAAATTTCTTTCTATTTTTTCTAATGATTTGTTATGTTGGTTTTGCAGATTTTCTAAAGTTTCTATTGACTTTAGTATTCTATCGTCTCTCAAATGAGTGTGTTCTACTAAATTTATTATTAAGTCTGTGATGGTGTTTAGGTGATGGTGATCGCTATGTAATATGTGATCTCCTTCTGTAAAATTACACTTGATTACTGAACCAAATTTTAGTCTTCGATACTTCTTTTATGAAATTACTTCTAGGTCTAAATATTTTAACTTCTTTATACTTCCTATTGTAGTATTTTTATGCCAAGTACCAGGTCTTTCTTTTTCTATCCCTGTCTAATTTGTGGAATGTAGTGGTTAATTCTAGACCCTATTGTTGGTAATTGTAAATTTATTTGTTTAATTTTTTGAATTATCAAATTTATTTCTTCAGATGCTAATAAGTTTGAATACAACTGTCGTTGTTCTAAATATAGTTGTCTTTGTTATATTAGAAAGTCATATATATTCGAATAATTTTCTTTTATTCATAAAGATACTAGTAATATTCTTGGTCAATTATTATCTGCCTTTTGTAGGGTTGAGGCTTTCTTTTAAATATTCTTGCTGGTGTATTAAAATATTCTATTAAATATTCTATTGGTCCGATACAGGATTGTAACATATGCTCTGATATCAAAATAAAGCCGTTTAAATATTAAATAAAATTCAGGTAAATATAATCAATGTTTAAATATAATAAGAATGATGTGGTGAAGAAATAAAGTATTTTGTGAATTAGGTTGTAAAATCCTACTCAATACTCCCTCTTCTTGTTTCCTTATCTAGTGTAGTAGTTTGTGGTTACTAAATCTATGTAATTTCTCCCAATATTACTTTTTTTTTTTTTTTTACTTTGTTCATTTCTTTTCCTTAGCCTATGTTCCAAATCCCGGGATACACAATACTTCGGTTCTCTGACCATGGCGGACTTTCAACTTTCTTAGGTATTTACAAATTAATCCATCGTTGCTATTAAGAGTGGAAGGAGCTAACCATTTACTAAGAGTAAGTAATAAATGAACCATAGTTTAAACATTACATATATGAACATCATATTATATAATTATAATAACGATACATAATATTAGTAGGGAGAAACTACTAAAGATCCAGAAAGACATAACTACTTACAGGATAATGGTCACAGAGAGGTTTCCCTTTCGAGAGTCCCCAGGTGACCTTGCAACTACTTGCGAAAATAAACACTTAAACTCTTTTTTACAAACAAACTCACTTCACTCTTTTTTAAAAAAAAGGAAGGGAAATATATAAAGCTTCAAACTCGTAAAATATTCTCTATTATGCTCTGCTTGTTCTTCTCTCTTCTCTCTACCTTCTTCTTGCAAATGGTCTCATATTTATAGGTGAGGAAGGACTTCCACAAATTTGAAACTTCGGATTTCAAATATTGAATAATCTTTCTTTATTTGTCGGGTGCTCTTTGGGCCCCCATCGCCACATGGCCTTTGAAAGACTTTTTCAAAATAATTGTCCACTTTTGAGCAGTGGTGTCTTCTTTATTGTCTGCTTTGGAGCAATGGCTTATCACGTCATTGCTTACTTATTCTTTTTTGTCTTTTTCTCTTGATCGTCATGGCTTACGTATTTCTTATGTGTCTAAATTGTGCAATGCGTGGAGTCAAAACTCATCCCTGAGTCGTCGTCCTCGTTTGGGTCTTGAGCAAATTGTTCTAGCGATGGGTTGTATTCATTACTTTATGAATTTTCAGTGTCAGTGTCTACAGTTTCTGATTCTGGGTTTGGGTATTCTCTTATAATTTCTTTAGTTTTTTCACTGAGTAACTTGTGGAGAGAAGTTTGTATCATCTGTTCTATTTTTTTTTTGTCTTTTTTTCTTTTTAACAGGAATCATCTAGTCTTCTTTCCTTTTTCTATAGTCTTGGTTGTATTGAAATTGTCTAGTAAAATTCTCACACTTTTTGGCAAAGTGTCAGCCATCAACAAATTTGATGAGTCTTTACCTGCTACCCTTTGAATGGGACTAGTTGTACCTTTAGCCGATACAGTGCTCTTTCTACATTCTTTGGGGAATGTACATCCGTCTTATCCATTTTATAATGAGATGGAGAACTCTTTTGCTCTTTTGGATGGTCTTCAATTTATAATTGTATAGTCTGAGTGATTTCAAAATATAAGATCTTTATTCTTTTCTGTAGGAGATGGCTATGTTGTGTCATTTTTTCTTTTTCTTTTTCAAGTCTTTCGATGGTTTGATTTTGTCTTTTGAAATCTTTTGTCATTGAAGAGTAGTGGTCACAAAATATTATTTTTCTGTGTCTTTCTGGATGTTATATTGTAAGAAAGGGCTTTCCGTTTGCCTCAAAGCTGGGATTACAAAATAATTTGGCCCTAGATTTTCTCTTGCGTAGTCCAAAGCTTCAGTTAGGTCATTGAACCCTTTGAAGAGGGGAGTGGGGAAGTCTTTTATTGAATCTATTACCTTAATCCATGTCTGAAAGATTCCGGCTAGTTTTCCCTAAACTACCACATAAAATTTGAATTTCTTATCTTCATTTTTCTCTGTGAAATAATGGCTTAATGAATTTAGTACGGAAATGAAGTAGCTATTGTCTCGTGGGATCTTATTATATGCTATCCATAGATTATCTATCAAGCATCTTTGGGGTTTGTCTATCTTTGTCTATGGCTGTACTCTAAAACTTAAATTAGATGAGGGATAACATATTAAGTTTTGTCTTCCAAAATGTAGTCTTTCAATTCTTGGAGTATTTTGTCTTGTTTCTTCTAATCTTGTCTATGGTCGGAACAAAGTGTTCCCCAATAGAGTCTGCAGATATAAATCTTTGTTTCTTTGATCAGTAGTGCTGCTTTAGCTAGAGGCTCTGGCCTTGCCTTTTCCTATACTCATGCTGAATATAAATAGTTAGTATTTATAAGTCTTCTAAGTTGATCTGCTAAAGAATTATTTTTCCTTTTAATATATTCTACAGATATATTGTATATTGACGTGGCATCTAAAAAGTTTAACCATCTTCTTTTTCTACTACTTTTTTCATTTATTTTTTGATGGAATTTTACAATGGCTTCGCAATCAGTTCTTACTTAAATTTCTTTTTTATTGATAATATATAATTTAAAGCTGTATAGACCATATATTACCACTAATATTTTTGCATATATACTACTCATGTTCCCTTTTTCTTTATATTTTCCGCTTAGGTAGGCGCAAATTTTTTCATCTTTTTTGTCTCCATACCTATTTTTCTTTATTTTTAATACTGCTCCCCATCCTTCTAGAGTTCCATCGATTTCTACTATTAGATAGTCAGTTTCTAATGAGAGAGATAAGTCTGATATGTTTTTAACCATTTGTTTGAGTTTTTGTACTAACTTTATGTCTTTTGTATTGAATGTTTTTTGTCCATGATTTCCCCTTTTTGAATATAAAGGTCTTGCTACCTTTCCTAGGTCTTTTATATATATATATATATATATATATATATATATATATATAAAATCTAATTGAACTTTTCATTTTATAGTTAATGACAAAGTTCTCATGCTATGTAGATGTTATGGCATATTTAAGAGTAAATTTCTTAGATAGTCACTTATGTTTGAGAATTTGTCCTATAATATCACTTTTGTTTCTTTTAGGATCACATATCACCCCAAGTATTCCTATTTTTCTTTAAATATACTCTTCTCCCCTATTGGGATGCCATGTCACATTATTCTCTCTTCTTTTTTTTTAACAAAATATTTTTTAATAATACAATAAAAACTTGTTTAGTATCTCTATAATAAACAACTTCTTTTTCGTATTAATTAACGCATATACTCCATTCTTCAATTTTATAAAAGATAAACAGATCTTAAATTAAAATTAACTAATATTTATTATTTATTTGTCAATATTTTTTTTAAAAAATTATAAAAGAATTATAAGTAAAGAATATAGGTAAATAAAATTCACAAACTAATTTACAAACAAAATTATCAAAAATTATAATTTGTGTAGATATTAAATTATATTGTAGGTTCCATCCGGTAAGAGTTCTAATATGTAGTATTTATTTAAAAGGGTCCTATATATTTTATGTATTCTTCCAACCGTATGTCACTCCCGTCGTGAGTGACACCCACACTAAATCATCGATGGAAGAACCAACTATCTACTAACACACCATCAATTAATCGACCTTAGAACAATAATTTAAACAAGTGAACAAATTGTTTGTCTTAAAAGAAACTTTCATAAAGTAACAACCAATTTCTAAACAAACGCAAAACCCCCCTAGAAACTTAAGATCGCGCATCAAAATTCTACGTAGTCTAGACTAAGGGAATGCCAACTCCAAAACAAGAAAGCAATCCAAAAGTCTAAGTCCAAGCAGATGGACTAAGTGATAAAGAGGAATCCACAACAATCTAGAAGAAATAATTAACTGTTGGACTCATAGTTGAGGTCATGAAGCAGCGGTCAGAATATGCAATGTAATCAACAAAGAAAGAACAAGAAAAATCATAGAATACTGATATAATTATCGATCAGCTCTAAAAACATGAATAATAAACACATAACTAAAACATAGTAAAGACAAGTCAACACATAATCAACCAAGTTAGAAATTCAACAAGACTTTCAGTCATCAATCCTAATTTAACATTTACATGAAGCATGCCCCACATAATCACAAACAATTTCGGTTCACTTAAGGAACTAACGCACAAGGAATGTAGGAAAAATCAAATATATATATACCAGGTGTGATATTTGAGCCAATCGTTAGTAAAATTGTATCGGTATGATATACACTCGAGTCAATCATATAAATATCATGTATCAAGCATGGTACTTAAGCCTGCGGTTATTGCATGCCAAGCATGGTATCGAGCCAATCATGGTAATATCATGTACTAGGCGTGGTACTCAATCCAATCATTGGTCAAACAAGCACAATCACAATGACAATGAAATATAACCACACTTGTAAATACAAGTAAACAAAACACCTTCATTGCATGAGATTGTCAACAATTCATCATTTCATATTCAACCCTTGCGTTTTCCCCAACACGCATTGCACATGTTTCATTATAAAGACACTTAACATGCATACATACATCAATTTGGAAAACAACAATCATCACCTATATGTCTCGAATTAAGCCTTGAAAGCTTTATTGAAATCAAGTCTTTAATTTCCCTTGTTAATTATGAATTATGGCTTGTTCTAGGTCTACAAATAACAATAATGCAAAAAATTAACTCAACTTGACCTAATTATACTCTGATTATAACTTAATCCTAACCACATGTCAGTTACACGAACATCTCACCCAAATCAGAATATTTTCCACCATAAAATCAACAAAATAACCCCTTTGAGATCACCCATAAAAGATTGTAAGGTCTAAGAATCAAATAGTAGGATAGGGGAGTGAATTACGTACCTTTACCGATGAATTGATGGAAAACTAATAGAAATCACCTAGGTGACCCTTTTCTTTTTAATCTGTTTGAATCATAATGCATCTTTTGACAACTCTTTCATTTCAACTTTACATATGACACGTTTAAGACAACACGATTAAATAGTATTTTGATATATTCTATATATCTTTAGGTTAAAACAACAAATTTAAAAATCTTCTTTAATTTTATGTCAAATCAAAATCCACCAAATAAATTGAAATATATGAAGTACATAAAGTCAGACAAAGGGCTAGCTTGTTTCAAGAACTTTTAGGGGTTGTTTTGTACGCAAGATAATGTGTATCTAGGATTATGTTTAGGGTCAAAATTGTACTATGTTTGATTGATGGTATAAATTTAATGTGGGAGAAATTTATATCTTCAACCAAAGACAAATTAAGTATATGAAATTTCCTTTAAATGTCATTTTTATATCATTTACAATTAAAATATCACTCAACTATTACTATTTTCCTCCAAATAAACTTAATACTTCAAAAGTCTCTTTCTCTCCTAGTTGTGCTTTCCACATCGTGAAATTGAGGTTACCTTGCAGTTTGATGGGTAATTGGGCGGCTGAATTAAACTGTACCACATGAGTAGTAGTTGGGACTGCATCGACTTTGTCACTATTGATAGCATATACAACCATATTTTTGAAGAGGAGAGAAAGATAAAAAAAAAAATTGAATCAGACTCGTGAGTGTTTTAGAGGGGCTCTGATACCATAAAGAGAATGAGAAACAAAGCAAACTTGAATGATCTTACTCAATCGTAATATCAACTTAAATACAAGTAAGATGTAACTAACTTGACTAATTCTAAGAAACTACTCTAACAACTTAATATGTAATTAACTTGACTAACTCTAAGAAAGTACTTTAAAAACTTAATCTAATCTTGTAGAAAAAATTGGGTCAAACGATTTGAACTAAATCTATGTCTAACAACCTGATAACTATTGATAACTGAATCTGCTGCGAGTATCTCAACAACCATGTCATATCATTAAATTTTTCAATTTATTTTAATAATAGAATTATTTAATTCATTTAACCAACATAATAGTTTATTTGTTTGAAAAAATAAATAGATTAATTTATTAAGAATAAATTTGCATGCTTACAATTATTTTTTGGGACTTAAACTTTATATTATTTTACTAAATAGTCATTCATGTTTCAATAAATGCCTATACAAATCATTTTTATTTTTTTAAAAGTCAATAATATCACTCAAATATTACTATTTTTTTTTAAAAAAATACTAAATACCTCAAAAGTCTCCTTCTTTTCTAGTTGATATGACATATCATTAAACTATCATTTTAAAAAATAATAGACATATTTAACTCATCAAACTTATGTCTCTACAAAAAAAAATATAAATTTCATGAGAAGTTATGAAGATTATAAAAAATAACAATCTAATTTTCAGATTTTTTACCAAACAAAATTCAATGACAATAATATTTGTATGCAATTATTACCTGAGAAATTTTAAATCCCGAAGTAAATTATCTAAAAATTTCAAAAAAAAATTCACAAAAATATTCAAATAAATTTGTAAGTTTGACATAGAGAAAAGTTGGTAAGAAAGAGAAATTTATTAATTTAATTTTTATTTTATTCTATTCTTTTATGATTATTAAATTATATTTTATCTTAGTATATACAATTGAATACCAATATATATTTGTATCTCATCCCAAATTCACCAAACACAAGTAATAATCAATTAAATTGCCTATTTTAATTCAATAATACACATTATACTAGATTAATATGATCATTAATAAAGATCAAAATTTTATTTTTAATATAAATCTTATTCACGTTATATTTTTTCAAAAAAGATATGTACGTATGGATTTCAAAATACATAATTAATTATATTTTAATATTTAATTGACCTTTAATATTATTGATTCATCATACAATATATGATTAATTAATGTAAGTTGACATTCATGAGTGATTTGTATATACATTTTTTTTGAATATATGTGTTTATAAGTATTCAAAATTAATGGCATTGTAATAAGTTTTAAAAAGTTATTCTTTATAACATACAAAAAATCAAGAGTTTAATTATGATAAAATATTTGTAAGCACGAAAAATTCTTCTTAATAAACTAATATATATATATATATATATATATATATATATATATATATATATATATATATATATATATATAAAACAAAATTATTATTTTATTTAAATGAGTTTAATGAACTAAATAAATATATTATTAAAAAAAATAAAGCTTTAATGACATAGCATTCCAACTATAAGAGAGTAAGGCTTTTGAAGAGTTTAATATATTTGGAAGAAAATAGTAATAATTTAGTAATATATATCTTCATCCTAACAAAAATAATATTTAAAGGTACTTTCTTAACTTAGACAACCATTTAAAAAAAATAAAATAAATTAACTCTTCAACTAAATAGTGTATAAATATCAACCATAATCCTAATGATCTACCTTATCTATTGAATTTGATATTATTTTATTCAAATCTATAATTATGAAATAAATTTTATGGGCGAACCAAACTACCCATGTAACTTATTATGGTGGAAAATATTGATCGATGATGACGTCATTAAGCAGACCAGTGACGCCATTATTCTATGAAAATATGAAACAATTATTTCTTATTTTTATTCTATAAATATATACTCTTGGTGGGTAGGATTTAGCTAAATCACAAGTCTCCATAGACCACAAAATAGTAGTACAATTAACATGGAAGACAAAAGTGAGTGTTCTTGTCCTCATCATCCTTGTGCAGCGTGCAAGATCCTTCGTCGGAGATGTGTGGAGAAATGTGTGTTGGCACCTTACTTTCCCCCCACTAACCCATTCAAGTTCACCATTGCTCATAGAGTCTTTGGTGCTAGCAACATCATCAAAATGCTACAGGTATTGGGTTTTTTTTTTTTTTTTTCCGTTTTCCCACCTGGTTGGAGTTCGCATTAAAATTCTAATTAAATCTGGATTACGCACCAGAAAATTCATTTGGAGGTGACACTCTCAACATGAGTTTCTCCATAAATCGGGCTCAAATTCAAAATTTATGATTAAAAATAAAATAATCTCGTTGCTACATCACAACCCATATTGGTCATTCATGGACGCAGACTAAAAATATTCTCCAAACCAACACATGTGATGGTTGTGTTTTGTATTTTCTACTCAATATTTTCTTATTTTTCAGTTTTCTCATTTACCGGCCTTATAATTACTTTAACTTTAAAATCATATCGTTGTTGTTATTCATAGTAGTAATCATTTTAATTAAAATAATTCATAGTACTTTTAAATCATCATCAAAATTGTTCTTTTTTCAATTAATATAATTGGAGAACATTATTCTGAACATCTTCTAAAAATTTTCACAATCAGTAACATTCATTGAACTGTGCCAAATAGGTTTCAACTGAATTTGTTTCTTTTTGTTCAATATTTTCTTTCCTTTGACTTTGCACTTACTTCCTTTTCTTGGAAAAAAATACATAAAAGGAAAAGAAAAAAAAAGTGTAGTGTGTAATTCCTTTAAGTCGAAATCTTTTCCACATTACACACTTTAGCTTTTATTTTTCATGATTTAAAGTTAATTGCATATATTACTAAAGTTTATGTACTTTTCATTTTAAAGTAAAATTATCATTGCGCAACACTCCTTACACTATAATTGCATGAATCATAATACTATTCGTTATACTTTGAATCATAATATTATTTTCTCAAAATTAGCACTCACGTCAAAATGCATGAATTCTACTTAGGAGCTTCCGGAGGATCAAAGAGCAGATGCAGTGAATAGCATGGTGTATGAGGCGAATGCAAGGATTAGAGATCCAGTATATGGTTGCGCCGCGATAATTTGTCAGCTTCAAAAACAAATAAGTGAGCTTCAAGCAGATCTTGTCAAGGCTCAAGTAGAGATTATGAATGTTCAGACACAAAATACCAATTTGGTGGCATTAATTTGCACGGAAATGACACAAAATCAAGAAAATATAAATAGCACTATTGAGTCTCCTGATCATCAACAAGCTTATGGAAATTCCAACACTTCTTTGGAAGACAACAATGTATATGCACCTTGGAAATCACTTTGGACATGATTAACCAAAAACTTGAAGTACTTCTACAGGATTAGTTTACAATATTGGACCCAACCGGGGGAGGGGGGGGGGGGGATTCTAATATATATCATGATTCATGACTACTTTCTTCTTATAAATTCAAGAAATTAAGCATAGTGAAGGCTGATATTCATGCAAATACTGAAATAATATCTGCAAAATAATGTTTTGTTTTACTACTTTATTTCATTTTTTTCGACTTGAACTTGAAATAGGAAATTTTGAAATTGAAATACTTGTTTGGGGTTTGTTTTTAATAAAATAGCGCGATTCATTCACAATTTTCAGTTTTTTCTCCAAGTGAAATTCATGCCTTTGGGGTGTGGGTGAGGTGGGGATCTCAACTAAGTACTCCTCTCCACACTATATTATACTTTTAACAAGCATCCCAACCAAATGATTATCTTTGTACTTATTAAAAAAGGGGATTAGAAAAAAAAATTATTGTTTGTGAGTCATTGTCTCAAAAGTTGCAATAAAAAAGTTTATATATAAGTAGACATACGTAGGAGTTCCATTTCATCACAATTATACGAGATAAATTACAAAAAAACATACAAAGAACACTATCACAACATTACAAAGAACTTATTGAGATTTGAGAACACTCTTGCAAGATGCAACACAAGAAAATTAGACTAGGATCCACTTTGGACTCCAATCAGAACTAGAGAAAATTTTGTTGGAAGCGCCACCATCAAATGAGTCCGATCTAAATTTAATAAAAACTTTAATATAATTATCAAATACCGAATGAAAATTAAAAAATAAAATTATAATTGAATAAATTTGAAGTTGAATCCCCAATATCTCGAAAAGGGATGTCTTTTCAAGCCCCCGAAAGACATTTTTTTTCTTTTTTGAATTAATTGTAAAATTTGTGTCGGCAAACAATTGGAAACTCAAAGTTGCAAAAGTATGTAAATAGAACGTGAGAAAAGAAAATAAGAAAAGTTGTTGATTAACTTAACATGAAAAGGAGCAAAACGAATGTCAAAGTCAAAGTCCATGATTGGACAATAATTCTAAATTCTACTTCTATTTTCCTAATTATGTCATAATCATAGTAGATGTTCACTCATTGTTATATTATTCGTCTCATTAAAAAGAAGTATTATACCATTTAGTATAATTCTTCCAAGATTTTGTCCACACTGAATATTATTAAATAAGTTATATCACATATATAGCATGATGGATGAACTTAATACCCACCTTGTTAGTGTGTATTTAACAGGGTTTTTTTTCCATGTATAAATTAAAGGAAAATTATATAATTAGACGTAATTCACTGTCATATATACTATTATATTATCAATACTTTAAAAATATTATGTATCTTATCACTAATTAAGAGTTTCTTATGTACACTTTGATATATATATTTCCCTATATATTTTTGTTACTGAATACACAAAAATAGGGAAGAGGCGAGTGAAATTCTTATGTATCTCATATACAGACAAATTACATTATATACACACTAGATACATGTATTTGTATGTATCTAGAGTGATTTGCATGTATATGGAATACCATATACATGAGAGAGTGACAAGCGTAATGGGAGAGAGACGAGTGATATTTGTTATGTATCCAGATACATGAGAATTCACTTGGATATAATGTATATAGAGCAAATTAGACTTAAATTTGACGTCATGTATCTGAGATATATGTATATGGATGTATCTAGAGACAACAAAATTTGGTAAGATACGTAATATTGCAAACTAGAGTGTATCTAAGTAATTAGCTCCTAAACTAGTGAAATTTGTGTGAGTATCAAATGTGTTCTCACGTTTTTAGATAATTTTGTGAAGTTATTTTCAATTTAAAACAAACAGATAACAATTCTTTTTTATTCTAATTATTTGTGTTTATGCATTTTCCTTTTAAATTTGTCTCACAAAGAATGATATATGTATATATAGGATCAAATATTTAACTAATTAGAACTTCTCGTAAAACCTTTAATTAGATGATTTGTAATCACAAACATAATGTAATTTGATCTAAAATCATAAATTTTAAAATTCTTTCATTTTTTTCCCAAATACATTAAAAAGAAAGTATTAACTATTTTACTCCCTCTTTCCCATAGTAGGTGAGCATCTTATTAAAAATAGTTGTCTCATATTGCTTGGTCACTTTCTAAGTCAAGATGGAATTAATTAATTTTTTTCTATTTTACCCCTACAATTAGTATGACTCTGTGAACAATTTTTAATACTAGATATTCCTATATATACTCTATCTATATTTTTTATAACTTATTTTTATCGGCATTGATATGAATAAAGGGAAAAATAGCAAAGTAAATCAATCTATTAATAATTTTTTAATCACAGTATAAAATAAAAAATGTCTATATAGTATAAAACGGAGGGAGTACTAATACCTTCCACGTGGAAATATTCATAATTCAATGCACTTCTCCTCATCACCTGATGACTTCTATATGAATTAATTATTATTTATTTTCAAATTTCTAATAATTTCCAGATTTTCTGAGGCATATATAATTACACGTGAAAATCATCTCAAATAATAAATTTAGAGAAAACTAATGTTTTGAGTTCAGAAAAATGCCAGTATGAAAACATGGGAGAAAACACATGCCTAGTTTTGTTACTTTTTGCAAAATGCAAGTCTTGGATATATTGCTATTTTGGTCTTCAGTCTTGTATAAAAATTGACCATGTAAAACATGTTTTGACATTCTATTAAAAGAAGTTCAAAATTCAATTTCAAATACATAGAGGTCATTATTATTTCTTTTTGTTGATTGAAAATATATATACGTGGTTCACGCAGTGGATGTTTCCTAAAGGGGTTTCTAACATTATTAATTCTTGCACTACTTAAATATAATTCACTTTTTAAATTTGAGTATATGATATATGAGTCAACATATTATCGGGATAAAAATAACCAGATGTCATATGGAAATTAACAAATCAAATTTCAAAAGATAATAAATCAGACAACAATATATATATATATATATATATATATATATATAGAGAGAGAGAGAGAGAGAGAGAGAGAGATACAATAATTTAGTGTAATTTGGTCAATCAATAGTGACAACCGAAAATGAGAAATTCACTACATAAAAGAGAAAACAAACTATTGAGAGGATATAACATTACAAAATTCACTTAGAATAAAAGGAGATTTGATAAATGGCGGGGTAACAAATATACCGGTTATGTGTAGGGGGTTTTAAGGTAGATAATGGGGTCATGCGCTACTTGACTACATCTAATTTGATGCTTTAAGATTGTAAGTTGATTGCTCAGCTGATGATATTTCAATTTGTGTTTGGATTATTTCGTTTGATTAAATTTTGTTTTCTAATTAAATTTAGCGTGGGTATTCAAGTGATTAAATTTAGTTTGAGTTAAAGTTGAGCTAGTTAAAATGGGTTGAATCAATAAATGGATTTGTCACGCCCCGAGTTTACATTATGGATGTGGCCGGCACCCGAGAACAATTGATGGTCCCCAAGCGAAACCTTGGTCTGATTCAATACTCAGCGGAAGACTTACTCAACAATATATGAACTCAAAAGTAAAGCTTTACTCATTTGTCTTAAGATAAATAAACTCAGAAATGTATAAGAACATTCAACCGGCCAAAAGAAGGCAACTCAAGTCATAAACATTTAGCAATAGAAATGGAAAAGATCCTCCTCAAAACACTACTGTCTATGAAGCATCAAGATACTATGATAGACGTCGAGACAAGACCCACGACATCTTAACATGACCGAAAAGTAAAATGGGAATCCTCCGAAAGCAAGGAGGCTCACCAAAGCAACTCTGGAACTGCAAGTGGTATCAACGGAGCATCTGTTGATTATCCTGACTACCTATATCTGCATCATGAAAAAATGTAGGCCAAAAGGCGTCAGTACATTGAATGTACGAGCATGCAAGGGAAACGCTAAAGCATAGACATAGGCTTGAACTGATAAAAAGGAAGAACATACTCACCTCAACTCAACTCAGAAATACTCAACTCATTTGGAAATCGAATTTTCCTATCATTTTAAATGTAAAACATTTAATCTTGGGAATACTTAGTTCCCTTATATTAATTTTTGAAAACATGAACTCAACTCTCCTCATCCTCATGATCAAGTACTCAAGTCTCAAAACAAGTTCTAAAAGTTTGTAAAAGACTTCTCAAAACGACTCAAAGGACTCCTTCAAACTTTAGTCTTAACTCTCTCTTGAATTTGAAATGTGAATTCAAGAATTATGATTAGGATATATAGGATTTCTCAATGATTAGATTAAGTTTGGACAGTTAAAATCCAAAAGAAGAGCGAAGATACCTTTTAAAAGAACTCAAACGGAACTCAGACGGGCAAAGAATAGGGGTAGGCGACCCTGGTGTAGGGCGCTAGCCCCTCAACTTCATATGACCAATTCTGGTGCATTGCAGGCGCCCCACGCCAACCCCTCTGGGGTGCGCCGCACCACCCCTATCCAAAAACCTTGTGACGAATTTTTCTTTCGGTTTTCTGCCCTAATTCACCTAGAACCGATTGATTCCTTCCAAACTCTCATAGATTCGTAAACCCAACATAAGTAAACAAAAATCTACTCAAATCTCCTAAAAAAAAACCCTCAAAATCAAAACCCTTTCCTCAAGAATTCATCAAAACCCCATTTACAAAGAATGAAGAATGAAACCTCAAGAAATTCATCAAGAACATCAATACACGGATTTTCATGGATGAATTTAATAAAGAAACTCATAATTGACGTGAGGGTGAACAAACCCTTGACTATGAAAGCTTAACCTCTTAAGGATCAAATCCTTGGCGAACTTTCTCAAAGATCGCAAGAATCTTGAACGCTTGAAGCTTTTCTCCGTTTTCTCCTCTTGAACTTTTCCCTAACCTTCCAAATATTTTAGACTTTAGCGTAAACTTATTTTAATCAGATTTAACCCCTAATTTGGGTGGAGAAACATGCAGACTTAGTGGGTTAAGGAAAAGACCAAAATACCCTTCATTAATTCGGATGAATTTCTTTAACTGGATAGGCTAAATTTAAATGGGCATATCTCCCTCATCCGAACTCAAAATTTATAAAACTTTGTGGTGTTGGAAAGAGGACTCAAAGATCTTTCATTTGATATCTCATGGGCCATCTAACTAATTATGTACTGAAAGTTATGATCGTTTTGAAGTTGACCCAAAACTCACAATAGAAGACTAATATGTACAAATCCTAGTTTGGCTATTTCTAATTTAGTTCTTACTAAAATTAACTCTTTCTAGGACCAAGGTGTTATAGGATTACTGTGCCCAAAGATTACTTGAAGTAAGATGAGTTGGATCAATGTGGACTAAATGATAGGTCAAAACCCAATCTACCCAATTTAACTTAACTCTTTCTTTTTAAAATATGAATAAAGTTTACTAACCATATATCTAAAAAAAAGTCTTCATGAATAATTAAATATTACATATAATAAGATTTGATAAATTTATATACTTGTATAGTCAATTTTTTTAAAAATTCTAACATTTTACTTAAATTAAATATAATACACCATGAAAAACAAAGGGGTCGAGTCTCCAATCGAGGTCGAGGTGAGGTTTTGAGTATGTGTATGGGTGAGGTCTCAAAGTAGAGGTTTGGGTCTCAAGTTAAGTCTTGTGTCAAGGTCAGGTTGATTCGTGAGTTAAGGTCAGATACCTAGGTTAGGTCTTGAGTAAGGGTCGAGACGAAGGTGGGGTCTCAAGTCAATCTTGGGGTCAAGTTTGTGCTTGCTGTCAAAGGTGGGGTCCCAAGTCGATGTCGATTTGAGGGTTGAATCTCTAAGTCAAGATCAAGGGTTGGATCTTGATTCAAGGGTCGAGGTCATATTCAGAGTCAAGGTTGGGGTTGAGATGAGTCTTGAGTCGGAGTCGGGGGGTAATGTTTAAAGACCTAAGTAAGACTCAAGTCCCAATTTGAGGTTATGTTCAATTATTGAGTTGATGTTAGGGGTCGATCATAAGTTATGGTCGAGTTTTAGGTCTTGAGTTGAGGTCGGCCCGAATGTGGGGTCTCAAGTCAACTGAAGGTTGAGTTTGTACTTTAGGTTAAGGGTCAGGTTCTAGATTGAGGTTGAGTTAAGGGTGTCTTGAGTCAAGGCCAAGGGTTGAGTCTTTAGTTGAAGGTCGAGGTCATATTAAGAGTCAAGGTTTGGATCAGAATGAGTCTCAAGTCAAGGTTGGGGGGTGGGAGGGGTCATGTTTTAGGTCCCAAGTCAAAGTCGGATCCCAATTTGAGGTTAGATTTGACTTTCTAGTTAGGATTAAGGGTTCTTTCCTGAGTTAGGGTTGATGTCAAGTCCTAGGTACAATTCGAAAGTTCCAAGTTAGGATGTAGTTAATGTAGGGGTTAGAACGGATTCCTCAATTGAGAATAGGTCGAGGTTCAAATTTAATTTGATATCAAGGTACAGGTCCAAGTTAGGCGTTGGGTTATAGTTCAGAGTCGACTCTCAAGTCGAAGTTAGAGTTATTTTATAATATTTTATTTGAGAAAACTTTGATTACTAAAGAATTAAATTATTAGGATTGAAGTTGGATAGTAATGGGTTGATTTTAGATAGTTTCATAAGTTGACTTTGATCTACTTTTTTTTTTATAATTCAAAATCACCTTTATGGTGGGAGTTTAGGATTAAACCCTTAGTATATCAATATAACGTAGAAAAACACATGCACAAGAGGTATATGAAGTCTAACCTCTCCAAAGAACTAAAAGAATATAAAGAAGCCCAGATCTTAACAATTTAAAGCCAAACAAAACCCAAGCTCAAAGTTAGATCTATTTTAACAAAGGAGTTGTGCATGGTATAAAAGACTCCTTTCTTAATATTTATATTTTAAACAACCCCGAAGATCCCAAGCAAGCGAGTTATAACATATTTGCATTTGATATTTTATTGCGTTTTTTTCATCCTTACTTGAAATTTATGGATATTGCTCTAATGCATGTGCATCAATACTCTTAATTTATAGAGAATATTGTCTCATAGAATGAATATTTTGACGTAATGAAAGGAAAATTTTACAGAGGCAAGTATGTCTCTTTGAATCTATATTAGATCAACCAATTATTACTAAGGATAGAGTCTTGAATTTGATTGATTATAGGAAGATGGTTCTAAGGGAGTTTGGATACTTCTCTTGTGAAGGACAGAAGAGTTAAGGAGTTAGTTCTTAGTAGAAGATGATGGAGGCTACAGTGGATACACATTAGTTTCTAATAGAAGATAATAGAGGTTATGGTGGATGTACATTAGTTTCTAATAGAAGATAATAGAGGTTATGGTGGATGCACATTAGTTTCTAATAGAAGACAATGGAGCTTACGGTGGATGTACATTAGCCTCCTCCCCTACACTTGTTTGCACCCTCAACCACTGTTGAGTTTGTAGGTACCATGAACAGGATGCTTTCAAGCCATCTATAAACCCTATTGAAGAGAAAACTAAGGGGAAATGGTTAGATAAGGATAAGAAACTAGACATATTTTCTAAGAAGGTGGTAACTAGCAGATTACCTAACTAATCTAGATATTGAGCAGGAACTCATACATGAATTTAATAACTTTAAGGATTTACCTTCAACGGGGAGGGAAATCCTTAACACAATTACCAACAATTAGGATAAGAACAAGAACAATAAAGTCAAGCATCCACCCCGCAAAGCTTTATACTAGTAGTAAGCAAAACTAGAGCAACAAATGTATTTAAAAGAAAATGTGTCTTTTGCATAGGTACATTACAACGTAACTGCTAAATTAGTTTGGCTAAACTAAGTTAGCACAAAAAAGAATAATTACCAAAAAAAAGGATGTAGTTAGTTAGAAACCCTTAGCTGCTTCGGCAGAGACTACTTCATTCCAAAGTTCTACTAAAGAAGAGAAACTAAATCAGTAAAGGAAAAAATATAGAAAGAGAAGGAAAAAATAGATACTTACGATTATGTGAGATGCTAACTCCACATGGGTACTTCCTTTGGCTCCACTCATCAGTGGAAGAACCCCATCCACCTTGATAGAATACTGAATGTGAAAGAACAAAGAAGAAAGATAAACAAAGGACAAAGGGATAAAAAACAAGACACAAGTAAGAAAATAAAAATCAACCAAAGGGTATTCTAAATCCTAAGACCTCAATTGATTGATCTGAATCAAACACCTATACTGTTAGAAAGACCTCAAGGGAATCGTATTTCCAAGCCACCCTTCTTTCCAAATCAAACACAATTAAAGGCTTCAACAAGCATTCAAAACTCTCAAAGAGTATTTAGTTTTTATATTCATCAAAATATACCTTCTAAATAATAATGAACTACTACTTGTACTATAGGGTAGAAAAGGAAGATACTTGCTATTACAATTTATCCTTAATGAAGTAAGAGCCTTGTTTGATTATCTTTCTTTGGGATGAATTTCATCAAGGTGCATGACTAACTTGTGTTTTCTCCTTCCTTTTATCCTCCCTAGCTATCGTATGTATATGGAATCCCCAGGACGACTCTATATATAATGCACTAAAGTGGCATGATACAATAGGCAGCTTAGTCAAGAGGCTTATATTTCAAGAATAACCACTTCTCGTTCATAACCTCTTTCATCTTTCTTTGTTGTACTTCTACTTTAGAATGTTCTCGCACCTCAAGGCTTCATTAAAATCTCCCTCCAAGCCTTCGATGTAGTGACTGGATGAAACATTCTTGAACTCCTTAGCTTACCTTGTCATGCTTGTATCATTCTCCCTTTCTTGAAAATGATATGTCCTCAAATACAAACCTTGCAAAGTCATAGAAAAGATAAGCAATAGCAAAAACCTCATAGCATGAGGGTTAGTAGAAGGGAAAATTCACCATTCATGACAAAATGTACCCACTTGTGGTATTACCAAGCATCAATTATACTCATTTAAAACAAATCCTCACATGAAGTGCAAAGTACTTGGTTAAGCCCACAATTATGAAATAAGGACTTCATATAAATCACAATTGTGTCGAAATACTAAGTAGGTAATATCACATCAGTTCTAGGAGACATAAAGCACAATTGATCATTTACTTCAAGATAAAACCACTTTCAAAGCGATAATATGATCAAATCACACTGAATTGAATTATCATCGGGTGAAAAGGAAAGGATCTCCACATATCATGGCCAAGAAAACAATTATCTACCCCATTAGATCTCATGTCGACATAAGAGACACACTTAACAGCGAAGTAAGAGCATTATCATATGAAAATAGATAGTGAAAAAGGTGTCATGCAATATAACTTCATTCAAGGTATTCTAAAAAATAAAATCAAGATTAAATTCAAGAACAAAATAAGCATACTATCAAGACTTGGAACACTGAAAGAAGAAGTAGCACTTTGCAAACAAGTATCACCTTCTTTTTCAAAACAATCCATCCCTAAAAGCTCATCCTCCAAGACGAAGATTCTAACATAGTGAAGGGTGTCATCAATCCATAGTGGGTTATCAAATACACTATAACACTTAAAATTACATTTCACACCACTAGGCACATCATTGAATATGATTTCATCACCATCAAACAAGACTTTGTATTTAAAGAGAGAACAATCAATCAAAGATGAGAATGTAATCTCATTCTCAAAAAGCCAAATGTGACTCATCAAGGTTGTTTCAATCACATTACTTCTATGAGAAAAACAAGTGATAGGATCTTCAACAAGACCCGAAGAGTCAATTCTTTTCACATGATCAACTTAATCAATACCATCACTAATTTGAGGCTCATTAGTCATATCACAAATTTCTCAATTAGTGAACTAGAACAAAAAATAATTTTATCAACACAAGTTTTACATGATAATATTATGTCATTCAAATCACAAGTTTCAGCACTAGGTGGACACAAATCGATCTTGCAAGAAAAATCAATTTGATAATAATAGGATCAAACAATGTATGAACACTCTTAACAAATACATCATCACTATGTGGAAGAGAATCATTAGGCTAAAATGAAGATTAGAAGAAGAATTATTGCTTTCAAGTGTGAATTTCTGCAGACTAGGAATTGCTATTTTTTTCGATGTCGTTGGCTCTATTTCCAAGCCTGAGGTCAGGAACCGTCTTATCTTGGGGTAGGGGTAGCAGGGTTCGTTCGAGTTTTATTTAAACTTGGGTACGATTGTATCTTTTGGGCTTTTGGGTTCCACTTAGATTTAGTTTAGGTGTATTTAGATTTACTTTTGATATGCTCATGTGCTTTCTTTTTGTACCCGCTTTGACCTATGTGTCTGTCTAGATTCTATCTTGTTAGATAGTTTTTACATTTCCTGCTTAGTCCGCCTATGATGCTTACAAAGTACCTTTTGTTTTGGTACTTATGTTATACTCTACATCTTTTCATAATGTAGTACCTAGTACCAGCTACCGATGGTGATCATTCGTGCTATCTTTTGCAGCTTGGGGATATCGGAGATGAGGGTGAGTACTTGGTGCTCTGGATCCGTCTCTCTCCTTTTGTACTCAAGTTAGCTAGTCTTTTGCCTTTGAGACGGCTTGTTGTGGTCCACTTTTGGGGCTTGTATTTGTTCATATTAGATATGTTCGTACTGGTGATTTTCAGGTTCTTGGAGGGTTTCTATTGTATATAGTTTTTGCGTTGCTTATTTCCTAGTTAGTTCTACTCTTGTACTCATTACTTGTCGTTTTGGGTATGGGTTGGCTTACCGAATATCGGGTTATAGTAGGTACCATTATGACTCGGTAAGTCAAGTCGTGACATCATTTGTCGTATTAAGTTTAGAATATAGTTGATCAATTATAATTAAATAATAAAAATATATATCAAAGTAAATATTTATATTCATTAATTTGGTGTAAATACACTTAAAAATATTTTCCCTAAAAGCAACTATTTGTCAAACTATAATTGTAGTTTAAATGGTTGGTTTGAATGTTATTATGTTTTTTTCCCTAAAATCACTGCTAGTCAACCTTCAGTAACTACGATCCAATCCCCTCTAATCAAAACCACCAAACACAGCTTAAAGAAAAGAAAAACTAATTAATTCCCAAGATTTAGCTATATGATAATTGTAATTAATAATGGCCTATTAACTTGGTCCCTCCTATCCCTTCTGTCCCCACCCCACTATATATTTCCTTTTCTCCCTACAAGTTTTTATTAAGTAAACATAAGACCCTATTCTCCCATTTCTAATATCTCATTGGTTTTATTAGATAGATACAATGAAGAAAATGAGTATGATCAAGCGTCGATGGAATCCTAAAGAGGATGAGCTATTGCAGAAGCTAGTAAAGGAACATGGAGCAGAGAACTGGTCTCTTATTGGCCAATTGATTTCGAGTAGATCTAGAAAATCATGTAGGTTCCAGTGGTGTAATCAGCTTAATCCTCAAGTGGAGCATCGACGTTTTACTCTTGAAGAAGATAATACTACTATCAGAGCTCATGCCAAGTTGGGTAACCGATGGGCTAAGATAGCCCGTTTGTTACTTGGTCGAACAGATAATGCAATAAAAAGTCATTGGAATTCCACCCTTAAACGGAAGTGCCCTTCGATGTCAGAAGATTTGACATTGGAAAATCCTCAACCTCTATTGAAGAAATCATTCAGTATTGGGGTGGGTAAAAATTCAGGTAGTCTATATAGATTTGATCTGAGTAATTTGTGTTTTGATAGGTTCCCTTAGTTGTGTCTGTATCGGCACATTTCCCACCGAATCGAATTTACCTCTTTTAATATTTTCACCTGTAATACCCAATCCATTAATATTGTTGAGTCCGCATGGATCTGATTTATGCAATTTCGATTTCTCTAGGTACCTCAGTTGAGTCTTTATCCACCTATCGACCCAGTAGGTGAAATTTTACCTCTTTTATCAGTTTCACCAATAATGCATAAACCATCAACTTCTTTGAGTCTATGCGTATCTAATATAAACAATTTGGGTTTATCTAGGTTACCTCAGTTGAGTCTTTATCCGCTCAGTGCCCCACTAGGTGAAATTTTGACTCTTTTATTAGTTGCACCAGGAATACCTGATCCATCAACACATTTGAATCTCTCTTTACCTGGATTTAGATCTACCAAGGATTTGAATTCATTGAATCGAATCGAGCAAATAGGTCAATTGGAACCTATATCGATATCTAAACCCACTCCGTCAAATTTTATGCCTCAAATTTCAATAACTCACAGTGAAAATGTTGGTCACAATTACAGAGAAAGAGTTGTTGAGCCCAGAATTTTTGATAGTTTGCAAGATATGATACGAAAAGAAGTTAAAAATTATATGTATGAGCTTGAGATTGGAAGTGCTTCAATGAACACAGAAGCAATAAGGGATACTATTGTTAACAAAATTGCCGTTAGCAAAGACTGAGCAAATGTTGAATGAGGAAAAGGAAAAATCGAGATATCATAGTTATTATTTTCTTTAAAATTAAGTTGATTTTTTTATAGTATATTATTAGACTTTTTTTATGAATGATAGAGAAAATCAAGAGAAACTATCTATATTCATAGAAATGTATGGAAGCCCCAATCTCCCTCAACCTCAAAAAGTAGAAAGAAAATAGAATTGAATATGAATTTTTAATTATTATTTTTTATGAAATCAATCATATTTATAGTATTGGAGGTGTTGTTATTAATATAGTTTTTTCTTTGATCCTTTTTATATTTAAATTTAACCATTAAAATAATCATTTTAAGTTTTTGATTAACTAATTGTTATTTGAGATGGTGTCAAAAAAAATTAATAGGTGGTTTGTTTTTTGGTTTTCTTGAATGATAACCATTTTAAAATTGATGTTGTTTTTTTTTATTTGGAAATAATTTAACTTAAAAAATTTTGTCATTATTTTACCATTAAAATGATCTACACTCACACACTAGTGTTAATACCTAATTAAATTTAATTAACTACATAAGACAAATAAAAATATATTGGATGGTTTATTTTAATAAATAATTAAAAATACAATAAATATTAATTATAATAGACAAATGAGTGAGACTTATTTTACTAGAATGTTCAACTTGATTCTGAAGGGCATATAACAATTTTTTTTATGGAGAGATGGATGATTCGGAATTAATCACACTTTTTTTGGTCATGTCGTGCATTTTTTGATACCATATATCAAACATATAAAGATCATATGATTTATGCATAATTTAGTGGAATTAATCATCATGGACAAAATATAATTTTTTACTGTGCCTTTTTATTTGAATCTTCATATGGTTATTCTTGACATTTTTAAAGTCAATGGAAAGTATTACCCCACAAACTATAACTAACGAAGCTCGAGCAATGGCAATTACTAGTAGAGAAATGATGTCGAGCATTAGACATAAATTTTGTCAGTGACATACCTCGTAATGCCACATCTCATTTGAGCTCACCCGAAAATCACAAAGTTTCGTTATTATTTTTAACAGATGCATTTCAGAATGTAATTCTATATGAAGAAGCATGAAAGATGATGCTTATAATCGACAATATTGAAGAACATAATTGGTTGAATAATTTTATAATATTCAACACATGTGGTCAATAACTTTTAATAATCATGTGTTTAGTGCTAGATGAAAAGAGACATCTCAAAGTACTAATCATGTACTAAATGAAATTGGACATTCAAGAACGGTAAAGCCCTACAAGTATCGAAGTCCATATCAAACCTTGAAAAGCTCCCAAAAAAGTCCATATAAGATGTTGACACCCAATTTTGACCGACCTATAACCTTTTTTTAATTGCTATTCAATTAATACGTATTTTAAAATATATTTCGAATTTAAATTTTTAATCTATTTTTGTCTAAAAATTATATATTTTTTAGTATGCATGCTTGATAAAATTATTGCAAATATTTTTAGTAAAACTCAAAATAATTAATTTGTTTCAAATTTTTAAGTGATTTTTATTATATAAAATATTTTAATATTGGGGGTATTTTAATTGGATAGCATTTCTTTAAATTTCCTCAAGCCATTTAAATTTTAGACTTTTGTTCTAATTCTAGCCTATTCAATTCCAATTGTATTTCAATTATAGACACTTTTTATTCCAATTCTAGCCAAATTCATTTCAATTTGGCTATTCCAATTTAATTATCAAGACCCTTCATTTTAATCTCGATCGTCCATCCTAAAATGAAATTCTAAATCAAATCTTAGTAGTCTATCTAATCCAGATCCAACGGTTAGGATCATTCTCCTTTCTTTCCAATTTAAAACCTAAAAGACAAACCTAAGTTTCAATCTGTTTTTTTTCCTCTCCTCTCTAAAATCCTACGCCGCCGCTCCTCTTTCTCCCTCTTTCCTCGCTGCTACAGCCGACGAAGCAACACATGCAGAAGCTCTGGCAAAAGCTTCAACAGCTGCTACGGACAGCAGGCTCCACCGGCGGAAATGAAGAGCTCCTCCAGTCAGTGATCCCCAGGTGTTGTTACCTTTTTTCGACAAGGACGAGAGAGCAGTAGTGTCGGCAGCCGCGACAAGCTATCGACAAGCAGCGTCGGGCCGCCGTCCTCTCTTCTCCCCTCACCTTTTTTCCCACTCTCTTTCTTAGATCTGGAGAAACCAGCGAAGAATCGACAACTCCGGCAGCAGCAGCAGCTCCAGTGAAAGCTAGGCGACCAGCAACCCACGAGGCAAGCATCACTGGCGAAGGAGGCCAATTTTCTCCCTCTGCCCGTCATCTGCCTCTCTCTGTTTTTTTCGGTGGACAGCAGCTCAACGAAGCGAGCGATAGCTACAAAACCAACAAGCTTCGGCGAAGCAATTGAGGACGCAAGAATGCCGGGAAAGTTAAAAATTCTAGGCGATTCTTTTCAGATCCGCTCGGGTTTGCTTACTTGTTCAATTTATCATTCTAATATCTGATTTAGTTGAATTGTTTATCTTCTTAACATATGAGTTTTACTTAATTTTTTTTTCTTCTTACTGGTTAATATGCTTAACGCATTCACTATTGAAATATTATGGTGTATAAAGCTCCGGAGAGCTTTCCGTTATGTTGCATTGTGTTTGCTCCATTTCTGATCCATTCCTTTGCGAATTTGTATGCTTATTGCTCTGGACTGATTATTTGTTTATATAAATTTTGTCATTGTTCCTTATGTTAAACATCGAGATTTTATGTGAATATATACTGTTGTGATTTTGCTTGATTGAAGACTCCTTCTCTTATTTGCCCAATCTTAATTGATTTTCTTTGCTTATGGTAAATTTGTATTAATAGCAATATTCTACCTAATTTGTTTGGTTAAATAAGTTGGTTGATTGCTCGATTGAATGGTTAATTGATTTGTTTGCCTTATTGGTGATTTTCTGAACTTCGAAAGCGTGTATTTAGATTGGTTAAAAGGGCATTTTGTTTAAAATTTGATTTAAGTATGGTTTTTATTTACCGTTGTTGATTTTTTGATTTATTTTATTTGTCTTAATTTAAATAATTAAATCTGGACAGATCTCTTGTTTTCTTTATATTTGGTAAATAAAATAAATAAAAATTTGATTTGGGTTTCGGTTGTTTAAGGAAAGCAATTATAATTGTCTCCTTGATTTATTCTTTTCCTTTGTATGCACTATTTTCCCACTATAAAATGACTTTTTGTTTCATTATAAAAAGAATAGAACCATTAGAATAACCTCACCCCCGAGATCCCTTTCGCTACTCATACTCAAATACTAAACATATATTGCAAATAAAAAGAATTAAGATTCCAGTAAAACTTTCCACGTAGTTCTCCGCTTTGCTTTGCTGTGTTCGGGTCGAATAGTAGAACAAGTTGATCTTCATTGCTGATTTCCTATACGCATTTTATTTGCACCATTACTTACTTACTGCTATGCATAAATCCAAAATAGATTTTGATAAATAAAAAGGCATCCGGGTCAGTTCTCTCCTCCCTTGTGCTATGTGTGATTATCTGTGTGATTTGTTGTCCTATCCTGTCTAAGTGTAAATAGTTGCTATCATGTTGTGTTTTGTATTACTTGTAGTGTCTGTTCTTTTTTTAATTAGCAGGGTTGTGGAAATCTTTAGTACTAATTTGAAGAGTCGCCAGAGACAGATTTTCGGATGGGATTGATTTGATTTAAACTTGTGTTATATATTCATTGTTCTTTTATTCAATTCTGTAATAATCTTGTAATAACTCTCTAACGCTCTCTATATATATGAAGAATTTGGGGGATCGTCTAAGGGGGGAGGGGATTACGTGCAAGTTGTTATTTTTATTGTAACCTACATGTGCTAGAAAATCTGTCTAGGGGATGATTGGTTGCTTGATTGTGCGCCTTTCAATAACTCTGCCTAAACCTAGCCAAAAATTAAAAAAAAAAAAAATAATCATTAGTCATTGTCGCCAATTTAAGTTGTCTGATTGTGCTTAAATCAATGTTGAGATAAGTTGACTGATCGATGTAATTTGTTTATATATTTTTGCATATCCACCTTCTAATGTTTGCTCCTTATCTTGTCATGCCAACTACTAATCCATTATATAATTAATAAATAAATAAATAGGCATTGATTTGTTTGTATCAGATTGGTTTCTACAGTTTTTTTTTTTGTAGATATTATACTCCATAGTATTTAAATGAATTTTCAGCATATTGGTGAGTATAGAAATTCATGATATAGGCTTCAATTTTTAGTTTTCTCATAGAAAGCATACCTATAGGATCTAATTTGCTTAATATGTCATTTAAGTGTAGAAATCATGCCTATAGGTATGGTGCAATATTTGGACTTTCAACCACCTAGCACTCATGTTCATAGGTTTATTAATCAAATTTCAGCATGTCATTAAAATCTGAAATTGTAAATCAATGGTAAGAGTTTATTGAATTGGGTTATTTCCATGTCTGGTATGAATCTGATATGTTTGTGGATCAATAGAGAATTTCCAGCATGATAAATATCTAGATAACGTGTCTATAGGTTCTCCAATTTTCAAATAAATGAATATCATATCTGCCTGTCATGCTCTGATGTTACTGTTATGTGTATGAATCCCGAAGTTTTATTAATCAGATTATGATAAATCTTGTATGCCATTCACATAAAAATCATGCCTAGAAGATCAATAATAATGTCAGCATGTTCACACTTAGAAACCATGCCTATAGGACTCAAATAATCAAACTAATGTAAATTAATCATATAAAATAATTTTAGCATATCATATGATTAAACTCTTATTTTTTTCTAACACTGTTAAGCAAATTTTGTGATATAATTAGTTATTGCTACTTAATGACAACTAATAAATTTCTTTGCATGTTTTAATTTAAAACTTCCTTATTTAGATAATCTGTTAACTTGAATCAACCTACGATGTTAAATTTTTCATCGATCTTGACTGTTTTCTAATGCTAAATTGCCTCGATTGAACTTTGCATGAATCAACTAATTTCTACGCTAAATCAATTGCTTTGTCACTTAAAACAAAAGTGAGTAATTTCTTGCATTTTTATCTGTTATGTTGGGAATAGTTGGCAATTAATCTACCCTCGTTTTAAATATGTATCCTTATTCTTGATCAATTTGCGTAAATAATTAAATGAGTTTTGCTCATATTTTTTGTTGCACCTGGGATCACTTGTATGTTGTTCAAATTAATTCAAATCTACATTCCGTAATAATTTTTGTCATTTTTAATTAAGTAATTTTACTGTTGTAATGCCTGTTTATATGCACACACTCAAGCATGAAACCTTTCACTAATTATATGTTAATAATTAAACTTAAGAGGCCAACTTGAGACTTTATTTGCTAAATGATCGTCCAATGTGTTTTGCTTGGTGTCTAGGTGGGCCTATTAGGATTTTATTTTGTCTAAAATCTGCCCATTAGAAGTCCATTGCCTCTTGGAAATAAAACGAGGACGGTAGACACCATTTAGGATGAAAAGCATGTGGTGGTGGGGTAGGGGTAGTTTAGGCCCTACGGATATGATGACATCGACTCAGGCTTAAGCGACAAACCTTGGTTATGTCTATCCCTATACGAAAGCCAATCGAAATAAAAATGAAAAGTAGAGTGTTGATCTGTAAAGTCCTTTAGAGTCTCCCTTCCCTTTTAGCCCTTTTATGTTGTGTAATTATAATTATTTGGGGTAGTTTAATATAAAATAAAAATCTGGTTATCCTATTTACTTGTGTAATTTCTGTCTCCTCGCTTGTCTCTTTATTAATTGTTTAATATTTATCTGTTATTGTTATCACTTAGTTTTGCATGCTTAAATAATTAATAACTAAAGTATTCTTAATTGTTAATTATTATCTTATCACTTAGTAAGAATTTTTTTTGTTTTATTTTTTTGTCATCACTTAGCTAGAATCTTTAAATTAAGTAAAAATGAAGTGACCTTAAATGTTGTTTGTAACCCCCACATATTTGCATGAGATACGGCCGGGACCCATATTTGTGGACCTCGAGGGATGCCTAACACCTTCCCCTTGAGGTAACTTAAACCCTTACCCGATCTCTGGTTCGTTGACCTTAGCTAGACTTAGTTAGGTTAGATAGGTGCCTTAACGCACCTTAATTCGTTAGGTGGCGACTCTTCAATCACCTAAGACCAAAAGAGTTGTTAGGTCGTGTACCAAAACCCGTTTTGAGAAAAACGGGGCGCGAAAGAATGGCAACTCTGCTGGGGACTTAGGTTCTAACCATTACGTGTTTTGTGCTTTATGTGGGTTTTTTTTTTTAGGTTATTTCATTACTTATTTGATTTTTACCATGTTAGTTGTTATTTGATTTTCATGTTTATTTGCTTTCCTTATATAGATTTGTTGTTATTTGATTTTCATGATTATTTGCTTTCATTATATAGATTTTATGTTTAATTCCTTTCCCATTTCCTTATTTGTTTCTTTACATGTTTCGCCTTTATCCCTTTTCTTTATTTGTGTGATTCTTGTTTGTTTATAGTTATGTATTTATTTAGTTATCTCTTTCCTTAAAACTGTTTGTGTTACAGTTTTTCAAACTACATGCTAATTGTTTACTGTTTTGATAAACTGTCATTCCGCTCATACTTCCCCCAATTGGGACCCTCTTCCTTTTTTTTTTTAATTTTGTTACCGTGATGTCATGTCTTTGTACCTCTCACAACTACTCCAATCTTTTTCAAACACCTAATTATAGAGAGTCTGCATATGCGTGTGCGGAACTGATAGTTTTACTACTGGAAAACCACAAGCTTTCTCGCATAGAATCCCCTTTCAAGTCAGTGTCAAGCCAACTCTTAGAAAATCTTATTTAAGTCATACATGCTACATAAGCCCTAGGTGGTTTGACCCTTGGTGTCAATCCACATAATTAGTAGCCACCTTATCGTCTAAAGGGCCCCAACACCCTTTAGACAAATTGCATATTAATGTGTCAACGTGGTCATAATAATTAAATTAAGTCAAATTTGCCAAAATGGAGTTTAGAATTTGTCTGTTGTTTTATTTGCTGAGTCATGGCCTATCCTCACTTCCCCAACACACAAATGGTGGTCAAAGTAAACCCTACTCTAAAGGTTTGGTGGAGGGATATTGAGAAGAATCGAGGGTTAGAAGCAAATGAACTACTAGGTGGCCTTACTGCTCTAGACTCCATTGAGTCAGATCGTCATTTGATCAATGTAATATTGAAATTTTAGGACCCCGAGAGATTGGTTTTCAAATTTAAGGACTTTGAACTGACTCCGACGATTGAAGAAATTGGTGGGTTTTTTGTTCTTCCATATAAAGAACGTGAAATGATTGTGCCACACAAACCAACACCAAGGTCTTTCTTGAAACAAATGGGTATGCGTTATAATCTGAGTCTACTTTGTCTGAAAGAGGTATGGATTTCTTTAGAGCTTTTATATTCACATTTTGGAGACGAAGAAGGCCATGAAAATTTTCATAGAGAATTTGCTTGTTCTCTGACAAAATGGGAAAGATACCGTCCTAATGCATTTGCTGTCGCACTCTTAGGCTCATTAGTTTTCCCTATGGAAAAGGGAAAAATACACACTAGTCTAAGTTATGTGGTTCGAATGTTAGCTCGAGGCGGGAAGACCATAGTTTCCATGATACTGGCAGAAATCATAAGGGCATTGACCAAGTGCACTAGAGGCAAGAGATATTTCAAGGGATGTAATTTTCTATTGCAACTCTGGGCTGTTGAGCATTTCTACCAAAGGGATAATATGGTAGACATTATTAGAGGGAGTATGGGGAATAAAATCAGCAATCATACCTCGAGAATGAAATATTTTATTTCCCTTGTAGGAACAGAATACTAGTTTGTGTACTTGAGAAGATGTTCAGCCACCCAAATTCAATGGAAGTATTACTGGTTAAAGCCTCGTCGTGCCATTATAAGGGGTGGTGAGCTTTACTTCATCGAGCTTATTGGTTTAAATGGTGCACAACCATATGCACCACTCCGAGTTCTCCGACAGTTTGGACAAACACAGATGATACCTTTGCGATCCTATATGAGCCACTATGGATATGACTTTGGGCTAGAAATTCCATAAGTAGACACCATACTGCGAAGATGGGAAAGAATAATGACTATTGATGTTCAAGAGCATCGACCCTTCCACACGCCTGAATATTATTTATGGCTTTTGGAGGATGCAAAGCATGCAGATTTGAGCGAGAAGGGCATTCCAAGCTTTGGTGATGAGAGAGAAAGAAGATGGGCTCGTAACCTTCTCAACAACAACTATGAGATCACTCCTAAAATGAAGCAGCAGATCATGCCCAACATTAAAGACTAACATTGATTTTTTTAGGATTTATATTTCCCCATGTTATCCCTAGCTCTTTAGTTTATTTTTAGTTTGATGTAACAAGTTGAAACTATTCAATATATGAAGTTTTTATTTTATTTTCTCTAACTCTAAACTCCAATTGGCAAATAAGGCTTAAATTAATCAGTGTGCATCACTTATATGTCATCTTAGGCCTACCTTTGGCTCAACGAGGTCCTTTGCATTTAGGGCGTTTATTTCAAACAATGTGCTATTATTCTTATTTACTCTAACCTCCTAACATTGTTCTCTGTTGATTGTATTGTTTTTCCCATTCCTATGGTTGATCTGTTTTTCACCCTGGCACATACACGATCAAAAGGGATCTCCCCCCCCCCCCCCCCCATTCTCCTCCTCCTCCTCAAAGAACAAGCTACAATGACAAAGGTAAAATGGTTGACAACAACAGCAGCAACGAAAGAGGAGAAAATTCTGAGGGAGAGCAACTTCAGAGTGATCTTGTCCTTAGACTTGAGCGCAAGATTTTGGAGTTAGAAGAAGAAGTGGCACAGATGCATGATTTGGCCAAGTTGTCTATTTCTCTCGGAACCCATTTTGGGGAAAATATAGACAATCCTCCTCACTCTAACCAAAAAACCTTACTAAACAATCCTCCGATCAATATATCCGGACCTGAATCAACTCATACAAATATATTCCCACCACCTCATGCCCAAAATACTCAAATCCCTTTTTACCATTACCACCAACAAACCAAGCCAACCATCCCAGAACCAATTCCAAATGCAAACCCTTTATATACTCCAGGAAACAATAATCTCAACCCCATATATGTGGAAACTGCTCCTGTGACTCATAACTACCATGAATCAGAGTCCTCCCAAAAGGACATTCTGATTAAAAATTTGACCGAGAAACTAGATAGCTTGGCCAACAGGGTGCAACATGTGGAAGGAAGCAAGAGGTTAGGAGGTTTGAACTACGAGGATTTGTGCATGCACCTCGATGTAGAGTTTCTTGAAGAATACAAGCTTCCAAAGTTTGAAATGTTTAATGGCATGGATATCCCAAAGCTCACCTACGAATGTACTGTGACAAGCTTGTAGGGATAGGAAGAGATGAAAGCATACTCATGAAGTTGTTTATGAGGAGTCTCACTGGGGAGGCTCTATCATGGTATATTGAACAAGATCCTCGAAAATGGGTTGAATGGGTGGACATGGCAACAGACTTCATGAACAAGTTTGGATTTAACATAGAAAATGCACTTGATTGGTTTTACATCCAAAACCTGAGGAAGAAGCCCAGTGAATCCTTCAGGGAGTACACCATAATATGGAGGTCTGAGGCTACCAGAGCCAGACCTCCCATGGAAGAATCTCAGATGAAAGACTATTTCATCCGTGCCCAAGAGCCACAATATTATGATAGGATGATGCTGGTAGCTGAGAAGAGTTTCGCCGAAATTATCAAATTAGGCAAAAGGATTGAAGAGGGCATAAGAAATGGGACTATCATCAACTTAGAGGCCTTACAAGCCACTAACAAAGCTCTGCAATCGGGTGGAATGTCAGAAAACCAGAAGAAAATAGGTACGGTCATAATGGCTCAGGAAACCCGAACTCCTTATAAGTACCAAGCAACAACCCCACCTCCATCTCCATATCATCGAACTCCATACCCTTCAGCTCCACCACTTATATCTCCCCATCCCATGCCAATATATTACCAAAATGCCCATCCCCAGTATCAATAGGTTTCATATCCCATCTATAATGCCCAGCCAACATATTTCCAAACTCCACCACCAACTCAAACTCTGAACTACCAAAACAGACCTGCATATGAAAAAAGACCTGCAAAAAACTGCACTCCTCTAGCAGAGCCCATAGCCCAGCTTTATGAGAGACTGAAAGAGGCTGGCTATGTAACCTCGGTCCCTGCATTGCCTGTGGATGTCCGTGCAAAATGGTATGACCCTAACAAAGTTTGTGCCTATAATTCTGGGATGAAAAGACACACTACTGAAGTTTGCAGAGCCGCCCTGAAGGATAATGTTTAGATGCTGATTGATACAAAGGTCATCCAGCTCAAGGATCCTACACCAAATATTGCAAACAACCCTCTGCCTAACCATCAGATCAACATGGTAGAGGTTGATGATACTTCAGATTGGGAGCAGTCCATTTGGGCCCTTGAGTCAGAAGAAGCAATGAGTGCTACCACCCAGAAGCCAATTATAGTGCAAAGGCGTATTCCTTTTGAGGTTAAGGTTGCCATGCCCAAGCCTCCATTCACTGTATGCAAGGCGTCTCCCCCTGTCCAATATGATACTCATGCTATTCTATGGAGCTACAAAAAGGAAAAAACAAAAGTGGAAGAACCAGACACTGCAGCAGGAGCGACTAGATCCGGAAGAATTTACACTTTCGAAAAGTTGGTTCAGGGAAGTTCTAGCAAATCCAAGGTACCCATTGTAGAGCTTGAAGACCAGAGTATCTGGAAAAAGGTGCAAGCAAAGGAGTACTCTATTATGGAATAATTGAGCAAAACTCCGTCCCAAATATCAATCCTGTCATTGCTGCAGTCTTTCGAAACTCATCAGAACGCTCTTTTGAAGGTCTTGGGTGAATTCTATGTCCCATCTAGCATCACTCATGGAGAGGTAGCCTAAATGGTCAGGCAGGTTTTTGAAGCATATAGAATATCCTTTCACGAAGATGAGTTGCCACTGGAAGGGACAGCCTAAAATATGGCTTTGTATATTTCAGTTCAATATCAGGACAAGGTTATCACCAAAGCTTTGGTGGATTCAGGTTTTGGTTTGAATATTTTCCCGTTGAGCACGTTAACAAGACTGGACGTGGATAATGCAAAGATCCAAACCTGGAAGATGAATGTGAGAGCATTTGATGGATCTCAGAGGGGTACCATTAGGGAAATAACCCTGAACATGCTCATTGGTCCTGCGACTTTCCCAATAACCTTTCAGGTCTTAGACATTTCATCCTCGTATAACCTATTGTTGGGTTGTCCTTGGATTCATATGGTTGGAGCAGTTCCCTCCAGTCTTCATCAATGTTTGGAGTTTGAATGGGATCATGAAGAGGGCATAGTCCATGGGAAAAGGGACATCTGGTATATACGATAGAAGAAAGGGGTCATATGGACGAGGAAATGTATCATACAGTTGAGCTCGTTGGCAATATTGAAGTGCAACCGTGGTTTAGTCAGAAGATCATAGACATGATGGCCTGGTTTGGTTTCAAGCTCGGGAAAGGTTTGGGAGCTAATCTGCAAGGTATAGTTGAACCTATACAACCTGTTCGGCATTCAACTACTTTCAGCTTGGGATACAAATATACTATGGAGGAATGGATTGACCGAAAACCACCTAGAGATGGGTACTACTATCCATTGAAGAAACCAATACCACCGTTGCACCAATCCTTCCGATCAGCAAGTCTCATGGGTGGTATCATAGATGATCTTATGGAAGACATGAAGGGGTTGTCTCTGACCAAGAAGGAAGGAAAAGGCTGTAATGTCGTGATCAACGAGGAGGAGAAAAGGGACCCTAGAGGAAGCAACGAAGAGAAGAACAACATCAACACCTGGATCTCAACTCCATCCAGACCTCGTCGGGAATCTGGGTAGCCTTAGGAGATTTTTCTATCAAATTTTGAAGTTTTCAATAAACAAGTTTTAAATTCCAGTTCTCTGTTATTGTTTTCAAATGCTAGTATTTTGAAACTTTTGAGTTTTAATCAATAAAATGTTTTTTCCCCATCTATTTAATATCCTATATTTATTGGTGCTTTATTCTTTTCTAGCAAAATCTGTTATAAAAATGTTGAATCTGAGACTATGGCATATAATGAGACTGCACAATTTAACTTTAATGATTTAGAAAAGGTCGAGGAAAATGAGGTCCCTAAAGAGTTAATCAGAAAGGTTGAAGAATTTGAGGAAACGCCCAATCCAAATTTGGCAGAAACAGAGGTGGTAAATCTGGGAAATTCAAAGGTAACACAAGAGACCCAAGTAAGCATCCATATGACTGAAGATGATAAGAAAGAGTACATTGAATGCCTCATGGAGAATAAGTATATTTTCGCCTGGTCCTATGCAGACATGACAGGGCTAAGCACCTCAATAATAGCTCACCGGTTGCCTACTGATCCAGCCTGCCCTCTAGTGAAGCAGAAGCTACGAAAATACAAGCCTGAGTTGAGTCTGAAAATCAAAGAAGAAATATCGAAGCAATTAGACGCTGGAATCCTTCAAGTGAAAAAATATCTAACCTGGCTTGCAAATGTCGTTTCAGTGCCGAAGAAAGACGGGAATGTTAGAGTCTGTATGGATTATCGGGATCTCAACAAAGCTAGTCCCAAGGATAATTTTCCATTGCCCAACATACACATCTTGATTGACAATTGTGTCAAGCATGAAACACAATCATTCGTGGATTGCTTCGCCGATTATCATCAAATTGAGATGCACAAGGACAATCCTGTAAAGACTGCTTTCATCACACCGTGGGGTGTCTATCACTACAAGGTAATGCCTTTCGGGTTGAAGAATGTTGGGGCTACATATATGAGGGCAATGACTACCTTGTTTCACGACATGATTCACAAGGAAATTGAATTTTATATAGATGACATCATCATCAAATCAAAGAAAGGTAGAAATCATCTTGTTGATTTGCAAAAGTTCTTTGCTAGACTACGCAAGTATAACTTGAAGTTGAATCCTCCAAAGTGTGTTTTTGGGGTTCCTGCTAGAAAGCTTATGGGTTTCATTGTCAGCCGCCGGGGTATTAAATTGGATCCATCAAAAATCAAGGTCATTCGTGATCTACCTCCGCCGAAGAGTAAGAAGGAGGTAATGAGTTTTCTGGGATGACTTAATTACATCAGTCATTTCAATACCCAATCTACTGTTATTTGCGAACCTATTTTCAAACTGTTGAAGAAGGATACTGCGGTAAAATGGACAGACGATTGTCAACAAGCATTTGACAAGATCAAAGATTATTTATCTAATCCTCCTGTGTTGGTTCCACCAGAATCTGGTAGGCCACTGTTGTTATACACATCAGTGTTAGATAATGCTTTCAGCTGCATTCTGGGGCAGCATGATGAAACAGGAAAGAAGAAGCAGGCGATATATTACATGAGCAAGAAGTTTACGTCATATGAAGCTCGATACTCTTTATTAGAGCATACCTATTGTGCTTTAACTTGGGTCGCCTAGAAGTTGCGACACTACCTCTCGTTGGACACTACTTATCTGATTTCAAGGATGGATCCTCTGAAGTATATCTTTCAAAATCCCATGCCTATAGGAAAACAGCTAAATGGTAGATACTACTGAGCGAGTTTGACATAGTATATGTCACACAAAAAGCAGTGAAGGCCTAGGCATTAGTGGATCATATGGCAAAAAATCCCATAGATGATGATTATAGACCCCTGAAGACTTACTTCCCGGATGAAGAAGTAGCTTTCGTAGGAGAAGATATTTCTGAAGAATATGATGGTTGGAGGATGTTCTTTGATGGTGCTAAGAATTTGAGAGGATCTGGCATAGGAGATGTTCTGATTTCACCAACTGGGCAACACTATTCAGTATCAACAAAACTCAGATTCCTTTGTTCAAATAATATGGCCGAATATGAAGCTTGCATATTGGGGCTCCGACGTGCTATCGATTTGGATGTTCAGGAAATACTGATAATAGGGGATTTCGACCTATTGATTCATCAGGTTCGAGGCGAATGGGCTACCAAGAATTAGAAGTTGTTACCATATCTGGAATACGTGCATAGGTTGTGCCAAAGGTTTATCAAGGAAGAATTCAAACATATGCCAAGGATCCAAAATGAATTTGCAAATGCATTAGCCACTTTGTCGTCCATGATTCAACATCCTGACCATAATTACATTGATACTATCTGTATTTATATATATGAGCAACCAGCATACTGCTTCCATGTTGAGGAAGAGCCTGACGGAAAGCCTTGGTACAATGACATATGAGAGTATTTGAAGAATGGTGGGTATACAAAAGAGGCAACAAGTGTGCAAAAGCGTACAATTCGAAGGTTAGCAAACCAATTCTTTCTTAGTGGAGAAATCTTTTATAGAAGGACGCCCGACTCGGGGTTGCTAATGCGTCAAAGCTGGAGAAGCTAGAAGATTGATTGAAGAGATATATGCAGGAAAATATGGTCCTCACATAAGCGGTTTTACTTTGGCAAAGAAGATTTTGAGGTCGGGGTATTTTTGGTTAACTATGGAGACATATTGTATTCGCTATGTTCAGAAATGCCATCAATGTCAGACTCATGCAGATATGATTCGTGTTCCTCCAAACGAACTCCATGTTACTTGTTCACCTTGGCCTTTTGCAGCTTGGGGCATGGAAGTCATTGGTCCTATCGAGCCAGCAGCATCCAATGGGCATAGATTTATTCTGGTTGCAATCGACTACTTCACTAAATGGGTCGAAGCCACCTCTCATAAATCAGTGACAAAGAAGGTTGTGGATGATTTTGTCAAAAATAATATCTGTAGGTTCGGGACTCCTGAGTCAATCATCACTGATAACGGAACCAACCTAAATAGCGATTTGATGAGGTCATTGTGTGAGAAGTTCAAGATCAACCATCGAAATTCTATAGCATACAAACCACAAATGAATGGAGCGGTTGAGGCTGCAAATAAGAACATCAAGAGGATATTACGCAAGATGATCGATAACCACAAACATTGGCATGAGAAGCTACTTTTTGCATTGTTGGGATATCGTACCACCATTAGAACTTCTACTGGGACCACACCTTATTTTTTGGTGTATGGTAATGAAACTATGATACCCGCTGAAGTAGAGATACCCTCTCTAAGGATTATTTAGGAAGCAGAGTTGAGTGATGCTGAATGGATACAGGTTCGGTCGGAGAATCTGGCATTAATAGATGGAAGGAAGATTAACGTCATTTTTCATGGTCAACTCTATCAAAATAGAATGGCCGGAGCTTTCAACAAGAAGGTTAGATCAAACATTTCTCACCTGGGCAGCTGGTTTTGAAGCGGAACTTCCCAAATCAGGATGAAGCAAAGGGTAAATTCTCACCAAACTAGCAAGGTCCGTACATAGTCTCTCGGATATTGACAGGTGGAGCACTCATACTTGCAGAAATGGATGGAGAAGTTTGGTCCAAACCTATCAACTCAGATGTTGTGAAGAGATACTACATTTAAGCTTGTCTTATGCTCTATGTATTTGGAACTACGTCAGACCTGATTCCCGTTTAAGAGGGGATACGTAGGCGCTCCTATGGAGTTTGGTCTCATCATAATAAAAAATATCATTTTCCCCTTTAACTACGTAACTGGGGCAGAATTTTTTAAGGGGATCTCAAAAATTATTTCAACGAGCATTTTCCGCGCAAAATCAAGACTGGGGCAAAATTTTTGAGAGGGTCTCAAAAATTCACAACAATCAAGCTACAATCTACGACAAAGATCAGAATGACAGAAATGCTACTAAAACTGAAATTTGGAATGTTGTTGAGTCAGATGTTGTAAAGTCTCAAATTGTGCCATGGTCAAAGATTCGACATTACTTTTATAAATTAATATTTTCAAAAACTTTTCAAAAACTCTCTCTCATTCTATTTTTATATTCTCTCCAAATGCCCGAAAAAGTTTGGATGCCAAGTCAAAGGGAGCACACCGGTTGAAACAAATCAACTACCCCCAATTATAAACTCATAAAATTTCTTTGAATACAGAAAGACAGATACTTACACAAAAAGCAATGTCAACATCGCTTGAAGGACCACTATATTGAGTTCGACAAATCGCTAATCAACAGCACCCCATCCTTTCAATCAGACGGAAGGATCAAGCTATTTCATATCAATCCTGAACAATCACCATTCAATGACAACCACTTCTTACTATAGGATGGGAGTTGAAGCTACAATACTCCTAGTTCAAAAGTCTCCAATAAATGGCAGTCGACTCTTCTAACAAGGCGAAGGTCCAAGCTACTTTATGCCCTCAAATCAACTATTGCATTGTGCCTGAGAATTGCATATGCTCGAGAATCGCATTGAGCTCGAGAATTGAATTATCACATGTGCCCGATATTGCATTGTGCCCAAGAATTGCATTGTGCCAGAGAATTGCATAGGCTCGAGATTGCAGTGTGACCGAATTGCATGTGCCCAAGAATTTCGTTGAGCCCCATAATTACATTATTGCATGTGCCCGAAGACCGCATTGTGCCCAAGAAATGCATTATTACATGTGCCTGAGATTGCACTTGTGCTCCAGAATTGAATTATGCCCGATATTGCATGTGCCCGAAGATTGCATTGTGCACGAATTGCATGTGCCCGAGAATCGCATTGAGCTCAAGAATTGCATTATTGCATGTGCCTAAGAATCACATTGAGCCCGAGAATTGCATTATTGCATGTATCCGAGAATTGTATTGTGCCCGAAGATTGCATTGTGCCCGATATTGCATGAGCCCGAGGATCGTATGTGCCCGAATAGATTCAAATCAAGTCGCAAGTATCAACATATGCCCGAATTACAGATACATTTTGTTTACTCATTACTTATGTTCCTAAGGCGTCATGATCTAAAGGCATCATTTTCATGGCCTGCGGACATCATATCATGGCCTAAGGATTTATTTTCTGCTTATCATAATCCAATGGTGTCATAGTCTAAAGGCATCATTTTCATGGTCCACAGACAACATTTTCATGACCTGAGGATATAATTTTTGCGTATCATGGCCCTAGACATCATAGCCTAAGACATTATTTTCATAGTCTTAAGGCAAACATTATGGTCGATATAGGGAATTGCATCATGTTTACATTTACCGTTTATTTGATATATATGCTCTAATCTTTCTATTACAAGCCACAGATTTGCAGAGATTGACATTTTACAGATAAAACCAATTGCTCTCTTAGCTACGATTGCCTTCCTACTTGTATCTCCGTTTTGCAGTTAATCCTTAGCTACTCATATTATTGCTTCATCGGATACCTCCTCTTAAGCTGGAAATCTCTCTGTCATGCCTTTCTCGCTAATCTAATCCTATCCATTCAAGCTACTATCGTTCCTGTTCGAATATCATATCGCCTTTGCAATTTATAGGAGTTTCGTTTGCTCCTGAATCTAGAACTACACACGACCTGATGCTCGTATAACCAAAGATATGTAGGCGGCTTAATACCAAAGTCTCGGTCGTACCCTTTTCCAACTTTTTAGTATTTCAACTGATCCCACCGACATCTTTTGTCGGTCGGACAAAATTGGCTACTAAGTCAATGTTGGTTGCCCGACAATTCATTCTTCATCATTCCCAAGCAACCAAGGGGCAACTGTTGACACCCAATTTTGACCGACCTATAACCTTTTTCTAATTGCTATTCAATTAAATACGTATTTTAAAATATATTTCGAATTTAAATTTTTATTCAATTTTTGTCTAAAAATTATAAATTTTTTAGTATGCATGCTTAATAAAATTATCGCAAATATTTTTAGTAAAACTCAAAATAATTAATTTATTTCAAATTTTTAAGTGATTTTTATTATATAAAATATTTTAATATTTGGGGTATTTTAATTGGATAGCATTTCTTTAAATTTCCTCAAGCCATTTAAATTTTAGCCTTTTGTTCTAATTCTAGCCTATTCAATTCCAATTGCATTTCAATTATAGACACTTTTTATTCCAATTCTAGCCAAATTCATTTCAATTTTGGCCATTCCAATTCAATTATCAAGACCCTTCATTTTAATCTCGGCCGTCCATCCTTAAAATGAAATTCTAGATCAAATCTTAGTCGTCTATCTAATCCGGATCCAATGGTTAGGATCATTCCCTTTTCTTTCCAATTTAAAACCTAAAATACAAACCTAAGTTTTCAATCTGTGTTTTTCCTCTCCTCTCTCAAATCCTACGCCGTCGCTCCTCTCTCTCCCTCTTTCCTCGCTGCTACAGCCGACAAAGCAACACAGGCAGTAGCTCCGACGAAAGCTTCAATAGCTACTACGGACAGCAGGCTCCACCGATGAAAACGGCGAGCTCCAGCCAGCGAGCCCCGGGCGTCGTTACCTTTTTCTGCCAAGGACGAGAGAGCAGCAATGCCGGCAGCCGCGACAAGCAGAGCCGATAGAGATGGTAGCTGCAACCGGCAGCCCCGCCGCTGTCCTTTCTTCTCCCCTCACCCTTTTTCCCTCTCTCTTCCTTAGATCCGGTGAAACCAGCAAAGAACCGACAACTCCAGCAGCAAAAGCAGCTCCGACGAATGCCAGGTGACCAGCGGCCCGTGAGGCGATCATCACCGGCAAAGGAGGCCGTTGTTCTCCCTCTGCCCATCATCTGCCTCTCTCTGTTTTTTTTGGTGGACAGCAGCTCAACGAAGCGAGCGATAGCTTCGAAACCAACAACCTCCAGCGAAGCAATTAAGGACGCAAGAATGCAGGGAAAGTTGAAAATTCTAGGTGATTCTTTTCAGATCCGCTCGGGTTTGCTTTCTTGTTCAATTTATCATTCTAATTTCTGATTTAGTTGAATTGTTTATCTGCTTAACATATGAGTTTTACTTAAATTTTTTTTCTTCTTGCTGGTTAATATGCTTAACGCGTTCACTGTTGAAATATTATGGTGTTTAAAGTTTCGGAGAGCTTTCTGTTATGTTGCATTGTGTTTGCTCCATTTCTGATCCATTCCTTTGCATATTTGTATGCTTATTGCTCTGGACTGATTCTTTGTTTATATAAATTTTGTCATTGCTCCTTATGTTAAACATGAAGATTTTCTATGAATATATATTGTTGTGATTTTGCTTGATTGGAGACTCCTTCTCTTATTTGCCCAAGCTTAATTGATTTTCTTTACTTATGGTAAATTTGCATTAATAGCAATATTCTACCTAATTTGTTTGGTTAAATAAGTTGGTTGATTGCTGGATTGAATGGTTAATTGATTTGTTTGCCTTATTGGTGATTTTCTGAACTTCGAAAGCGTGTATTTAGATTGGTTAAAAGGGCATTTTGTTTAAAATTTGATCTAAGTTTGGTTTTTATTTACCGTTGTTGATTTTTTGATTTATTTTATTTGTCTTAATTTAAATAATTAAATATGGACAGATCTCTTGTTTTCTTTATATTTGGTAAATAAAATAAATAAAAATTTGATTTGGGTTTCGGTTGTTTAAGGAAAGCAATTATAATTGTCTCCTTGATTTATTCTTTTCCTTTGTATGCACTATTTTCCCACTTTAAAATGACCTTTTGTTTCATTATAAAAAGAATAGAACCATTAGAATAACCTCACCCCCGAGATCCCTTTCGCTACTCATACTCAAATACTAAACATATATTGCAAAGAAAAAGAATTAAGATTCCAGTAAAACTTTCCAGGCACTTCTCCGCTTTACTTTGCTGTGTTCGGGTCGAATAGTGGAACAAGTTGATCTTCATTGCTGATTATTCTTTAATTGCTTAACTGGTTAGTGTATTTCCTATACGCATTTTATTTGCACCGTTACTTACTTACTGCTATGCATAAATCCAAAATGGATTTTGATAAATAAAAAGGCATCCGAGTCATTTCTCTCCTCCCTTGTGCTATGTGTGATTATCTATGTGATTTGTTGTCCTATATTGTCTAAGTGTAAAAAGTTGATATCATGTTGTGTTCCGTATTACTTGTAGTGTCTATTCTTTTTTTTAATTAGCAGGGTTGTGGAAATCTTGAGTACTAATTTGAAGAGTCGCCGGAGACAGATTTTCAAATGGAATTGATTTGATTTAAATTTGTATTATAAATTCATTGTTCTTTTATTCAATTCTGTAATAATCTTGTAATAACTCTCTAATGCTCTCTATATATATGAAGAATTTGGGGGATCGTCTAAGGGGGGAGGGGATTACGTGCAAGTTCTTATTTTTATCGTAACCTATCTGTGCTAGAAAATTTGTCTATGAGATGGTTGTCTGCTTGATTGTGCGCCTTTCAATAACTCTGCCTAAACCTAGCCAAAAATAAATAAATAAAAATAATCATTTGTCATTGTCGCCAATTTAAGTTGTCTGATTGTGTTTAAATCAATGTTGAGATAAGTTGATTGATCAATGTAATTTGTTTATATATTTTTGCATATCCACCTTCTAATGTTTACTCCTTATCTTGTAGTGCCAACTATTAATCCATTATATAATTAATAAATAAATAAATAGGCATTAATTTGTTCGTATCAGATTTGTTTCTACCTTCTTTTTTTTTTTTGTAGATATTTTACTCCATAGTATTTAACTAAATTTTCAGAATATTGGTGAGTATAGAAATTCATGATATAGGCTTCAATTTTTAATTTTCTCCTAGAAAGCATGCCTATAGGATCTAATTTGCTTAATTTGTCATTTAAGTGTAGAAATCATGCCTATAGGTATTGTGCAATATTTGGACTTTCAACCACCTAGCACTCATGTTCATAGGTTTATTAATCAAATTTCAGCATGTCATTAAAATCTGAAATTGTAAATCAATGGTAAGAGTTTATTGAATTGGGTTATTTCCATGTCTGGTATGAATTTGATATGTTTGTGGATCAATAGAGAATTTCCAGCATGATAAATATCTAGATAACGTGTCTATAGGTTCTCCAATTTTCAAATAAATGAATATCCTATCTGCCTGTCATGCTCTGATGTTACTGTTATGTGTATGAATCCCAAAATTTTATTAATCAGATTATGATAAATCTTGTATGCCATTCACGTAAAAATCATGCCTAGAAGATCAATAATAATGTCAGCATGTTCACACTTAGAAACCATGCCTATAGGACTCAAATAATCAAACTAATGTAAATTAATCATATAAAATAATTTTAGCATATCATATGATTAAACTCTTATTTGTTTCTAACACTGTTAAGCAAATTTTGTGATATAATTAGTTATTGCTACTTAATGACAACTAATAAATTTCTTTGCATGTTTTAATTTAAAACTTCCTTATTTAGATAATTTGTTAACTTGAATCAACCTACGATGTTAAATTTTTCATCGATCTTGACGGTTTTCTAATGCTAAATTGCCTCAATTGAACTTTGCATGAATCAACTAATTTCTACGCTAAATCAATTGCTTTGTCACTTAAAACAAAAGTGAGTAATTTCTTGCATTTTTATCTGTTATGTTGGGAATAGTTGGCAATTAATCTGCCCTCATTTTAAATATGTGTCCTTATTCTTGATCAATCTGCGTAAATAATTAAATGAGTTTTGCTCCTATTTTTTGTTGCACTTGGGATCACTTGTCTGCTGTTCAAATTAATTCAAATCTACATTCCGTAATAATTTTTGTCATTTTTAATTAAGTAATTTTACTGTTGTAATGTCTGTTTATATGCACACACTTAAGCATGAAACCTTTCACTAATTATATGTTAATAATTAAACTTAAGAGGCCAACTTGAAACTTTATTTGCTAAATGATCGTCCAATGTGTTTTGCTTGGTGTCTAGGTGGGCCTATTAGGATTTTATTTTGTCAAAATCTGCCCATTAGAAGTCCAATGCCTCTTGGACATTAAACGGGGATGGTAGACGCCATTTAGGATGAAAAACATGCGGTGGTGGGCTAGGGGTAGTTTAGGCCCTACGGATATGATGACATTGACTTAGGCTTAAGCGACAAACCTTGGTTTGTCTGACCCTATACGGAAGCCTATCGAAATAAAAATGAAAAGTCGAGTGTTGATCCGTAAAGTCCTTCAGAGTCTCCCTTCCCTTTTAGCCCTTTTATGTTGTGTAGTTATAATTATTTGGGATAGTTTAATATAAAATAAAAATTTGATTATCCTATTTACTTGTGTAATTTCTGTCTCATCGCTTGTCTCTTTATTAAGTGTTTAATATTTATCTGTTATTGTTATCACTTAGTCTTGCATGCTTAAACTAATTAATAACTAAAGTAATCTTAATTTTTAATTATTCTCTTATCACTTAGTAAGAATTTTTTTGTTTTATTTTTTTGTCATCACTTAGCTAGCATGTTTAAATTAAGTAAAAATGAAGTGACCTTAAATGTTGTTTGTAACCCCCACATATTTGCATGAGATACGGCTAGGACCCACATTTATGGACCTCGAGGGATGCCTAACACCTTCCTCTCGAGGTAACTTGAACCCTTACCCGATCTCTGGTTTGTTGACCTTAGCTAGACTTAGTTAGGTTAGATAGGTGCCTAACGCACCTTAATTCGTTAGGTGGCGACTCTTCAATCACCCAAAACCCAAAAGAGTTGTTAGGTCGTGTACCAAAACCCGTTTTTAGAAAAATGGGGTGCGACATAAGACATTGAAAAGTTCATAATTTTCTATGTTTTATGGACACCATCTAAGGGCGATAAAAGGAACCACAGACTGTAGATGAGATCCATAGACTAACTTTAGAGAATTTAAGAACTTGGTATAAGAATTATGAGTATTGTTTTTGGGTCATAAAAGCTTTTATAGATCATAGTCGAAGTTCGTAGATCAATGTTTAGAAACATGAAATCTTCCCTGAGTTTAAGGGCAAAGTATATGGGTCGTAGAATATTTACTAATAGTGGTTTGGTCCATTGATCAAAGTCCTAAAACTCCGAAGTTAGCCTGATTCTTAAGGATAGATTTTACGGATCGTAGATTAATCTATGGACCGTAGTGTGATGGCCTAACCCAGTCATTATAAGTAGGCCAATAGTGAAGAGCTTGGGCAAGAAAACTTTTCAAGTAGAATACGAGCTAGGTGAGGTCTACGACCATCTATAAATGGATAGGGTGTAATGTTGATGTTTTGTTGAGATTTACTCGTATCTACGGCAATAAAGAGTCTATAAGGGCTTTCAGAATCAAATTTGGTAGGTAGAACTCCTGAAATTGATCTTGGCGTGGAAGATATTTGTTGGGACGTCAAGGGAATATGTTGTGTTGTAAAAATTATTTTTTTGGACTTTTGAGGCTTTAATGTTTTGTTGAGCCCACTATAGTGGGAGGCATCCCGCTATAGTGACACTTAGACTGCTATAACGGGGCAAAAGGGATTTCAGTACATAAGCAGCCCATAAACCCCTATTTTCTGCGCTTTGTGTTCTTAGACTTGGGATGGGCAGCTTTGGGTTGTTTGCACTTAATTTTCCATGGAAATCATCGGTAGAGGTGAGATTATTACTCCCCAACCTTTAACATTGATTTTTAAGCCTTATAATCTAGGTTATTGAGGGTGTTGACATGATTCCAGGGTGAAAAAAGTCCTATGTTGGGGAAGTTGATTATACATTGGCCTGGGGTTTGGATTGAGTTTTATTTTTGGAGTTATTAGGTCATTGTTCGATTGAATGTTGTGTTTTATTTGTTATTGTAAACCCAACACAAGCTAAAGATTCACAAATGGTTCAAGATTTGCAATCAGACTTCTACAGTAGATGCTTGACACCCAAGTAGGCTAAGTTTTCTTAATTAAATAGTTAGATAAGTTTTCTATTGCATGGTATTTTGTAGATTGATAGGAGGTTTCATGCCTAGGCCTTCGAGCAAGGAGTCTGGACAGTTAAAGGTTGTTGTTTATTGATGTTAAGATGGGAAAAGATAATGACTAGGGTGGTTCTCTAGTTTATGATTGTTAATCTTGAGTTTCCTTATTGGGGTGATTTGGTGTTAATTGTAAGGTCAAGTGCTATGAAATTGATGGTTTATAGCCATTTCTGGGACTTGTGATAATTCGGGGAACAAATGTGTGTTCATAAAAAGGGTCCAGTGCTGGGCTATTGCTATATGCATATAGGTGATGGTTGTATATTTTCAGTTTATGTATGTATGCATGTCTACTGCTTAGTAGTTTCCTTTGTGCAATGCACGGTAGATAGACATATGAAATGACATCATGTATATAATCTCATGCAATGTACTTAATATGGTGACTTGTGGTTTTCAGGTGGTATTATTTATTGTGCTATGTGATTGTGCATAATTATTTGTCATTGTTGGTTGACTCAGGTACCACACTCGTTTACTAGTGGTTTGGGTTCCACGAGAGGACCATGTATATATTTATGATTATATGAAAGGACTGAGCATTTACATTTGATATCATGTTAGACATGTTTCATACATTGGTTGATGCTAGGTATTTTTTGATTTCATGATATTGTGACTGGGAGTCTATATGTTCATAATTGTTGTTATATGTGATTGGCATGTTTTTATGGGTATTGGGGTTGTGCATATGAATCCAAGGTGAGGACTTAGAGTCTGGGTTATATTATACTTGTGGTTATAATTTTTTAAACTACTGTGTTGAATTTATAAGGACTCAATGCTTTAATTAATTTTAAATAGTGTTTTTATGTATCCTGATGTTATTGGTTTATTGAAATGGTGGTTTTAAGTTAGACAAATGACTAGGGGTTTAGTGTATGGTTAAGTGATGTGACTGGTCATGGTTGTTTAGTATTTTTTAGAACTTATTTGATAATAGGGATGTGAGTCAAGAGGGATGAGTTAGTATAAGGTGCTAGTTTTATGTATTGTTCCACACGGGCCAGTAAGTTAGTTGGTAGGGCTAGAAATGGCCTTGTGTGCATGAATCTTATGTGGTGGAAGGTTTAGGCTATGATTTGACATTAGTGGTGGTCATGTATTCGGGAATATCTATGTAATAGCAGGGTTAGGTTATGATTTGATATAAGAGTGACATCACAGGTAGGCTTGGAAAGCCTTAGAGAGATATCACAGATATGCTTGGGAAGCTTTAGGGTGACATCAAAGGTAGGCTTGGAAGCCTTAGGGTGACATAAAAGGTAAGCTTGGGAAGCATCACATTTTTTAGCAGAATGAGGTAGGAGGGTAGGTTCAAGTGTACTAGTTTATAAGTATTATACATAGGATGGTGAAAGCATGCTGATAGATACTTGGGTAGGTGTAACTTTCATATTGCATAACTTTTAGTTTTATATTCATTATATTATATAGTAGATTTGGGTCAACTGATGATGTCTACCAGTATGTGTTGGTTGTATTGATACTACTCTTACTATGTCACATAACATAGACTGGTTGCAGGAATTCAGTTTCTATTTCATAGGTGATTATGATGATGATCTTTGACAACTTCTACTCATATTTCCTTATGGTGAGATCTGGTCTTATTTCTTTTATAATTATAATCTTATAAGCTCTTGTACCTATTTAGACTAAATCTTTAAGGGCGTGAGTATGTTTCCTTGTTAAATCACTTGGAGGTTCAAATCAATTTACGGTAATTTCATAATCATATAGGGTGTAAGATGATGTTGTATTTATTTTTTGTCCGGCCCAAATTAAGTTTGGGGTTGAGGATTCTCATATCTATGTGTTAAAGCATGTTGCTGCACTGCTTGATGGGTTGGATCGTGACAAATTGATATCACAACCTAGGTTATTGGTCTCTCAGTACAAGAGGAAATATTGAATAGTGTCCTGAAGATTGGTGTGTTGATGTCCACATCTAATCTTAGGGGGAATGAAGCATTCTAGGAATCTATCTCACTTCTCTACTCTTTTTGTGCAATCTATCGCTTATGATATGGGTTGATCCCAATTGGTATTTTCTAGATTCCAATTAGTATCTTAATGAAGTAGTTTGGATGGTGTTGCTGCAGCCGATGGTACAAGTCAATTAGTGGTCGTCTACGATGTGAGAAATTTTCCATGAACTTGATTAAAGTGATGGCAAATGCTTAATTATTTTTATTGTGTGTGTTGTATTTCTTGATTAAATGCAAATATGTGAAGTGTATTTTCATGAATGATTAAAGTTGTCTGAGAGGTAATCTTTGTATTTTTGTGACACTGTGGGCAAGGAAAATTCTTGACTTGACTATGTGTGATGAACTAATGATAAATGTCTATGTGTTTCATTGAGCGTATTTTGGTATAGTCTAGTTCTAAAATTTTATGGCAATGAGGCAAAATCTGCATTATACATGTCTGAAAACTATTTTGGTATGATTTTAAAACTACATGGGCTTACCATTGGTAAAGATGGTAAGGGAAAAATGATTTGTTATGATTGTGGTAAACTTTGGTTTCGAGACAGTCAACAAAGTTGGGAATCAAGTATAATATAGGGTATATGACAATATGAAGTGTGTTTCAATGTTGCTGAAATTTATTCTGTGTTAATGTAATTCTGAGTTGTTTATGCATTGCTGGGTTTTGTCTTGAGATTATGTTAAAGGTCATAATGTGGTTTCATGTATTAAGATTGAAAACAGGGAATGAAAGAATTTGGTAAGAAAAGGTAGATATGGTAGCCTTGGGCATAAAGGTTATTGATTTGGTGTGGGTGATATTGCCTGGTTGAGGGAACCTATATATATTCTAAAATTAGAGCTTATTTTACGTAGTGATGTTTATCCTTGATTGGATAACTACTTACGTTGTAGTGATGATGTGTGTTTAATGAGGAATTGTGAGCTTGGTCGGACCAAGTTTTCGGGCATTGGTGAAATGATGAGTATCCATTAGTGGGAATAGTCACTCGTGCAGTATTTAGCAAAATGAACCGTAGTTGGTTGAGTAGTGTTGGTCATTACTCCTATGATTATTTTATGAGAATGATTATTGGCTAATAGTAGCTCTTGAAAATGGCATAGCAAAATATTGGAGGATTTGAAATAGGTTGGATTGTTCATGATCAATGATCCTTAGTAGTAGGGTCGGTTGAGGAATGGTTTTAGTAAATTAAAATTAATAATTAGATGTTAGGTAGTTGAGATATCGAAAAAGAAATGAGTGTAGAAAAAGAACTAGAAAGCTTTTACACAGAGAAAAAATTTGGGGTCCAAGAAAAATTTTATACTGTATTTTTTTAGGGTCCTAAAACATGCATACTTTTAGGTCTCTGTAGTTGACCAACATGCGAAACGTGGCGCGAGTGGACAATTTTTTTTCTATCTTTTTCTAACTAATTTCCACTTGTGGATCGAACAAACACTTTTTGACAAAAACAAATTGGGGACTTGGATTAAATGTACCTTTCTTTCCTTCTTCCTCTTGAACACTTGATGAAGATCTTCAAAAACACCAAGAATAAACCTACTCTGAATCTTCACCAAATCACCCCAAATTTGAGGAGTAGTTCCCCCTCGACCTAGATAATAAACTCCAAACCTTTCAACCTCAATTGCAAGTTGCAACCTAAATCAACAAGACTAATTTGCAATTTCTTCAAAGTTTCAACATCTTTTAATAATAGAATATTCTCTGTAACTCGAAATGACATGAAACTTTAAATTATGACTCAAAAAGACACTAGAAAACAACGATCTAGTGTCTAAAACAATAAATTAAATAACAAAGAATTTTAAAAAAAGTTCTTGTGAAAATATCAAACTCCCAAGACTAGATTTGTAGAAACAAATCTAATCCAAACTCTTGATACCGATTGATAGAATATTGAATTCGCAAGAACAAAGAAACAAGATAAATAAAGTATAAAGGGATAAAACAAGACACAAGTAAGGAAATCAAAAGCAACCAAAGAGTATTCTAAATATTAAGACCTCAATTGATTGATCTGAATCAAGTACCTATATTATTAGAAAAACCTCAAGGTAATTAGATTCCCAAACAACCTTTCTTTCTAAATCAAACACAATTAAAAAAAGTATTTAGGGCCTGTTTGGATTTGATGTAATTGAATGTAATTACATTGTCTGTCTTATTTGGTTAGACATGGAATTACTTGGCCAGCATGTAATTGGTGTAATTGGCAGGGAGTAATTACACTCTCCAGTTCACAGGGAGAGACAGTGAATTGCTGGTAATTACATGTAATTACCAGTTGATTACTTTTAAATCTTTTCTTTTTATTTCTATTTTTATTTTTTTGTTTTAATTTTTTTATTTCTATTATTTTAAGTTCTTTTTTTAAAATTTCTTTATTCTAGAAATTTCTAAAATTTTATTTTTTATTTTATTATATTTCATTTTCTTCTTATTCTCAACCTTACTTCACGTAATTTTATGCAATTTTTTCGTATTATCTATTTTTTTATGTCATGCTTATTTTCTCATTAGCATAATTGTATTAGTATTCTAATTTTTAAATTAAAATAGAATATATTGTTAAGTAAGGTTATAAACTTGCGTTTTCTTTTTTTTTTTTTAAATCCTATTTATGTATGCTACGTTGAAATTTGCGATAAGAGTATTACATTAAATTTTTTGTTTTGAATTTATAACTTATATTATATTTTTAGTTTCATTTATTTTAGTAATATTGAATATCCATTGCAAGTCATTTCTAATTAAATTATCTTTTTGTCAAACATTTTAATAATTTATGACATTTTATTTATATAATAATCTTTTTATCAAACATGCATTTCAAGATGTTCATAGAAACTTCATACTTTTAGTTTATACTAGTTTTAACGCACGTGTGTTGCACGTGAATATAAACCATGTACTACACTATTTTTAAAAATAATATGAATATTATTAAATAAAAAAATTAAGTAAACAATTATAAAATGAATGATAAATTATTTGTTCATATTAATAACGGATACAATTTTTCTTATGATTACTACTGAAAGTTAGTCGCTCTTAAAATCTCTTAGTTACATATACTTTCTCTTCCCTCCCTCATGGTGAATTACTTAGTTATTACTCTATTGTTGGAGTTCTTACTTTTAATATAATATAATGATATAAATAAATATTGATATGAAATATAGAAGATATACAAAATTGGATGTTTTTGTTGGAGTATTATTTTAATTTACGATTCATGTTAGGGAGTGTTCAAATTTCACTAAACTTTGAGAATGTCAACGTATTTAAATCAAACTTGAGTTTATAAAAAGATAAGAATAGAAAACATAAAAAATCGTATTTTAAAAATGTGAGGAAACCCCTCCATTTATAGTTATCAAAGGCAAGTATGAGCATGTGCATATTTCTTATCATAAAAGTTATAACCTTTCGAAAAGGTCACAACTCATCGAAAAAGTCACATCTTTTTGGAAAAGTCGTAATGATTCAATGTGAAAAGGTGTCAACTTTAAATATACATGTTTTAATAATAAGAAGAAGAACAATGAAAATCTTTAAAAATTGTAGTTTAAAAAATTATAGCCAATAAATGATAGTATATGAAAAAAAATATTTATTGTGCCTTATAAAAGAAAAGTCGCAAACCTTCAAAAAGGTCACAACTCATTAGAAAAGTCATAACTCTTTGAAAAAGTCACAACTCTTCGAAAAAGTCGTAACTCTTCAGAAAAGTCGCAACCTTGTAGAAAAGTCACAACCCTTCGTTAAGGTCAGAACTCATCAACAAAGTTGTGACTCTTTTGAAAAGTCACAACCCTTCAATGTGAAAAGTACAACCCTTCAATGTGAAAAGGTGTTTGCTTGTAATATAATATAATATAATGTAAATAAATAAATATAATATAATATAAATTTTAGAAGATATTTTAAATTTTGTGTTTTAAGTTGGGGTGTTAAAATAATTTAACATTTAAGGTAGATAAGTCATTATTTTAAGGCAGTATAGATAAAAAAAAAACAAAGATACAAATTTGTCTAATATTAATTTGATATGAAATTTTAAAAAAATAAAGAAGACTTTTAATTTAAGGATATGTAGAATATATAAAATTGTCTTTTAATTTTGTGGCCTTAAAGATGTTCCTCCACCCCCACCCCATAAAAAACAACATTCTATATTAAACTGAATAAATAAAAGTACAACACATAAATTGGAAACAGAGGAGTACTTATTATATCTAGTTTGGACTCTTCAAACATGTATTTGATCAAATCCATTTTCGCCAACAATTTGAGACCTTTCATAGCTCGAACACCAAGTTGTAGTTTGTGCAATAGAAAATCATTGAATTTCTTGTAATGTAGAAGTTGTTGAAAAAGTATATTTATGGCTATGAAAATGAGTACATTTTAATTATCTAGATAGTGTTCTCATTTGAAGTTGAGTTACTCCATTCTCCTTTTCACAAATTCTTTGTTGATCTCTCTAATTTACCCACAAAAAATATTGTAATTGCATAATTGAATAACTCTCACAATCTTTCTTGTTATAAGAAGAATACAAAACTTACAAAATTATAGTTTAAAATTGGGAGTAAAACCCCTCTATTTATAGACAACAAATCATAGTATGAAAAGGTGTTTATCATGCATTATCAAATAAGTCGCAACCCTTCAAAAAAAAAATCACAACTTTTCAGAAATTTCATAATTCATTGAAAAAGTCATGACTGTATTAAAAAGTCACAACCATTCAGAAAAGTCGCTACCCATCATTGTGAAAAGGTGTTAATTTTTAATATAATTAGAACAAATGAATAAATATATTATAAAATATAGAATATATACTTTATTGGGTATTTCAAGTTTAGGGTATTATAATAATTTAACATTCATGTTAGGGAGTTCATGCTTTTAAGGTAGTATAGATATAGATATTGATAGATATAGATGATCAATTCAATTGAAATATATTACTGTGAAAGAATACAAATCAATTATTTTTTCTTAATATTAGTTAAAAACATATGTTTATTAATTAATATTTTTAGAAAAGCTTTTTTTTCTGCGCTGCCGCCGGTAACATCACTGACCTAAACGTATTCCATGGCCTTTCCGGCCACTGGTCTGCCTATTATAAGACTCTGCCTTCCCTCCATTAAATCCTAACAACATGCCTGCCGTCCATCTAATTTGTAATACTAAATCCACTAGTGTGCCTATTGATCTGCCTAATAAACAATGTTGGGAGTTCACTAACTATGCTAATGTGCTCAAAGGGCAAAGCCAAAATCATAGTCATCCTACTGGAGTGAAGCCTATTCCAGTAAAAACTGTGTCCTATGCCAATGGGATACCTTGAATAGTGTGGACTGTAGAAGAAGTTGATCGTATGAACACTACAGAAAACCTCCAAATTGCGGTGGTTGGATAGTTTTCATATGGGTGACCCTCTCTAGAGGAACTTACTCCCTACACAAGGCAATATCAAAGGGGACTGCAAAATTGGTTTATTAGGAAACAAACATGTCCTTATTCGCCTTGATCAGCAAGAAGATTTTATCAATCTCATGTCGAAGAACATCTACTATATAGTGGCCAAGAACGGATACTCATATTCTATGCGGCCTCTAATCTACAATGCTAAGTTTAGGGTGGATGAAGAAATGACACGAGAGATGGCATGGATCTCATTCCCTGGTCTTAAATCGACATATTTTGTGAAAGAAGATTTATTCTGTATCGCCTCAGCAATTGGAAAACCCTTCATCTTGACCAGGCCACGATCAACAAGACTGGACCTAGCTGTGCTAGGGTCAAAGTACAAGTTGACCTATTATCTAACTTTCCTAAGCATGTGGAGATGGAGATTATCAATGAGCACACCAAAGAATCTAGATTGGAACATGTGAAATACAATATGATATGCTGCTCAAGTATTGCATGAATTGTAAAGTTCAGGGACATGCAGAGGAAGAGTGTAGAGGGTTACATACTGAACTAAGCTAGAGAATACCACTGAAAATTATGCTGAGGATATTGATAAGAAAACTGGGGAAAACACTAATAATGATACAAGGAAGAAAAGGGATGAGCACAGCAACTGGAATCCTACCAATAGGGGATTCACAAGAGAGGGTCATATTGGAGAAAACTCACAGGCTCAAACATCGGCTGATGTCATGGAGATTACCACTGATAATGCCTTTGCATCACTACTTAATACTAATATCATGGAGGAACAAGGTGGAGAGGGGTCAGGGGTGATGATAAGTGGGAACAAGGGGACTGAGGAGGAGATAATACAAAATAATAAGCAAGCATCTGCAGAGAAAGGGGTACAACAATATTCTTCCACAAAGGAATGGATCTCACAAGTATTTACTATAAGCAATGGAGCACAAATAAAGTAAGGAGGGACGGAGATCTCTAATAATATGGCACAAAAGTATCTTCAACAGCAGCAGTTGGGTAAAGCAGCACCACCTGTTAAAAATTAAAAAAAGAATAATCAGTTTGAGGGACAGAAAGTTATGAATAAAATGAATATAGAAGATGGGAAGGATGACATGAACATCCCTGTTATAGAATATGTTGGCAAAGATGAAGTAGCAAATCAGACAGTAAATGAAGAAGGAACAAAGATCTGGAAGGAGACTCATCACTGGTGGTGGCTGAAAGCCAAGAGGAAGAAGAAGATCTCATCATGATAAAAGAACTGGAAGAAATTCATTATCCAACACCACTTCAAATGGCTGCTGGTGAAATGTTTGAAGGGCAATATCCACCTAACAGTGCTGCAAAAGAAACTTTGTTAGCTATTACAAATGCAGAACTTACATCAATAGTTAACAAAAGTAATGGAGGGCAAAAATCTCCACCAATGGATAAATTACATGCACTAGTTTTGTGAGAAATATAGGAAAAGAATATTATTGAATTGTTGTTGTATCTACATTATTACATTGAGACCCTATTTATAGACACTAGAATACAATCCTTTACCAAGCCGGATACTATTTACTATTCATATTTCTATCTGTATTCCCATTCCTATTCTAAATAGGATTGTATAAACCTATTCCTATTCTAATAGGATTGTGTAAACCTATTCCTATTCTAACACTCCCCCTCAAGCTAGTGCATACAATTGATGCACCTAGCTCGTTACATATGTAATTAATACGAGGACCAATGAGGGGCCTGGTGAGATATCTACAAGTTGATCAGTTGACTTCACAAAATTGACAGTCAATCTCAATGTGCTTGTCTTCTCATTAAATACTGGATTTGATTTGATGCATAATGTCAGTCAATCTCAATGTGTTTAATCTTCTCATAAAATACTGAACTTGATGCATAATACTGATAAAACACAGAGTGATAAAATTACAGTGTTGAACTTCGCAAACCAAACTTGTAAAGATTGTTCAGACCATAGAGTGACTTACGTAATCAACATACAAGGCTACTTAACTCCCATATAGACTTCTTCACAATGCAGCGGTCGTTGCAAGTGCTCAAAATCTAGTATGAAGTATATGGATCATGTTGGAATCAATAGACGAGTCAATATTAGAGAAGAAAGTCACCGAAAAATTGGTCGGAACATGTTTATACACCAGAGTATTAGATTTGATGGATAAAAGTAATCACAATCTAACAAATAATATTACATGGTAGGGTCGGAATGATGTCACGACCCAACTAGAAAATAGAAATTGTATAGGATAGTTCGAATTAATGGAACGACCTCATTGAAAAGGAGAAATAATATGGTAGGATCGGAATGATGGAATGACTGTACTGTAAAAGAAAAATTATACAGGTAAGGTTGGAATGATGGCACAACCCTATGCAAATCAAATTTGAGGAGTCATCGAAAAGATGAATGGAACTATGCAAATCAAATCTGAGAAGTCACTGAAAAGACACATGATGCTATGCAACTCACATATGAGAAAGTAGTTCGGAAAAATCCATGGTACTACACAAATTAAATATGAAAAGTGGTCTGGAGAGATGCACGGTGCTACGCAAATAAGATATGCAAAAAAAGATAGTCACCGGAAGGATGGCAAGGTGCTACACAAATTAAATATGAAAAGTAGTCATCAGAAGATGGAGCAATGCTACGCAAACCAAATATGAAAAAGTAGTCACCAGAAAGATCGCACGGTGCTACACAAATTAAATATGATAAAGTAGTCACCGGAATAATGGCATGGTGCTACACAAATTAAATATGAAAAAGTAGTCATTGGAATGATGGCACAGTGCTACACAAATTTAATATGAAAAATTAGTCACCGAAATGATGGCACAGTGCTACACAAATTAGATATAAGAAAGTAGTCACCGGAATGATGGCACGGTGTTACACAAATTAGATATGAGAAAGTAGTCACCAGAAAGATACACGGTGACCCAACTTTTGCTAACATAATCATTGGCCGGACGGGCAGCATATATGGGTAATAGCCACCCGCCAATAGCGGAAACTCTTTGATTTTCTGCCAAGATCATAGAGGCTCTGATACCATGTGAAAAATATAGGAAAAGGATATTATTGAATTATTGTTGTCTACATTATTACATTGAGACCCTATTTATAGACACTAGAATACAATCCTTTAACAAGTAGGATACTATTTACTATTCCTATTTCTATTTGTATTCATATTCGTATTTTGAATAGGATTGTATAAACATATTCCTATTCTAATAGGATTGTGTAAACCTATTCCTATTCTAATAGGATTGTGTAAACCTATTCCTATTCTAATAGGATTGTATAAACCTATTCCTATTCTAACAGGTTCACATCAGCTACAAGAGGAAATATCAAATACAAATTAAGAAAAGAATGATGTTGCACTATTTCAGGAAGACAAGGAGGAAGCTGAATATGAGAACAATGCAGCAGAAGTTCTTAGGGACGCTGGATTATCCCCTCAAGCTGTATCGAATTCTAAAAAAGGTAAAGCTAAGAGGGAGGCATATCTTAAACCTACAAGGATACATGCTAAGAGGGTGGGGAAGACATCTTCTAAATGATTAAAGCTCTTTTTGGAATATTAGATCGGTGAGAACTCAAAATGCTTTTCATAGAGTTCAAATGCTTCACAGGCATCACAAGTTTTTTCTAGGGATGAACTATGCCAACTACAATCTTAATGGCAAGATTTGGATCTTTGTGAAAGAACATACTCATGTGGGAGTAATTTCTGATACAGATCAGCAACTTACTCTACAACTGACACTGGAAGATGGAAAACAATTTCTTACCACTGTGATCTATGCAAAATGCAATGCTGATGAAAGATTGGAATTATGGGACTCACTATATACCATTAATAACAATTTTTCTATGCCATGCTTGGTCGGTGGAGATTTCAACGTTATTCTAAGTGATGAAGAGAAGATTGGGGGACTTCCTGTACTTCCTCAGGAATATGAAGATGTTTCTTTCTATACTAACTCATGTGAATTATATGATATAAGTTTTACGGGAGCCCTTTTACTTAGTGGAATGGGAGATCTGATGCAGAATGCATATTCAAAAGATTAGATAGGGTTTTTGCAAATCAAGCTTTCCAGGAGTTGGTGGGTAATCTAGACATACAACATCTTTCCAGGACAGGTTCGGATCATGCCCCTCTACTTCTTACATGCAGTTGAGTTGATCAAAACTTCTCAAAACCATTTAGATTTCTAAAGTTTTGGACCAGCAGGGAGGATTTTAAAGATGTAGTCAAGGAGAACTGGATTGTTGATTACCCTTCTGATATAATGATTCAATGGAAGTTGAGACAAAAGAAAACTAAATTCGCTCTAGCTAAATGGAGTAGAGATGTATTTGGGGATATATTCGAGCAATTGCCGATCAGAGAGGAAATCATGAAGATGAAGGAAGACCTCTTTGAAGAAAATCCTACTGCAGCTAATAGATCTGTACTACAGTTGGCACAGGCTGAGTATAGAAAATATCTTCACTATGATAAGGAGTTCTGGAGGCAAAAGTCTAGTATTCAATGGTTCTCAGAGGGAGACAGGAATACTAAATTTTTCCATTATTTGGTAAGGGGAAGAAGGAAGTTATTAGCTTTAAAAATGATATGCCAAGAAGATGGGAGATGGGCTGAGACTGAGGAAGAAATTGCTAATGAGGCTTTGAACTTTTTCCAGAAACAGTTTGCAGATAGTGGTACTGACTCTGAATTAACACTACTCCATCACAATCATCCTCAGATAACTGCAGATGATAATGCCCTACTGATTGCTACTCCTGATGCTGAAGAGATAAAGAAAGTGGTGTTTGAATTGAATGGAGATAGTGCTTGTGGCCCTGATGGATTCACAAGATTTTTTTATCAATCCTGTTGGGATATTGTGGGACAAGACTTAATTGGTGTGGTAAAAGCGTTTTTTAGAGGCAACACCCTGCCCAAAGCCATCACTCATACTAATTTGGTTTTACTTCACAAAAAAGATCAGGTCCAAACCTTTTCTGATTTGAGGCCAATTAGTTTAAGCAATTTCATTAATAACGTTATATCAAGAACTTTACATGATAGATTAGAGGACATTCTCCCAAAACTGATTTCTCAAAATCAGTCTAGATTTGTAAAAGGCAGGAATATTTCTGAAAATGTTCTGCTTACTCAAGAAATTATTGCTGATTTGGGAAAAGGGGTAAACCTGCTAATGTTGTGATTAAGCTGAACATGGCAAAAGCTTATGATAGGGTTAGTTGGAGGTTTCACATAAAGGTATTAGAACAGATGGGCTTTAATACCAATGTGGTTGATATGATATGGAGGCGTATTGCAAATAATTAGTATTCCATTCTTATTAATGGAAAATCTCATGGTTTTTTTCATTCAACCAGAGGAGTTAAACAAGGGGATCCTCTATCCCCTGCTTTGTTCATATTAGCAGCCGAAGTGCTCTCCAGTGCCTTGAATCAGCTATTCTATTATACTGAGTTCAAAGCCTATGGGATGCCTAAGTGCAGTGAGAACCTAAATCATCTTGCTTATGCAGATGACACCATTATTTTTGCAGCAGCTGAGAAACAGTCTTTACTATTGATTATAAAAACATTAAAGGACTATGAATATCAGTCAGGGCAGATGATTAATAGGGACAAAAGTGTATTCTATATGCATAGCAAGGCAGCACAAAGTCATATCCAAGTGGTGGAGGAGGCTACAGGTTTAACCAAGGGCAAGTTTCCTTTAATTTACTTAGGTTGCCCTATTGGTCATGCAAGAAAAAAAAAATCACTTCAAGGAGCTGATAAAAAAGATCCAGAATAGATGTTATCACAGAGTATTACAGAGTATGCCAATATATCTTCTTTCTGTTATTGTCCCTCCTAGTTATGTACTTAATGAATTACATAGAATGTTTGTGAATTTTCTATGGAACTTTAAAGAGGAAGGAAGGGAAAAACATTGGGTCGCTTGGGGAGATATTTGTTTACCAAAGGAGGAAGGTGGACTTGGATTTAGGTCCTTGTTTGATGTCTCTAAAGCTTTATTTGCTAAACTGTGGTGGAACTTTAGAACAAAAAACTCCTTGTGGACCAACTTCTTGTGGAAAAAATATTGCAAGAGGCATAGACCTCAAGTTGTTGAATGGAGGGGAGGTTCACAGGTTTGGAAAAGAATGTTGCAGGCTAGGGATGTTATTGATCAAGAGATTTGGTGGGAACCTAGGTGTGGTCATTCAAGCTTATGGTATGATAATTGGTCCCAACTGGGTGCCTTGTATTATGTGCTACCTATCAATCATAATATGGATGAAAATATTGAACAGGTAAATCAAGTCACCATTAATGGAAGATGGAATATAACCTTGTTAAAGGAGTTGTTTACTGAAGAAGTCTATCAGAAGATACTGAAGGTGCTAAGTAATTACCTAATAACAGAAGATAGGGATGTGACATGGTGGATGCCTAATGCTAAAGGAAGGTTCACTGTTGGATCAGCTTGGGAAATTGTAAGACAGAGAAAAGAACCTCAGGAAGGAATTATGAATATTTGGGAGAAGGGAATCCCCCTCAAAGTTTCCTTCATGATGTGGACAGTTTGGATGCAGAGAATTCCCATTGGGGAGGTCCTTGTGAAATATAGAATTATTGATTCAGTGATCTGTTATTGTTGTGATCAAAATGTTCAAGAATCTTTCACCCATCTATTTTTCTCATGTCCTGATGCTAATTTTCTATGGAATTGGTTTGCAGGAGCAGCAGGATTACATGGACCGTTTGTTCAGTTAAAATAAACAATATATAAATGGTGGGGGGGGGGGGGGGGGGGGGGTGGGGGGGTGTGGAATGTGTGCCTAAGCTAAGACCATTATATAAGGCAGTACCAGAATTCATTCTTTGGCAGCTTTGGAAGAGGAGAAATATTATCAAGCATGGAGGCAAGATGTCTCAACAGTCTATGGTAATGGAGATTAACAGGAACTTATTTCTAATGGCTAAGCACAAGTATCCATGGCTTATAAACATGCCTACTTTATGGACACTTATAGTTCAGTTTCTTGAAGCCTACACACCTCTCACCCACAGTACAACTGTAAGGTGGTTATGTCCTGGAATGGGAGTCTTCAAATGCAACACTGATGCCTCTTCTAAAGAAAATCTGAACATCAGTACCACAACCTTTTGTGTGAGGAATGATAGGGGAGAATTGGTTGCAGCACATGCACATAAAGTGGATATTTGTACAGCTTTAGAGGCAGAAGTTCAGGCTTTTAAAGAGGGCCTTACCTATTGTTTGAACTATCATTACCTCCCTCTTATCATGGAAACTGATTCACTGATCATCAAGAAAATTTTGGATGTCATATGGGAAGTACCATGGACCATTTCTGGAGACATAAGGGCTATGAAGAGGGAGCTGTAGCATAAAGAAGTGAATGTGGTGCACATATATAGGGAAGGGAACAAGCTAGCTGATTTTTTTATCTAATCTAGTTGTTTATGTTGCAGGTCCACAGTTGATTCATTTTAACTATTTCCAACAGCTACCAACACAAGCAAAAACCATTCTCAACATGGACAAAGCAAGCATACCAAATATTCGAACGAACAAAGGACAACATAACAATTTCAATAATTAGGCTACAAGGGCAAAGGAACTGATAATTCAAGAGTATGTTGAAGAGCTGAAAGTTACACAAAAAAGCTAAGCCAGCACGGTAACAACTCGATTGATGAAAACTTTTACCAAATCTTACCTCAATGAGAAGGAATGCAGGGCGTTATGCACAGATTCATGTATTGAGGTAGCGGTATTAATTTCGGTGGAATTCAACCTGCACAATACAAGAAAATGGATTAATGGTCCTCATTCTAACAGGAATTGGTGAGTGAGTTCAAGCGGAAGCCTTATCCTTGGAATTGCAGCGAATACACCCGGAGTTGAAGAAGTCTTCACTGAGAACGAATCCATGGCATTTGTGAGATTGGTTGAGTGCCCAAGTGGATATCCCTCAAGCTCCTCGTCGTTTCTCAGCTGCTAGGAAGAAGAAGGCCGCCAGAGCTTCATTGAGGGATCAACTATGGTGGAAATGAGAAGATGCTGAAGTTTGTCTAGCTGGTTTATTCCTTTTTTATCAGATTTTTGTCCTTAGTTATTTTTACTTTTTTATATTTTATTTGGTCTTGTAAATTTGGGCTTGGATCCTATTGGGTCCAAGCAAGATTTCATTTTTATTTTAATAAATGGGTCATGCACAATGTTAATTTATATATATATATATATATATATAAAATACTTTTTTAGCTATATATGGTTGTAATTTTACCTTTCCTTCTCCTAAAGTTACTCCTAAGAAATTTATATGTGTTTTACATAATTCCATTTTCTTTTTACTAATTATTATTTCGTATTTTACAAATAATCTAAATATTGTCTGTAGGTGTCCCTAAAGGGGCAATATATAAGGACACTTAGATAATAAAGGGGTATAGTATAAAAACAGTGAACAGTAAAAATAGCAAATACAGAAATAGTAAAAACAGTAAATATAGTAAATACAGTAAAAACAGTAAATACAAAAATAGTAAAAACAGTAAATAAAAAATAAAAATATAAGTACTACTACTAAATAATACTACTCAATTAGTATGACTTTTGACTAATATATTAATATAGTAAATTTATACAAATATATTAATATAGTAAATTTATAAAAGTATATTAATATAGTAATATAATAATATTTGTCTACCTATATATGACTTTTGACCAATATATTAAAAAATAATATAATAATAGAACAAAATAATATTATACTACTACCAAATATATATAAGTATATGAAATATAGTAATATAATAGAGTATATGAATAACGGGTTGTTTCAAATATACTGTAAATCATACTCAGTACTCCCTCTCTCATTTAGATTTATCATATTTAATTATGATGTAAATGATCTAAATACCCTAATTTCCCCGTTTTAATATATAAAAACGTTTTTTTTTTATCTTACCCCGTTCATCTCTTCCTCCTAACCTATATTCTTAAAAACTTCATCTTTAGCCACACCCCGATATTTATCTGGCAACAACTATGTCCTTTATCAAGCGGACTATCAAGGCCAAGAATCCTAGGAATTTACAGGCTAATCCATAGTCGTTATTTAAGAAATTAAGAGGCTAACCATATACTAAGGATAATCATTTAACACATGTACAGTAATTTATATTAAGCTAAAACTTTAACATAACATAAAGATAACATGAAAATAATAAACATATTTTTTGGGGAAATTTTGGGGAATAAACATCGTAAAACCTTACATGATAAACGGAGAGAAGTTTCCCTTTAGGGAACCCCCGAAAGACTTTGAAAACTTCAAAAACTTTAACACACAAAAACACTTATTTTTATTTCACAAACTTTAATATACAATAGAGGATTTTTGGTACATAAAGGAGTATGTAGGGAGGAAAGGATGTAGGACAATTTTCTTTTCTCACTCGTGGTTTTCTCAACTCTCAACTCTCTAAGATCTTTTCCCCTCTCTGTCCACTTTACATCTTATGCCCTCTTTATATAGGCAAAGAAAAAACTTCAAAAGACCAAAATGACACTACTACATAGCCTTCATTATTAATGGCCGACAACTTGATAAGATTCTTTTAATAATGCAAGTCGGGTACACATTGGGGCCCATCGTCACATGCATTATTAATTTCATCTTTTGATTTATCTTACAAACTCAATTATTCGACAGACGCGTGCTATGTCAACAGTTTTTTCCTCTTTTGGAGGGTAATGATAAAGTGACAACACACTCATTTTTACAGGACACTTAGTGGGTATCCCCACCTAATACCAATTGATATTACAAGTGGGCATCTCCATCTACTAATTAATATTTCTTCTACTATATTTGTTTTTGTCTTCTTGTTCCCATATCTTCTTTGTCTTTTTTCTATTTTTTCTTTGTGACTTCCGTAGTCTTCTTGAAAATTTTGCATCTTATCTTCTCATGCCATCTTTGACTTTTTGTATTTCTACTCATGCCTTATTTTTGCCATTCCTATTCTTGTCTTTTTGCTATTTCCATGCCTTTCTTGTATTTCTTTTTCCATTTTATCTTTTTAGTAACTTGGCGACTTGTCTTTGTTTCAATCATATCCTTTGTATATGATATGGAATAGTTAAGTGTCTAAGGAATATAAAATGGTTAAGTGCCTAAATTGTGTAATGCAATAGTATCAAAACTCATGCCTGAATCATCGTCTTCATAATATTTTTAAAAGTCTTGAATATGGTTTATCTGTTCTTCGTTTGATAATGAAGCACTGTGAATATCGTCTTCCGAACCATTACTTGGACTGAGAATGTCTTAAATAATATGTTTGTCTTGGAAATTTTTTTCTAAAGTTTTCTTGATTATTTTTTCTAGTTTTTCATTTTTTTTCTTTTTTAAAGCATCATTTTTTCTTAAAGAGTCTTTTTGAAAATATTTAGGTAGTCTCCTTCGTGAGGAAGTCGACCCCTCTTCTTCACTTTTTGGCAAAGTGACAGCCTTTAACGGATTTGATATGTCTTTACCAGTTACCGTTTGAGCCGGACTAGCTGTATCATGCTCCAATACAGTAGAGTTCTTAGCATTCAGAGGGAAATGCACACCCGTCTCATCCATTTTTAAAGGAGATGGAGAACTCATGTCTTGCGTCTGAATACTGTCAGTTCTTGGAACATATTTATTCTGAAATGTCTCGAGCTGTTTCATAAGTCTCATATTTTCTTGAATAAGGATTTCGTTTTTTGTATTGAGTCTTTTGAAACCCTCAGTCATGGAAGAATAATGATCGCAAAATATTATTTTGTTCGAGTCTTTTTGGATATTGTATTGGGGTATTTGGTTTGGGCTTTGTTTGAGAGCTGGTGAGATATAATAATTAGGCCCAAGCATTCCTCTTGCATAGACTAAGGCTTCGGTGAAATTATTAAAACCTTTAAAAAGTGGGTTTTTAACCCCATTTATAGAATCTACTACTTCTATTCAAGTTTGAAAAACACCTTTAGTCTTACAATGTATAACTACATAATATTTAAATTTATTATCTCTATTTTTATCTGAGAAATATTGACATAAAGCATTTGATGTAGCAATAAAATATTTAGTGTCTTGTTTGTTGTATGTTATCCATAAATTATCTATTAAACATTGTTGAGCTTTGTCTATATTACAGTCTGGATTTATTCTAAATGATAAATTACACTTAGGGTATGAAATTAAATTATACTTACCGAAATAGATTCTCTCCATTAAATTGTCTGTTGTACTTAATGGTCTGAAATTTTGTTTTCCTAATAATGTCTGAGTATAAGTGTTTGGCTGGGCGATGCCCTTACCTTTGTCTGCTGGCTGTTGGCCAGTTGGTCTCATGCTTGGTATCATAATGAAATAAAAATTAGTTAGTTTTTAATTGTAGTCTACTTAGTTTATCTGCTAAATCATTATCTTTTCCTTTAATGTATTCAAAAATAATATTATTATATATAGATATTATATCTATAAAATTTAACCATCTTATTTTACTACTAGCTTTACTGTTTATTTTTTCGTGAAATTTTACTATTGTTTCACAATCTGTTCTAACTAATACTTCTTGTTTGTTTAAGATATATAGTTTAAAACTATTTAGTCCATATATTACCGCTAATACTTCTGCATTTATACTACTCATATTACCTTTTTCTTTGTATTGTCCACTTTGGTAGACACATATTTTTTCTTCATTTTTTGGACTATATTTATTAGGTCTAGATTTTAAGATGGCACCCCATCCTAATTTACTTTCGTCTGTTTGGACTATTAAGTAGTCTGATTCTAAAGGTATTTGTAAGTCTAGTATATTTTTAACTTTTTCTTTTATTTGTTGAACTAATTTTATGTCTTCTATGTTAAAGTGTTTTTGTCCCTTACTACCTGTTTTAGCATATAATGGTCCTGCTATTTTTCCTAAATCTTGAATGAAGTTTCTTGCGTAATTTACTAAACCTAGGAATTTTTGTAATTCTTTTGTATTAACTAACTTTTCTGGCATTTCTAATACTTTTTTAGCTATATGTGGTTGTAATTTTACCTTTCCTTCTCCTAAAGTTACTCCTAAGAAATTTATATGTGCTTTACATAATTCCATTTTCTTTTTACTAATTATTATTCCGTATTTTATAAATAATCTAAATATTGTCTGTAGGTGTCCTAAATGTTCTTGTATATTTTTACTAAATACTAGAATATCATCTACGTATACTAATACAAAATTTTTATATTCTCCGAACTTATCATCCATTTTTCTTTGGAATATAGGCGGAGCTGTCTTTAAACCAAAAGGCATAGCAAGCCATTCAAAATGACCTTCGGGACAAGTAAAAGCTGTCCATTCTATACTTTCTGGGTGCATTTTAACTTGCCAATATCCTGATTTACAGTCAAATTTACTAAAAATCTTTTTACCTTGTATTCTATTAATTAGTTCATTCTTATCTAGTAATTTATATGCGTCTGTTCTGGTATTATCATTTAACCTTTTATAATTTATTACTATGCAAGCTTTTCCTCGTATTTGTTCGCTATGGTTTCTAACCATAAAAGCTGCTGATCTATGTCTAGATTTAGATCTTCTTATTACTTCTAAATTTAGTAACTCTTTAATTGTTTAGCAAATTATTTAGTGTCTTCATTATTTGCTTCTATTGTTGCTGTTTTTATAGTATACTCGGAATTTATTATATCTAATTTACACATGATTTTATTACTTCCCCAATGTATTAATGGTTTTTCTCCTATTATTTCCATTTCGTCTAATATTGCTACTATATTTTCTAGATTTTTAGGATTTTTTATTTTTCCTATAGTATTTATTCCTTTTTGAAATTTGTAAAATTCTATTTCTATATTTATTAAATTATAATCTTTTTCTATGTCTTTTAGGTATATATTGTCTGAATAATTTTCTTCTTGTTTTTCTTCATATAGGTTGTTTGACAACAACTACCATTATTGTTACAGTCGTCACAACATGGAGTTGTATTTTTTGTATTTATTTTATTGTCTTTATTTAATTCCTTAGTTGGAATTTTTTTAGTTTGTACTGGGGTATATGTTGTATTCCTAAACATTATTATTTCATCTCTAGAAATTAAACAACTTCCGTTATTTTGTATAAGAAAATGTAAACCTAAGACTAAGTTAGTTTTAATATTAAGATCTCTTACTAATATCTTATGCATATTATATGTAGGCTTATAGAATTCATTACATGTATTTATAAAACTTATTTGCGCTTTTTCTATATATTGGTCGTATAGATTATAGGTTCCATCCATTTGTATTGCTTGTATAGGTTCTTTAAAATTTTTTAGAGTTGATAATAAATTATGTGACAATATCGTTTTATTTAGGATGCAACAAGTACAACTTTTGTCTACTACTGCTAATGTTTCTATTTCTACGTCTTTTATTTTTATTCTTACTAATATTTTTATTGTTCCAAACTTTTTATCTTCATTACATATAAAACTAGTATTTTCTTCTTCATTCATTAATTCACTTTCTATTTGATCCAAATGTATTGTACCTTGTGATTGTGTACTATTCTCGTCTATTTTTTCTTTCCCCTTTTCTAATCTATTTATTCTTTGTTATAAGTCATTTATTCTTGTTTCTAGAGTTATTAGTCTTAGATTAGTAGCTTGGTCTTTTATATAGTCTTGTTCTTCATTTTTATTTACTTTTTGTTTTAATTTATTTTCTATACAACTAATACAAGCTTCAATATAACAATTTTTACATTTGGCCCTATTTATTTTACAAGGATACTATTTACATACATTACATTGGTTACTATCTATTCCTTTTAGTCTTTCAAACTCATGATTACATTCTTGGGCAATGTTCATCATAATATTTATTAGTATATTGTCTAGGAAATCTTCATCTCTTTCTATTCCTATTTCATTAATTAAATCTTTACTTTCTGAATCAAATGAGTCTGATTGATTTCTTTCTTCTATTATATCCATATTAACAACTAAGTATATGCTTTCTGTGTCTGACATATATTCATCCATATTTAATAGGGTTTCTTGAAAGTCTTCTATTAACTGAGTATTTCTAGTTTTCATAATATTTCTTTTAGGACATGTATTTGCTAAGTGTTCTATACTTTCGCAAGTATAACATTCTAACTTATTTTTGTAATTTCTATCATTTATATATTTTCTAACATGTCTATCTCTATTTAAATATGGTTTTCTAGCTGAAGATTTTCTTAAGAAATATTTTTTACGTCTATAGGGTCTTTGGTTATATCTTGTTCTTCTTTTATATTTTCTTGTTTTACTAGGTTCTTTGTCATAACTTTGGGTAGTGTATATCATTGTTTTACAAAAGTTCATTTCATTATTTTGTTTTAACTGTTTTTGTATTTGTATATTAGTACATTTTTCTGTTAGTATTTTCATTATGTGATTTATTTTTTGTTCTATTGGCCATAAGAGTGTGGGGTTTTGCACTACTCCTTCTCTTTTATACCATCTTTCTTTTATTTCTCTTCCTAAGGCTCCTGGTAGTTTATTAAATAATTTTTTTACCTAATTCTTCATTAAATGTATTTCCACTAATGGTACAATAGTAAAAATAGTCTTTAAGAAAATTCTTTATGTGCATCCAATTAGATATACTTAATTGTTCTAATTTAATTAAAGCATTTCTTTGTAATGTTACTAAGCCACTATTGGGGTCTTCTCCTGTTAATAAGACATGTATTTTATTGGTAAAATTATATGGGTTTGGTCCTAATTCAATTAGTGCTTGGAATTCTTGAGGGAGAGTTTGTTTGTATGATTCCCATACTGCTTTACAAGATTTTCCTAAAAAAGTTTCTAAGTATCTATACATAGTCTCTGCATCAGTTTCCCGATAATTTTTAAAAAAGTCTGCTACTACTATACCTTTTCATAAATCTATTACTGTATTCCACATTTGTGGATCATGTGCAATTATATTTAATATTTTTCCTTTATTTCCTCCTTCTTGTAGTCTAATAGATTCTTCTATAGGCATTCTTTTTCCTGCTGGTCTAATATTATCTTTTATTTCTTGATCAGGTCTTATCCACAGTTTCCTAAGCAGGTTACCTGTACTATAGTTAATATTCGGGGCTGCACTAGTTCTTTGGAAAGGACTAGCACTGTGTGAACTAGTTGCTTCTTCCATTAGTTCCGTATAACTAGTTATGGATAATGTGTCTTCTTTTTCTTCTCTATTGTCTTCTAGTTCATCCATTCTATATGCTAAATTATCATCTCGTTCTTGACATATTCTAAAATGTTCTATTGTTTCCATTATGTCCATTTTACCTTTTTTACATCCTTTACACTTAAAGGTTATAAGACCATTTTCTTGGTATTGTCTTTTTGCTTCTTCTATAACTCTTTCTACCTCATATCCTTCTTGTATTAATTATATATTCATAAATTCTTCTTGTTTTGTTTCTATGGTGCTTTTTGTTTCATTATCATCTAATTTTTTTGACTTGTATAATTATAGCCTGTAAACCTAATTGATGTTTCTCCTTTAGAACTAGTATACATTAAATGTTGCTCGGGAGCAAATACCTTTGGCTCACTTAATTTATCTAAATTCCATTCTAATCCTGCATATTCTTCTGGATTTATTTTTATTGGTTTTATTAATTTTATTCCTTTATTACCCATTACTTCTACTACATCATTTATTTGGAGTTTAAATTTTGTGTTACTACTTAAAGTCATTTTCCCTATAAATCCTATACACATTAATAAATTATTTTCATTATTCATTTCTTCATATCCTTTAGTCTGGATTCTTATTTTAATGTGTTTTCCAAATTCTTTTAGATTGATTAAAAAATCTGGGCTAATATAAAAATATTCCTCCATTATTTTTCATGCCGAATTCAGTTAATCCTATTATAGATTTCTTTAAATCTGACCATCTATCATCATATAATACAATTAATACTTTAGATCCTAATTTTTTTCTAGTTAGTCCTTTTATTCCTATAACTATTAGTCCCATATGCATTAGCATTAATTTGGAATTTTTAACTGTCTTTATGAAACTTGGGTTTACTAAGTTTAGCCTGGTAAAGTCTTTTCCTATAGTAGATATTTGTTCTTCTCTATAGTGTCGGTATAGTTGATTATTTTTTGAGAAGTATTTTGTATTATATAATGTTTTAGGATTTAATAATTTAAGTTGATTTTGTTGAAAGATTTGTATATCTTTGTCTATATCTATTATTTTGTTTAATTCTTGATTTTCTTCTATAGTGGAAGGTCTCCCAGATAATATTCTTGAAATTAAGTTATTTCCTATTCTATTTTCTGAGAAACTTGGTCTACTTTCTTGGGTTGTTCGTTTATTTGAAAGAAAGTCCATTTTTGAGGTTTTTTAATTAACTTTTGTTTTTCTTGTTTAGGTGATATTTGTACTTTCTTAAGTTGAGTAATTAATTCAACTATTTCTGTATTTTTATGAATTTTTTCCGGTTGTTTTTCTTCTTATATTTTATCTAATTTTATATTTAATTCTATCAGTAATGCTATTATTGTATTATTTTGTTTTAAAATTACTTTGTCTGTTTGGCTTGAAGGAATATGATTGGAATATCCTATTGGTTCTTGATGGAAGTTGGTTGTGTATTCTAATGCTTTTTTATAATTTATGTCTTCTTCACTCATGAGAGTGAGATTCTTTCAAGTCTTGTAATTGTTTCTTTTAGACTACTAATTTCAGTGTTTATTTTTTCTACTTGTTCTATAATTTTTGTTACTACTTGGGTATTTTTAATCTCTAAATCTTTAGGTCTTTCTACTATAGTTTTTACAAGTTTTTCTAATTCTATTTTAGTATGTATTTTTTCTAAGTTAAATTTTGTATTTAGATATTGAATTTTTCTATCTATTTCTAGTTCTTGTGCTTTTAAGAAGTTTAGATTCTTTTCTAATTTATCTAAAGTCTTATATTGTTTGTTTTGTACTACTTCTATTTCCTCTAACAACTTTATTATGATTTTATCTTGTTGTTGAATTTTTTCACTAAGATTTATTATTAAGTCTATTAAAGTATTATATTGCTTGTCTTCAGAGTGTAGTATATGTTCTCCTTCAGAAAAATTACACTTTAATAAATTATTTTTATGTAAAGATCTATATTTTTTCTCTAGGTGCATTTTTAAGTCTAAATATTCTAGATGTCTTAAAAAATCTATGTTTTTTATCCTAATGAACTTTTAATTTGACTAATTCTTTTATAATGTTTTATTCTATTAGTAGTATATTTTATATTTAATTTAATGTTACTAATTTATTTAACTACGTTAGCTTTATGTTCTATCAACAAGTCTATAGTATAAGTTTTAGATATTTCTTTGTTAGCTAATTCTTCTTTTGACCAAATCAAAAATTTGCTTATTTGTTCTTTTTCTAATTCTTCGTCTACCTAACTTAGAAATTCTATTAATCTTTTTAGAGTATGTCTAAGATTAATTCTATATTTTATTTCGTCGTAGAGCCAATTATATCTTTGTTTAATTCTCTTAATATATTCTAGAGGCATGTATTTTATCCAAAGTGTATATAGTCAAGTGCCTTTTTATATCTTTTAATGTGTAATTTAGAGAAATCTATTTGTCTTATAATGTAATCTAATCTTCTATTAAGATATTTTATATTATGTTCTGATTCTTCCGTGTTTAATTGTTTTTCTATCACTAATTGTTGTTTAAGATCTTTTTCTGTAGTACCTAGTACGTCTTTATGAATTATTCCATCTTGAAGCCACTGTGAAAATTGTTTATATTTTTTAATTAAAGCTTGCATTTACTATCCTAATAAAATTGCTTTCTTTTTAAAATTTTTATATATCCAATCTATTCTATTATTACACCAATTGATGTCACTATAGTAACCTAGTATTTTCCACCTTATATTATTAATAAAGTCTGGATCTAAAACAAAAAAAATACAATAATAGCATTACTAATAGCATTAAACATAAAAATAGACAAAATATTAAAAGAAAAACAACCAGAACAAATTTATAAAAATATAGAAATAGACGAATTAATTACTCAACTTAAAAAAATGGGAATTACTTCATAAATAAACATGATAAAACTAAAAAGAGAGAGGGAGTACTGAGTAGGATTTACATCTTCTGCTTATCTGCCAATATTTATACTATCTTTATACTTTATTCAAAAGCTTTAAACGCCTATATATTTAAACACCTATATTTATATTTAAACGCTTATATATTTAGTATCAGAGCGTGAAGTTTTTGGGAATTACTAATACATGAAAAGACATTCTTCATTCAGAAATATAAGATTTATATACTGAAATTTATATAGAGAATATAATCTAAAAGAGTAGCTACAGCAAGGAAGAAACAAATAGAAAATAAATATCTTATAGACTCCTTGGTAGAATACAAATATAACCTTATTAACGAAATAAATAACATTAAATTAGATATAAAATATACTAACGATAGGATAAAATACTATAAAAGGATTTGTTTAATTAAAAGTACATTAGGATAGAAAAATAGATTTATTTAGACATCTAGAATACCTAGACTTAAAAATACACCCGAAGAAAAAATATAGATCTTTATACAAAAATAATATTATAAAGTGTAATTTCACTGAAGGAGAACATATACTACACTCTGAAGACAATCAATATAATAGTTTAATAGACTTAATAATAAATCTTAGTGAAAAAATTCAACAAGAAGATAAAATCATAATAAAATTATTAGAAGAAATAGAAGTAGTACAAAACAAATGATATAAGATTTTAGATAAATTAGAAAAGAATTTTGATTTTTTAAAAGCACAAGAACTAGAAATAGATAGAAAAATTCAATACTTAAAATACAAAATTTAATCTAGAAAAAAATACCTACAAGAATAGAAATAGAAAAGCTGGTAAAAACTATAGTAGACAAGCCTAAAGAATTATAAATTAAAAATACTCAAGTAGTAACAAAAATCATAGAACAAGTAGAAAAAATAACTACTGAAATTAGTCATCTAAAAGAAATAATAATAAGACTTGAAAGGATCTCACTATCATGAGTGAAGAAGACATAAATTATAAAAAAGCATTAGACTATACAATCAACTTCCATCAAGAGCCAATAGGATATTCTAGTTACATTTCTTCAAGCCAAACAGACAAAATACTCCTAAAACAAAATAATACAATAATAGCATTACTAATAGAATTAAACATAAAAATAGACAAAATATTAAAAGAAAAACAACCGGAACAAATTCATAAAAATACAGAAATAGCCGAATTAATTACTCAACTTAAAAAAGTAGAAATATCACCTAAACAAGAAAAACACAAATTAATTAAAAAACCTCAAAAATGGACTTTCTTTCAAATAAACGAACAACTCAAGAAAGCAGATCAAGTTTCTCAGAAAATAGAATAGGAAATAACCTAATTTCATGAATATTATGTTGGAGACCATCCACTATAGAAGAAAATCAAGAATTAAATGAAATAGTAGACATAGATAGAGATTTACAAATTTTTAAACAAAATCAACTAAAACTATTAAATTCGAAAACTTTATACAATGTAAAATATTTATTTAAGAATAATCAATTATATATACACTATAGAGAAGAACAAATATCAGCAATAGAGAAAACTTTGCAATTTTAGACTTAGTAAACCAAGCTTTCACAAAGACTATAAAAAATATCAATCTAATGTTGATGTATATGGGTCTAATAGTAATAGGAATAAAAGGACTAACTAGAAAAAATTTAGGATCTAAAGTATTAATTGTATTATATGATGATAGATGGTCAGATTTAAAGAAATCTATAATAGGATTAACAAAAGTAGACATGACTAATAATGAAGGAATTTTCTATATTAGTCCAAACTTTTTAATTAATTTAAAAGAATTTGGAAAACATATTAAAATAGGAATCCAGACAAAAGGATATGAAGAAATGAATAATGGAAATAATTTACTAATGTGTATAGGTTTTATAGAAAAATGACCTTAAGTAGTAATACAAAATTTAAACTTCAAGTAAACGATGTGGTAGAAATAATGGGAAATAAATGTATAAAATTAATCAAACCAATAAAAATAAACCTAGAAGAATATGTAGGATTAGAATGGAACCTAGATAAATTAAGTAAGCCAAAGGTGTTTACTCCCGAGCAACATTTAATGTGTACTAGTTTTAAAGGAGAAATATCAATTAGATTTACAGACTATAATTATACTAGTCAAAGAGATTTAGATGACAATGAAATAGAAAGTACAATACAAACAGAACAAGAAGAATTCATGAATATAGAATTAATACAAGAAGGGTATGATGTAGAAAAAGCCATAGAAGAAGAAAAAAGGCTATATCAAGAAAATAATATGATAGTTTTTAAGTGCAGAGGATGTAAAAAGGGTAAAATGGATATAATGAAAACAATAGAACATTTTAGAATATGTCAAGAAAGAGATGATAATTTAAAATATAAAATGGATGAACTAGAAGACAATAGAGAAGACACATTATCCATAACTAATTATACAGAACTAATCGAAGAAGCAACTAGTTCACATAGCGCTAATCCTTTTCAAAGAACTAGTGCAGCCCCGAATATTAACTATAGTATAGGTAATCTGCCTAAAAAATCGTGGATAAGACCTGATAAAGAAATAAAAGATAATATTAGACTAGCAAGAAAAAGAATGCCTATAGAAAAACCTATTAGACTACAAGAAGGAGGAAATAAAAGAAAAGTATTAAATATAACTGCACATGATCCACAAATGTGGAATACAGTAATAGATTTATGGAAAGGTATAGTAGTAGCAGACTTTAATAAAAATTATCAGGAAACTGATGCAGAGACTATGTATAGATACTTAGAAACTTTTTTAGGAGAGTCTTGTAAAGCAGTATGAGAATCATACAAACAGACTTACCCTCAAGAATTTGAAAATTTAATCCAATTAGGACCAAATCCATATAATTTTACAAATAAAATACATGTATTATTAACAAGAGAATATCCCAATAGTCGCTTAGTAGCATTACAAAGAAATGCTTTAATTAAATTAGAACAATTAAGTATATCTAATTGGATGCACATAAAGAATTTTCTTAAAGATTATTTTTACTATTGTACCATTTGTGGAAATACATTTAATGAAGAATTAGGTAAAAAATTATTTAATAAACTACCAGGAGCTTTAGGAAGAGAAATAGAAAAAAGATGGTATAAAAGAGAAGGAGTGGTGCAAAACCCCACACTCTTATGGCCAATAGGACAAAAATAAATCACATAATGAAAATGCTAACAAAAAAATGTACAAATATACAAATACAAAAAAAATTAAAACAAAATAATGAAATGAACTTTTGTAAAACAATGATATACACTATCCAAAGTTATGATAAAGAGTCTAGTAAACAGGAAAATATAAAAGAAGAAACGGATATAACCAAAGACCCTATAGACATAAAAAATATTTATTAAGAAAATCTTCAGCTAGAAAACCATATTTAAATAGAGATAGACATGTTAGAAAATATAGAAATCATAGAAATCACAAAAATAAGTTAGAATGTTATACTTGCGGAAGTATAGAACACTTAGCAAATAGATGCCCTAAAAGAAATAATATGAAAACTTGAAATTCTCAATTAATAGAAGACTTTCAAGAAACCCTATTAAATGTAGATGAATATAGGTCAGACACAGAAAGTATATACTCAGTTGTTAGTATGTATATAATAGAAGAAAGAAATTAATTAGACTCATCTGATTCAGAGAATGATGATTTAATTAATGAAATTGGTATAGAAAGAAATGGTGATTTAGATAATATACTAATAAATACCATGATGAATATTTATCAAGACTGCAATCATGAGTTCGAAAGATTAAAAGGAATAGATAGTAATTAGTGTAATATATGTAAATGATATCTGAGTAAAATAAATAGGGCCAAATGTAAAAATTGTTATATGGAAGCTTATATTAATTGTATAGAAGGTAAATTAAAACAAAAAGTAAATAAAAGATCAGTCCATATAAAAGACCAAACTACTAATTTAAGACTAATAACTCTAGAAACAAGAATAAATGACTTAGAACACAGAATAATTAAGTAGAAAAAGGAAAACAAAAAATAGACATAGATACTACACAGCCACAAGGTATAATACATTTAGATCAAATAGAAGAAAGTGAATTAATGAATATAGAAGAAAATAATACTAGTTTTATATGCGATGAAGATAAAAAATTTGGAATAATAAAAATACTAGTAAGAATAAAAATAAAAGATATAGAGATAAAAACTTTAGCTTTAATAGATACAGGTTGTACTAGTTGTCTACTTAATAAAACGATACTGCCGCATAATTTGTTGTCAACTCTAAAAAATTTTAAGAAACCTATACAAGCAATACAAATGGATGAAACTTATAATCTTTATGATCAGTATATAAAAAAAAGCACAAATAAATTTTATAAATATATGTAGTGAATTCTATAAACCTACATATAATATGTATAAGATATTAGTAAGAGATCTTAATATTAAAACTAACTTAGTCTTATGTTTACAATTCCTTATGCAAAATAACGAAAGTTGTTTAGTTTTTAGAGATGGAATAATGATGTTTAGGAATACAACATATACTCCTGTACAAACTAGAAAATTTACAACTAAAGAATTAAATAAAGATAATAAAATAAAAAATATAACTCCATGTCGTAACGATTGTAAAGATAAGGGCAGTAGTTGTTCAAATAACCTATATGAAGAAAAACAAGAAGAAAATTACTCAGACAATATATACCTAGAAAAAGATTATACTTTAATAAATATAGAAACATAATTTTACAATTTTCAAAAAGAAATAAATACTATAGGAAAAATAAAAATTCTAAAGACTTAGAAAACATAGTAGCAATATTAGACGAAATGGAAATAATAGGGAAAAAACCTTTAATACATTGGGGAAGTAATAAAATTATGTGTAAACTAGATATAATAAATCCCGAGTAAACTATAAAAACTGCAACAATAGAAGTTAATAATGAAGATACGGAAGAATTTAATAAACAAATAAAGGAGTTACTAAAACTAGAAATAATAAGAAGATCTACATCTAGACATAGATCAGCAACCTTTATGGTTAGAAACCATAGTAAACAAGTGCACGAAAAAGCTCGCATGGTAATAAATTATAAAAGATTAAATGATAATACTAGAACGGATGCATATAAATTACCCTATAAAAGTGATTTAATTAATAGAATATAAGGTAAAAAGACTTTTAGTAAATTTGATTGTAAGTCAGGATACTGGCAGGTTAAAATGCACCGTGAAAGCATAGAATGGACAGCTAACATTGGGCAATCTACTTTATACCTACTGTTTACTTGTCTAGAAGGACATTTTGAATGGCTAGCTATGCCTTTTGGGCTAAAAACAACTCCGCCTATATTCCAAAGAAAGATAGATGAGATGTTCGGAGACTATAAGAATTTTGTACTAGTATATGTAGATGATATTTTAGTACTTAGCAAAGGCATACAAGAACACTTAGGATACTTACAAATAGTATTTAGATTATTCGTAACATATGGAATAATAATAAGTAAAAAGAAAATGGAACTGTGTAAGACATATATATAAATTTTTTAGGAGTAACTCTAGGAGAAGGAAAGGTAAAATTACAACCACATATAGCTAAAAAAGTGTTAGAAATGATAGATAAATTAGATAATACTAAAGAACTAAAAAAATTATTAGGATTAGTAAATTATGCTAGAAATTTTATTCAAAACTTAGAAAAAATAGCAAGACCTTTGTATGCTAAGATAGGTAGTAAAGGACAGAAACACTGTAACATAGAAGATATAAAATTAGTACAACAAATTAAAGATAAAATTAAAAATATACCAGACCTACAAATATCCTTAGAATCAGATTTTTTAATAGTCCAAACTGATGGGAGTAAATTAAGATGGGGAGTTATTTTAAAATCTCGACCTAGTAAATACAGTTCAAAAAATGAAGAAAAAGTTTGTGCATACCAAAGTGGAAAATATAGAGAAAAAGAAAATATGAGTAGTACAGACGCCGAAGTATTAACAGTAATATACTGACTTAATAGTTTTAAATTATATATATTAAATAAAAATGAAGTATTAGTAAGAACAGACTGTGAAGCAATATTTAAATTCCACGAAAAAATAAATAGTAAGGCTAGCAGTAAAAAAAAGATGGCTAAATTTTATGGATATAATATCTATATATAATAATATTGTTTTTAAGTATGTTAAAGGAAAGGATAATGATCTAGCAAATAAATTAAGTAGTTTACAATTAAAATCTAATTAATTTATAATTCAGTATGAGACCAAGCATGAGACCAACTGGCCAACAGCCAGCAAACAAAGGAAAGGGCATTGCCCAGCCAGATACTTATACTCTGACATTATTATGAAGATAAAATTTCAAACCATTAAATACAACAGACAATTTAATGGAGCGAATCTATTTCGGTAAATACAATTTAATTTCTTACCCTAAGTGTAATTTATCATTTAGAGTAAATCTAGACTGTAATATAGACAAGACTCAACAATGTTTAGTAGATAATTTATGGATGACATACAACAAACAAGACACTCTGTATTTTGTAGCAACTTCTAATGCTTTATGTCAATATTTTTCATATAAAAATAGAGATAATAAATTTAAATATTATGTAGTTATAAATGGCAAGACTAAAGGTGTTTTTCAAACTTGGATAGAGGTGGTTGATTCTATAAATGGGGTTAAAAAACCACTTTTTAAAGGTTTTAATAATTTCACCGAAGCCTTAGACTATGTGAGAGGAATACTTGGGCCTAATTATTACATTTCACCAGCTCTCTGACAAAGCCCAAACTAAATATCCCAATATAATCCAAAAAGACTCAGACAAAATAATATTCTGTGATCATTGTTCATCCATGACCGAGGGTTTCAAAAGACTCAACACAAAAAATGAAATCTTTATTTAAGAAAATATGAGACTTATATAACAACTCAAGACTTTCCAAAGTAAATTTGTTCCAAGAACATACAGTACCAAAGACATGAGTTCTCCATCTCCTTTAAAAATGGATGAGACGGGTGTGCATTCCTCTCTGAATGCTAAGAACTCTACTGTATCGGAGCATGATACAGCTAGTCCGCTTCAAATGATAACCGGTAAAGACTTATCAAATCCGTTAACGGCTGTCACTTTCCCAAAAAGTGAAAAAGAGGAGTCTTCTTCCTCATGAAGGAGAATACCTAAATATTTTAAGAAAGACTCTTTAAGAAAAAATGAAGCATTAAAAAAGAAAAAAAATAAAAAATTAGAAAAAATAATCAAGCAAACTTCAGAAAAATTCTTTAAAGATAAAAGCCAAGACAAACATATTATTAAAGACATTCCAAGTCTAAGCAATGGTTCAGAAAATAATAGTCAGTCCTTCACTATCAGAAGAAGAACAGATAAATAATATTCAAGACTCACAAAACCCTTATGAAGATAATGACTCAGGTATGAGTTTTGATACCGTTGCATTACCTAACTTAGATACTTAAAATGACTTCATTTAAGAAGAAGAAAGGCAACGGAACAAGACAAAACTTTTTATTTTACAAGACAAGTTAAAAAAAAAAATGTCAAGATGGTATGGTCAAGTATGGGCAAATATGACAAAGGCATGGGATCATTATGGTGGTATGGGAAAGAATGACAAAGGCATGGGGTCATTATGGTGAAAAAAGACATGGAATGACATGGTAGAAAAAATTAATTCGGTAACCTTTATCACAAAGAAAAAATAAGAAGACAAAAGAGCATGGAGGAAAAAGAAGAAAAGAAGAAGAAACGGGTTAAAGTTGTAGGAGTAGTAGTTGAAGATGTATATTATTAAAACTAGTAGGTGGGGATACCCACCAAGTGTCCTGTAAAAATGAGTGTGTTGTCACTTTATCACTACCCTCCGAAAGAGGGAAAAACTATTGACATAACACGCATCCAAAAATTGTGTCAGTCTGTAATATTAGTCCAAAAAGATAAACTTAGTGATGCATGTGACGATGGGGCCCAATGAGTAGCCGACTTACATTATTCAAGGAATCTTATCAAGTTGTCGGCCATTAATAATTAAGGCCACGTAGTGTGAGTAGAACAGTCCTTTGTGGTTCATCCAAGTTTATATAAGAAGGGAAACAAGGAAGTAGAAAGACAGAGTGGAAAAATAGAAGAGCGAACAGAGTGAGAAAAAACTAGTGAGCAACCAAAATTCCTAAGTCCCTACTACCTTTCTTCTATTGTTTACTCTTGTAAAAAAATTTGTGAAATAATAATAAGTGTGCTTGTTTGTTTAAGTTTTTAAGTTTTCAAAAAGCTCTTCGGGGCTTCCGAAAGGGAAACCTCTCTCCGTTTATCATGTAAGTTTTTAGATGTTTATTCCCCAAAAATTTCCCCAAAAAATATGTTAATTTCCATATTATCTTTTATTATTTTTCATGTTATTTTAAATTTAGCTTCATGTAAATTACTGTACATGTGTTAAATGATTATCCTTAGTATATGGTTGGCCTCTTAATTTCTTAAATAATGACTATTGATTAGCCTGTAAATTCCTAGGATTCGTGGCCTTGACAGTCCACTTGATAAAGGACGTAGTTGTTGCTAGATAAATATCCGTGGAGTGGCTAAAGATGAAGTTTTCTAGAATATAGGCTAAGAGGAAGAAATGAACGGGGTAAGATAAGATTAAAAAAAAAACAAAAGGGGGAAAATTAGGAAATTACTTCATAAATAAACATGATAAAACTAAAATAGAGAGGGAGTACTGAGTAAGATTTACATCTTCTGCTTATCTGCAAATATTTATACAATCTTTATACTTTATTCAAAAGCTTTAAACACCTATATATTTAGACGCCTATATTTATATTTAAAAGCTTATAAAGAACCTAGTAAAACAAGAAAATATAAAAGAAGAACCGGATTTAACCAAAGACCCTATAGACATAAAAAAAATATTTTTTTAGAAAATCTTCAGCTAGAAAACCATATTTAAATAGAGATAGACATGTTAGAAAATATAGAAATGATAGAAATTACAAAAATAAGTTAGAATGCTACACTTATGAAAATATAGAACACTTAGTAAATACATGCCCTAAAAGAAATAATATGAAAACTAGAAATTCTCAGTTAATAGAAGACTTTCAATAAACCCTATTAAATGTAGATGAATATATGTCAGACACAAAAAGTATATACTTAGTTATTAATATGGATATAATAGAAGAAAGAAATCAATCAGACACATCTGATTCAAAGAATGATAATTTAATTAACGAAATAGGAATAGAAAGAAATGAAGATTACCTAGACAATATATTAATAAATACTATGATGAATATCTCTCAGGACTGCAATCATGAGTTCGAAAGATTAAAAGGAATAGATAGTAATTAGTGTAATAAATGTAAATGGTATTCAAGTAAAATAAATAGGGCCAAATGTAAAAATTGTTTTGTGGAAGCTTGTATTAATTGTATAGAAGGTAAATTAAAACAAAAAGTAAATAAAAATGAAGAACAAGTCCATATAAAAAACCAGGCTACTAATTTAATACTAATAACTCTAGAAACAAGAATAAATGACTTAGAACACAAAATAATTAAGTTAGAAAAGGGAAAAAAAAATTGACATAGATACTACACAGTCACAAGGTACAATACATTTAGATCAAACAGAAGAAAAAGAATTAATGAATATAGAAGAAAATAATACTAGTTTTATATGCAATGAAGATAAAAAATTTGGAACAATAAAAATACTAGTAAGAATAAAAATAAAAGATATAGAGATAGAAACTTTAGCTTTAATTGATACAGGTTGTACTAGTTGTCTACTTAATAAAAAGATATTGCCACATAATTTGCAATCAACTCTAAAAAATTTTAAGGAACCTATAGAAGCAATACAAATGAATGAAACTTACAATATTTATGATCGGTATATAGAAAAAGCACAAATAAGTTTTATAATTATATGTAGTGAATTATATAAACCTACATATAATATATATAAGATATTAGTAAGAGATCTTAATATTAAAACTAACTTAGGCTTAGGTTTACAATTCCTTATACAAAATAACGGAAGTTGTTTAATTTTTAGAGATGGAATAATGATGTTTAGGAATACAACATATACTCCTATACAAACTAGAAGAATTCCAACTAAAGAATTAAATAAAGATAATAAAATAAAAAATATAACTCCATATTGTAACGACTGTAAAGATAAGGGCAGTAGTTGTTCAGATAACCTATATGAAAAAAAACAAGAAAAAAATTATTTAGACAATATATACCTAGAAGACCTAGAAAAAGATTATACTTTAATAAATATAAAAACATAATTTTACAATTTTCAAAAAGGAATAAATACTATAGGAAAAATAAAAATTTTTAAAGACTTAGAAAACATAGTAACAAAATTAGGCGAAATGGAAATAATAGGGGATAAGCCCTACATACATTGGGGAAGTATTAAAATTATGTGTAAACTAGATATAATAAATCCCGAGTATACTATAAGCTAATAATGAAGACACGGAAGAATTTAATAAACTAATAAAGGAGTTACTAAAAATAGAAGTAATAAGAAGATCTACATCTAGACATAGATCGGCAGCCTTTATGGTTAGAAATCATAGTAAACAAGTGCGAGGAAAAGCTCGCATGGTAATAAATTATAAAATATTAAATGATAATACTAGAACAGATGTATATAAATTACCTAATAAAAGTGAATTAATTAATAGAATACAAGGTAAAAAGATTTTTAGTAAATTTGATTGTAAGTCAGGATACTGGCAAGTTAAAATGCACCTTGAAAGCATAGAATGAACAACTTTTACTTGTTCAGAAGGACATTTTGAATGGCTATGCCTTTTGGGCTAAAAACAGATCCGCCTATATTCCAAAGAAAGATGGATGATATATTTGGAGCCTATAAGAATTTTGTACTAATATATGTAGATGATATCTTAGTATTTAGCAAAGACATACAAGAACACTTAGGACACTTACAAACAGTATTTAGATTATTCATAACATATGGAATAATAATAAGTAAAAAGAAAATGAAACTGTGTAAGACACATATAAATTTTTTAGGAGTAACTATATGAGAAGGAAAGGTAAAATTACAACCACATATAGCTAAAAGAGTGTTAGAAATGCCAGATAAATTAGATAATACTAAAAAAGTACAAAAATTCTTAGGATTAGTAAATTATGGTAGAAACTTTATTCAAGACTTTGGAAAAATAGCAGGACCGTTGTATCCTAAGACATGTAGTAAAGGACAGAAACACTGTAACATAGAAGATATAAAATTAGTACAACAAATTAAAAATAAAGTTAAAAATATATCAGACCTACAAATACCCTTAGAATCATATTATTTAATAGTCCAAACTGAAGGGAGTAAATTAGGATGGGGAGCTATTTTAAAATCCCGACCTAATAAATACAATTCAAAAAATGAAGAAAAAATTTGTGCATACCAAAGTGAAAAATATAAAGAAAAAGGTAATATGAGTAGTATAGACGCCGAAGTATTAGCAGTAATATACGGACTTAATAGTTTTAAATTATATATATTAAATAAAAATGAAGTCTTAGTAAGAACAGACTGCGAAGCAATAGTTAAATTCCACAAAAAAATAAATAGTAAGACTAGCAGTAAAAGAAGATGGCTAAATTTTATGGATATAATATCTATATATAATAATATTATTTTTGAGTATGTTAAAGGAAAGGATAATGATCTAGCAAATAAATTAAGTATATTACAATTAAAAACTAACTGATTTATATTTCAGTATGAGACCAAGCATGAGACCAACTGGTCAACAACCAGCAGACAAAGGCAAGGGCATTGCCTAGCCAGATACTTATGCTCAAACTTTAATAGGAAGAAAAAATTTCAGACCATTAAATACAACCGGCAATTTAATGGAGCGAATCTATTTTGGTAAGTACAATTTAATTTCACACCCTAAGTGTAATTTATCATTTAGAGTAAATCCAGACTCTAATATAGACAAGGCTCAATAATGTTTAATAGATAATTTATGGATGATATACAACAAACAAGACACTAAGTATTTTATAGCAACTTATAATGTTTTATGTCAGTATTTTTCAGATAAAAATAGAGATAATAAATTTAAATATTATGTAGTTATACATGGCAAGATTAAATGTGTTTTTCAAACTTGAATAGAGATAGTTGATTCTATAAATGAGATTAAAAACTCACTTTTTAAAGGTTTTAATAATTTCACCGAAGCCTTAGACTATGCGAGAGGAATACCTAATTCTATTAGTAATGCTATTATTGTATTATTTTGTTTTAGGAGTATTTTGTCTGTTTAGCTTGAAGGAATGTAACTAGAATATCCTATTGGCTCTTGATGGAAGTTGGTTGTATATTCTAATGTTTTTATATAATTTATGTCTTCTTCACTCATGAGAGTGAGATCCTTTCAAGTCTTATGATTATTTCTTTTAGATGACTAATTTCAGTAATTATTTTTTCTACTTGTTCTATGAGATTTTGAAATTCTTGAATGTATGTCTGTTTGTATGATTCCCATACTGCTTTACAAGATTCTCCTAAAAAAGTTTCTAAGTATCTATACATAGTCTCTGCATCAGTTTTCTGATAATTTTTAATAAAGTCTGATACTACTATACCTTTCCATAAATCTATTACTGTATTCCACATTTGTGGATCATGTGCAGCTATATTTAATATTTTTCCTTTATTTCCTCATTCTTGTAGTCTAATAGGTTCTTCTATAGGTATTCTTTTTCCTGCTGGTCTAATATTATTTTTTATTTCTTGATCAGGTCTTATCCACGATTTTCTAGGCAGATTACCTGTACTATATTTAATATTCGAGGCTGCACTAGTTCTTTGAAAAGGACTAGCGCTATGTGAACTAGTTGCTTCTTCCATTAGTTTCATATAACTAGTTATGGATAATGTGTCTTCTTCAATATTGTGTTCTAATTCATCCATTCTATATGCTAAATTGTCATCTCTTTCTTGACATATTCTAAAATGTTCTATTGTTTCCATTATATCCATTTTACCCTCTTTACATTCTCTGCACTTAAAAACTATCATATTATTTTCTTGATATAATCTTTTTGCTTCTTCTATGACTTTTTCTACTTCATACCCTTCTTGTATTAATTCTATATTCATGAATTCTTCTTGTTCTGTTTGTATTGTACTTTTTGTTTCATTGTCATCTAAATCTCTTTGACTAGTATAAATATAGTTTGTAAATCTAATTGATTTTGAAAATTGTAAAATTCTGGTTTTGTTTAAAAATTTGTAAATCTCTATCTATGTCTACTATTTCATTTAATTCTTGATTTTCTTCTATAGTGGATTGTCTCCTAGATAATATTCGTGAAATTAGGTTATTTCCTATTCTATTTTCTGAGAAACTTGGTCTGCTTTCTTGGATTGTTCGTTTATTTGAAAGAAAGTCCATTTTTGAGGTTTTTTAATTAATTTGTGTTTTTCTTGTTTAGGTGATATTTCTACTTTTTTAAGTTTAGTAATTAATTCGTCTATTTTTGTATTTTTATGAATTTGTTCCGATTGTTTTTCTTTTAATATTTTGTCTATTTTTATGTTTAATTCTATTAATATTGCTATTATTGTATTATTTTGTTTTAGGAGTATTTTGTCTGTTTGGCTTGAAGGAATGTAACTAGAATATCCTATTGGCTCTTGATGGAAGTTGGTCGTATATTCTAATGTTTTTTTATAATTTATGTCTTCTTCACTCATGAGAGTGAGATCCTTTCAAGTCTTATGATTATTTCTTTTAGATGACTAATTTCAGTAGTTATTTTTTCTACTTGTTCTATAATTTTTGTTACTACTTGAGTATTTTTAATTTCTAATTTTTTAGGCTTGTCTACTATAGTTTTAATCAGCTTTTCTATTTCTATTCTTGTAGGTATTTTTTCTCGATTAAATTTTGTATTTAAGTATTGGATTTTTCTATCTACTTCTATTTCTTGTGCTTTTAAAAAATCAAAATTCTTTTCTAATTTATGTAAAATCTTATATCGTTTGTTTTGTACGACTTCTATTTCTTCTAATAATTTTATTATGATTTTATCTTGTTGTTGAATTTTTTCACTAAGATTTATTATTAAGTCTATTAAACTATTATATTGCTTGTCTTCAGAGTGTAGTATATGTTCTCCTTCAATGAAATTACACTTCATAATATTATTTTTGTAGAAAGATCTAAATTTTTTCTCTGGGTGTATTTTTAAGTCTAGGTATTCTAGATGTCTAAACAAATCTATTTTTCTATCCTAATGTACTTTTAATTAAACAAATCCTTTCATAGTACTTTATCCTATTAGTAGTATATTTTATATCTAATTTAATGTTATTTATTTCGTTAATAAGGTTATATTTGTATTCTACCAAGGAGTCTATAAGATACTTATTTTCTATTGATGAGTCTACAATATATTTATTTTCTATTAATGCTTTATCTAACTAGTCTTGTGCTATTAATACTTTTGTTTCTAAGCTCAAATCTATATTGTACTTCGTTGTATAACCAACTATATCTTAATCTTATTCTTTTAATATACTCTAAAGGTATATATTTTATCCAAAGTGTATATACTCAAGTGTCTTTTTATATCTTTTTATGTGTAATCTAGAGAGATCTATTTGTCTTATAGTGTAATCTAAGATATCTTATATTATCTTCTGCATCTTCCGTTTCTAATTGTTTTTCCACAATTAATTGTTGTTTAAGGTCTCTTTCTGTAGTAAATAATACTTTTCTATGAATTATTTCTTCGTAGAGCCACTCCTCTAACTGTCTATATCTTTTAACTAAAGCTTGCATTTACTATCCTAATAAAATTGCTTCATTTTTTAAGTTTTTATATATCCAATCTATTCTATTATTACACCAATTTATGTCATTATAATAACCTAGTATTTCCCACCTTATATTATTAATAAATTCTGGATCTAATATGTTATCTAAATGTTCAGTAGTCTTAATATTATATTTATTTTCTATTTGTTTCTTTCTTACTACAACTACTCTTTTGAGATTATATTCTCTATATAAATTACAGTATATAAATCTTATATTTCTAAACGAATGATGTCTTTTCATGTATTAGTAATTCTCAAAAACTTCTCACTCTGATACCAAATATATAAGCGTTTAAATATAAATATAGACATTTAAAAATATAGGCGTTTAAAGCTTTTGAATAAAGTATAAAGATAGTATAAATATTGGCAGATAAGCAGAAGATGTAAATCCTACTCAGTACTCCCTCTCTCTTTTAGTTTTATCATGTTTATTTATGAAGTAATTCCCTAATTTTCCTTTTTTTTTTTTTAATCTTATCTTACCCCATTCACCTCTTCCTCTTAAACTATATTCTTAAAAACTTCATCTTTAGCCACACCCCGGATATTTATCAGGCAACAACTACGTCCTTTATCAAGCGGACTATCAAGGCCACGAATCCTAGGAATATACAGGCTAATCCATAGCCGTTATTTAAGAAATTAAGAGGCTAACCATATACTAAGGGTAATCATTTAACACATGTGCAGTAATTTACATGAAGCTAAAACTTAAAATAACATGAAAAATAATAAAGATACTATGAAAATTAACATATTTTTTGGGGAAATTTTTGGGGAATAAACATCGTAAAAACTTACATGATTAACGGAGAGAGGTTTCCCTTTCAGAAGCCCCAAAGAGTTTCTTGGAAACTTAAAAACTTATACACACAAACACACTTCTTATTATTTCACAAGCTTTTTTACAAGAGAAAACAATAGAAGAAAGGTAGTAGGGACTTAGGAATTTTGGTTGCTCACTAGTTTTTTCTCACACTGTTCGCTCTTCTATTTTTCCGCTCTGTCTTTCTACTTCCTTGTTTTCCTTCTTATATAGACTTGGAAGAACCACAAAGGACTGTTCTAGACACACTACGTGACCTTAATTATTAATGACTAACAACTTGATAAGATTCCTTGAATAATGCAAGTCGGGTACTCATTGGGCCCCATCGTCACATGTATCATTAAGTTTATCTTTTTTGACTAATATTACAGACTGACACAATTATTGGATGCGTGTTATGTCAACATTTTTTCCCTCTTTCGGAGGGTAGTGATAAAGTGACAACACACTCATTTTTGTAGGACACTTAGTGGTCATCCCTACCTACTACTTTTAATAATATACATCTTCATCTACTTCTCCTACAACTTTAACCCGTTTCTTCTTCTTATCTTCTTTTTCCTCCATGTTCTTTTGTCTTCTTATTTTTTCTTCGTGATAAAGGTTACTGAATTAATTTTTTCTACCATGCCATTCCATGTATTTTTTCACCATAATGACCACATGCCTTTGTCATTCTTTCCCATACCACCATAATGATCCCATGCCTTTGTCATATTTGCCCATACTTGCCCATACCATCTTGAAGAAATAGAAGTAGTAGTACAAAACAAACGATATAAGATTTTAGATAAATTAGAAAAGAATTTTGATTTTTTGAAAGCACAAGAACTAGAAATAGATAGAAAAATCCAATAGTTAAATACAAAATTTAATCTAGAAAAAATACCTACAAGAATAGAAATAGAAAAGCTGGTTAAAACTATAGTAGACAAGCCTAAAAAATTAGAAATTAAAAATACTCAAGTAGTAACAAAAATCATAGAACAAGTAGAAAAAATAACTACTGAAATTAGTCATCTAAAAGAAATAATCGTAAGACTTGAAAGGATCTCACTCTCATGAGTGAAGAAGACATAAATTATAAAAAAGCGTTAGAATATACAACCAACTTCCATCAAGAGCCCATAGTATTCTAGTTACATTCTTTCAAGCCAAACAGACAAAATACTCCTAAAACAAAATAATACAATAATAGCATTACTAATAGAATTAAACATAAAAATAGACAAAATATTAAAAGAAAAACAACCGGAACAAATTCATAAAAATACAAAAATAGACAAATTAATTACTCACTTAAAAAAGTAGAAATATCAACTAAACAAGAAAAACACAAATTAATTAAAAAACCTCAAAAATGGACTTTCTTTCAAATAAACGAACAACCCAAGAAAGCAGACCAAGTTTCTCAGAAAATAAAATAGGAAATAACCTAATTTCACGAATATTATCCAGAAGACCATCCACTATAGAAGAAAATCAAGAATTAAATGAAATAGTAGACATAGATAGAGATTTACAAATTTTTAAACAAAATCAACTAAAACTATTAAATTCGAAAACTTTATACAATGTAAAATATTTGTCTAAGAATAATCAATTATATAGACATTATAGAGAAGAACAAATATCAGCAATAGAAGAAAACTTTGCAATTTTAGATTTAGTAAACCAATCTTTCACAAAGACTATAAAAAAATACCAATTTAATGTTGATGCATATGGGTCTAATAGTAATAGGAATAAAAGGACTAACTAGAAAAAATTTAGGATCTAAAGTATTAATTGTATTATATGATGATATATGGTCAGATTTAAAGAAATCTATAATAGGATTAACAAAAGTAGACATGACTAATAATGGAGGAATTTTCTATATTAGTCCAGAATTTTTAATTAATTAAAAAGAATTTGGAAAACATATTAAAATAGGAATCCAGACAAAAGGATATGAAGAAATGAATAATGGAAATAATTTACTAATGTGTATAGGTTTTATAGGAAAAATGACCTTAAGTAGTAATACAAAATTTAAACTTCAAGTAAACGATGTGGTAGAAATAATGGGAAATAAAGGTATAAAATTAATTAAACCACTAAAAATAAACCTAGAAGAATATGCAGGATTAGAATGGAACCTAGATAAATTAAGTAAGCCAAAGGTGTTTACCCCCGAGCAACATTTAATGTATACTAATTCTAAAGGAGAAACATCAATTAGATTTACAGACTACAATTATACTAGTCAAAGAGATTTAGATGACAATGAAACAGAAAGTACAATACAAACAGAACAAGAAGAATTCATGAATATAGAATTAATACAAGAAGGGTATGAAGTAGAAAAAGCCATAAAAGAAGAAAAAAGACTACATCAAGAAAATAATATGATAGTTTTTAAGTGCAGAGGATGTAAAAAGAGTAAAATAGATATAATGAAAACAATAGAACATTTTAGAATATGTCAAGAAAGAGATGATAATTTAGCATATAGAATGGATGAACTAGAAGACAATAGAGAAGAAGACACATTATCTATAACTAGTTATATGGAACTAATGGAAGAAACAACTAGTTCACATAGCGCTAGTCCTTTTCAAAGAACTAGTGTAGCCTCAAATATTAACTATAGTATAGGTAATCTGCCTAGAAAATCGTGGATAAGACCTGATCAATAAATAAAAGATAATATTAGACCAGCAGGAAAAAGAATGTCTATAGAAGAACGTATTACACTACAAGAAGGAGGAAATAAAGGAAAAATATTAAATATAGCTGCACATGATATACAAATGTGGAATACAGTAATAGATTTATGGAAAGGTATAGTAGTAGCAAACTTTATTAAAAATTATCAGGAAATTAACTGATGCAGAGACTATGTATAGATACTTAGAAACTTTTTTAGGAGAATCTTGTAAAGCAGTATGGGAATCATACAAACAGACTTACCCTCCAGAATTTCAAAATTTAATCAAATTAGGACCAAACCCATATAATTTTACAAACAAAATATATGTATTATTAACAAGAGAAGATCCCAATAGTGGCTTTGTAGCATTACAAAGAAATGTTGTAATTAAATTAGAACAATTAAGTATATCTAATTGGATGCACATAAAGAATTTTCTTAAAGATTATTTTTACTATTGTACCATTAGTGGAAATACATTTAATGAAGAATTAGGTAAAAAATTATTTAATAAACTACCAGGAGCTTTAGGAAGAGAAATGGAAGAAAGATGGTATAAAAGAGAAGGAGTGGTGCAAAACCCCACATTCTTATGGACTATAGGACAAAAAATAAATCACATAATGGAAATGCTAACAGAAAAATATATGAATATACAAATACAAAAGCAGTTAAAACAAAATAATGAAATGAACTTTTGTAAGACAATGATATATACTACTCAAAGTTATGACAAAGAACCTAGTAAAACAAGAAAATATAAAATAAGAACCGGATATAACCAAAGACACTATAGACATAAAAAATATTTTTTAAGAAAATCTTCAGTTAGAAAACCATATTTAAATAGAGATAGACATGTTAGAAAATATAGAAATGATAGAAATTACAAAAATAAATTAGAATGCTATACTTGCGGAAGTATAGAACACTTAGTAAATACATGCCTTAAAAGAAATAATATGAAAACTTGAAATTCTCAGTTAATAGAAGACTTTCAAGAAACCCTATTAAATGTAGATGAATATATGTCAAACACGGAAAGTATATACTCAGTTGTTAGTATAGATATAATAGAAGAAAGAAATCAATCAGACACATGTGATTCAGAAAATGATAATTTAATTAATGAAATAGGAATAGAAAGAAATGAAGATTACCTAGATAATATATTAATAAATACTATGATGAATATCTCTCAAGACTGCAATCATGAGTTCGAAAGATTAAAAGGAATAGATAATAATCAGTGTAATATATGTAAATGGTATCCAAGTAAAATAAATAGGGCCAAATGTAAAAATTGTTATATGGAAGCTTGTATTAATTGTATAGAAGGTAAATTAAAACAAAAAGTAAATAAAAATGAAGAACAAGTCCATATAAAAGACCAGACTACTAAATTTAAGACTAATAACTCTAGAAACAAGAATAAATGACTTAGAACACAAAATAATTAAGTTAGAAAAAGGAAAACAAAAAATAGACATAGATACTACACAGTCACAAGATACAATACATTTAGATCAAATAGAAGAAAGTGAATTAATGAATATAGAAGAAAATAATACTAGTTTTATATGCAATGAAGATAAAAAATTTGGAACAATAAAAATATTAGTAAGAATAAAAATAAAAGATATAGAGATAGAAACTTTAGCTTTAATAGATACAGGTTGTAGTAGTTCCCTACTTAATAAAAAGATACTGCTACATAATTTGTTGTCAAGTCTAAAAAAATTTAAGGAACCTATACAAGCAATACAAATGGATGAAACTTATAATCTTTATGATCAGTATATAGAAAAAGCACAAAATAAGTTTTATAAATACATGTAGTGAATTCTGTAAACCTACATATAATATGTATAAGATATTAGTAAGAGAATATATATATATATATATATATATATATATATATATATATATAAATAATATATATCTTAAATATTTAATTTAATATCGTTTATAAAGTTTCTTCTATGTCTAGTATAAATTTTAAATAATTAATTTTTATTTTTAAAATTTAATATAATTTTATGATTGCAATTGTGCATCCAAACAGAATATGTCTAATTACATTGTGGCATCCAAACAAGACATGTGTAATTACAGTGTAATTACTAGATTGCATAATTACTAGGCTGGTAATTACTACTCTAGTAATTACACCAATTTCAATTACCAGGTGACTTTCCAAACATACCCTTAGTAAAAACATTCATCAAAATCGACCTTCTAAAATATAAGAAACTACTACGTATACTAGGATAGAAAAGGAAGATACTAGCAATTATTATTTTATCCTTAAGAGAAGTAAGTGCCTTGTTTGGTTGTCTTCCTATGGGATCAATTCATGAAAATTCATCAAGTAACATGGCTAACTTGTTCTTTCTCATTCCCTTTATTCTCCCAAGCTATCGTATGTATATGGAATCCCCGGGAAACAATGGAAGACTACTAGTGATACATGCAAACACACTACTTTGGGTCGACGGACTCTTTCTCTCCGGCTGACCGTCGCACCTGACTTTTATATCCCATTATCCAAGTGCTTATGAAAGCAAGTCCGTATGAATGATAAAGTCTTAAGTCAGTCTTTCTGCTCAATGTCCGCCTCGCCACTCTATTCGACCAATCGGTCTCACAGTCAGGCGCCTAAAGCAACTCTTTTCTATTCGCGAACGTTTAAGAGGTCATCTCCTGATTTGTCAATTTTGATTTTCGTGTATACTGATGTGATTGTTCCGCAAGTCAACATGAAAATAACTTGCTAGCATGGAATTGCAACAATAAGGAATGAAGGACGGCTTTTAATGCACTCAAGTGCATGATACATAGATTATTTAGTCAAGAGGCTTATATTTCAAATACTGAAAATCAAAGAGCAAACCGAAAAACATTCAATATCAAAAGCAACAATTTTGAGGCAATCCCATTAAGTCCAACCAAACCAACATACGCTCCAACTCTCCCATCCACATAAAACACATCAATTGATGACACCATAACAAGTGCAACCACAAATGAAACCATTCCAACATTAATCCTCACAAAAGTACTAGTCTTGTTCACAAAAGCGACAATGAAGAGCAAGTAAATCAATCCGACCATCATGTAAACAATAGCGAAAATACGATCTACCAAAAGCCGTAATGAATGTGTTCTATGAGAGGAGATAACCGTCGATGAGGGTAAAATAGATTATGTATGCTATGTCTGTTTTTAAACAGGTCATGGGTGGGCTAAATTGAGAAAGATGATTGGACTTGTTGATTTTGGGTAAAAATCAAAATATATTCGGGTAAATTAGGGTGCCACATGTCATTGTACATGTCTTTCAGCTTGGCTTAGGGATATATATGGTCATAAGTATGATGATAAGAGCATATTTAACCTCTAAGTATCGAAGGATATATACATACCATTTGTAATAGTTCATGGGTATATTTGTCCTTTTCCTGTATGCAAATCTCTGCAAACCTTAAACAAGATTTGTTGGTCACACAATAACACACTACAAAAGATATATTTACAAGGCATACTCTTGATAATATATTCACCAGCTAATTGAGAACTTTGGCTCTTCTGCTAACAGGAATTTCAAGAAAGTTTTTCAGTATTGCGTGTCTGTTCTTTTTGTACTCTTGATACCTAATTAGATCCATAGCTTCATGTATCAAGGTTAGAAACTGCACAAATAATGTTACAAAGCAAAAGATTAACATGCTGCTAATGGAAATTTACAATTGTTCAGAGACCAAATCGAAAAAGTTTTTGCCTCTAATAAGAAAAAAAAACAGGGATTTCTACAAATTTATGTGTGATGCTACGGCTTGGAAAAGGTTCAAAATTTCCGAGCAGCTTTGATAGGTACGATCACTAACAAAATCTCAGTCGAGGTACATTTGTTCTGCTAGCCACTTTTCTGAGCAAGGTGCTCGGTGGCCTCCTTGTCCATGGCTTTCCTTGCTAACTCATAGCCAGCAAAATTCATCGCACCCAGAGGTGCAATCCAGAAAAATCTAGGAATGGCCCCTTTAAACAATCCGAGGGGTCCTTCATGACGGAGAATTGATAATGCAACCATCGTTGACGTCGCAGCCATTCCCTGTGGAGCAGTCATCATTCTGGTCTTTATCACATCAAATGGAGTCGTTGAAACAGCTGTCAACCCACCAGATAAAGCTCCAACTACAACTGTTTCCCAAGGCTCCAATTCTCTCCCCAGAAGCTGTTGCACAGCCTAGAATAAACACAAATGATTTTTATCAACAAGAAATGAATGTAATACAGCTTAATGTCAAACAAGTAATTTAGTGGTTGATTATGACTTTGAGTAACGTCACACGGCCTTTCTTGAAAAGTAAGTATCAGAAGGTAAGGTTCATCGACAGACAGCAACACGATACAATATACACATTTTAAGCTTGAGGGAATGAGTTTATAACATTCAACAAATTTGTTTACTTTCATGCATCAACAAACCCATACAACAGATTTTATAAAGAAGCCATTGATCCAGTCAACTGCATCTCAGAAAATTACACAAATTTATATAGCAGAGACAGCATCCAGAGGATTCTGAAATACTTTATATTCCCTCTTCATCCCATTTTATAGGTGTTTTAATTGGACATAAATTAGAACGTTAATTTGACAAATGTATTAGGTAATGAAACAAAATATAGATGAGATGTATTGGATACATGTTTGTGGACATTTCTCAACTGGGGCTCCTTATATAAGAATCTTAATCTACTACAAGGAATAACTACTCTCTACGTATAATAAGGTAAGTAATTATTATCCTAAAAGAAGAAGAAATAGCATATAATATATTTTATAATATTCAGCTATGCAAATGCAAGGACTATAGAGATATTGTGAATCTACAAATATTTACCATATAACTACATTTGCTTTTCTTGATTATCAACATGTTTTTCTGAAAATATGTAATACTATTGATGGAGAAAGAAAATATTAAAAAAATACCTGAAAAGTTAATTTGATAGATAAACATCACATCAAAATTAAAATTTGAATTTTAATAAGTGAAAATTGGGAAGTCGATAAAAGTTTAAAATATGAATGATTGAAAGCTAAAGAATTGCACAAAATAATATCAGAAGTGGAATGGTATATAATATTTTGGAACGTCCCCAAGTGGAAGAAATATCATACTGTAGTGCTAAAAGGAAAAACAATACAGAAAGTTGGAATAGCATATGCAATTAACATTGCTCCAGGTAGTGCACACCGAAACAGATGAAGCTAAACCAACAAAAGCCACTTCTAGCACCCCATAATGGGACAAGATTCACTGTCCATTTGAAATTACTCCTTGTAAATTTTTTCTTTTTTTCTTTAGTTAGAAGTACTATTAACTCTTTTGTTCCGTCCTTTTTTTCTTTCATTTTTTGCTGTTTCTATGATACAGAATGTACATCTGTTACTTTGTAACAAATAACAGATCATGAAACTACAGAATTAGTCAATAGTTAGATGCTCCACAGTGTTATCACTACTAGGCAACCTTTTTTTAGTTGGTATTTGCTAGAGTCCCACTCCATAACTATCAGTGCTCACATTGGTACACCATGGGTTGAGTTCACCAAACTTGTGTCTAATTACCTCCCTCCATAATGCATGATCCTCACTATTGTATCTCCAGAGCCATTTCATCAATAAACTATTGTTCTGTGCTCTCAGAAATCTGATGCCTAAACCACCTAGTTCTCTACTGTGCATTGTTGTTTGCCAATTGACTAGTTTATATCCTTTGCCCTCTTTACAGCCATGCCACAGAAAATCCCTCCTAAGTCTGTCCAGCTTTTTCATAACTTTGGGAGGTATGGGAAATAGAGACATTACATACGTAGGAAGTGCATCAAGAGTTGATAAAGGTGAGCCTCCCTCCTATTGATATGTACTGTGCCTTCCACCTAGCCAATCTTTTTCCAGTTTCTCTAATATTCCATCCCAAATTTCCCCGGCCTTGTGTTCACTGCCCAGAGGCATACCAAGGTATCTAGTTGGCATATTTTCAACTTTGCACCCTAAAATGATTGCAAGGTTTTGGATATTTGGCACCTCCTTTATCGGGAACAAACTGGTTTTTCCCCAGTTAACTTTCAAGCCAGAAGAAGCTTCAAAAGTAGTCAAAATCATTCTGATGTAACCTATTTGTTCAACCTTTGGCTCTCAAAATATCACTGCGTCATCTGCATACGGTAGGTGACATACCTCCATTATTTCCCCGCTGCTATTTCCTATCTCAAACCCTTTAATCCATCTATTCTGTAATGCTATCCTCATCATGCTATCAAATCCCTCCATTGCTAGTATAAACAGGAAAGGAGACAGAGGGTCACCTTGTCTAAGACCCCTTTCTGAACAAAAAAACCTACAGGTTCACCATTCACCAAAACAGAGAACTTGACAGTTTAAATGCAAAAGTCAATCAATTTCAACCATTTCTCACCAAAGCCCATTTGTCTGAAAGTATTCAACAAGAATCTCCAGTTGACATGATCATAGGCTTTTTCTATGTCTAGCTTTCACATGACACCTGCTACTGCCCCTTTAAGTCTTGAGTCCATGCACTCACTAGCAATTAGGGCTGCATCCATGATATGTCTTCCTTTTATAAATGCCATCTGATGCTTGTTAACTAAATTGTTAACCACTTTCTTGAGTCTTTCAGCCAGTATCTTTGCCACAATCTTAAATAGTCCACCTATGAGACTTATAGGTCTGAAATCTTTCAACGCTGAAGCTCCAACCTTCTTTGGGATCAAGGCTATGAATGTTGCATTGAGGCTTTTCTCAAACTTCTGATATTCATAAAAATATTGGAGTCTTCAGGATGTCCCTCATAAGTTCCCAGAAAGCCAAATAAAAGGACATAGGGAATCCATCCGACCCTGGTGCCTTTTCCATAGCACACAATTTAATGCCTTCTAAGATTTCATCCTCTGCAAATTGTCTTTGTAGCTCCTCCTGTTCTTCTGCAGATATACTTGTAGCTTCATGTAACACTAATTCTGGCCTCCATTCTTCTGCCTCCTTATACAGGTTCTTGTAGTAATTTTGAATAGCTTCTTTGATCTCCTCTGCATCTATCACCTCCATACCATCCACCTTCAAGTTATCTATGGAGTTTACCCTTTTGTGAGCTGTAGCCATCCTATGGAAGTATTTTGTATTTTTGTCTCCCTGTTTCAACCATTGTATTCTTGATCTTTGTCTCCAAGCTATCTCCTCATTTCTTGCAACTTCTTCAAACTCTATAGACAAATTTTATTTTTGCATTGCCTCATCATCTGTGAGAGCTCTTTGTTCCTGGATTGCTTCCAAAGCTGCAAGCTGGTTTAAAATGTCGCCCTTTCTTTGTTTCCAATTGCCCCTGTTGTTTCTACTTCACTCTTTTAACTTTTCTTTTAGCATCTTCAGTTTCTCAGCTAAAATATAGTCAGGCCTCCCCTTAACAACAAAAGCTCCCCACCACTGTTGTACCTTTTCTTTGAACCCTTCTACCCTCAGGCACCAACTTTCAAATTTGAAGTATTTTTTCTTGAAGTTCAACTCTCCACAAGATAGCATGATTGGGTTGTGGTCAGATCCTATCTTTGGTAATATTGCCTATTTGATGAGAGTAAACTGCTCTTCCCATGATGAAGAGTGTAGATGCTTATGGTTCCTTGAGTTATGCCGCAGAATAAAGGCACGCAAGGAGAAAAAATTCTGGAATTTATGAATTCGATATCCATGGTGTAGGTCTTGCTCTGTTCCTTCAACATCTTGTTTTTCTGATTTTCAGTCATATCTTTGTTATTATTACATCAGCTTTTATAGTTAACAGATTAAACTGATACTGGGAAAGGATGAAGTAGGGAAACAACTCATAAATATTAAGGATAGTGCAAACTTAAAATAAGTGCAAAATCACCTTTTTGGACTCGGCATATAGGCCCATGCCTACAACATAAAATGGAATCTCACGGCAGAGAGTGGCACCAGTTCCACGGAAAAAACCCTTAAGACCATCTTGCTGCCAGGTACCAATGATTGCTGCCCCAACATTGTCAAAAAGACCAGCTTGCAATCTTTGCTTGAGCACCTCACAGGGTATTCTCACAGCAGTACCTAAGAAAGTGCTGCAGAATGATGCCACAGATTGAACCTAGACAACATTCCAATAACAAAAAAATGGATAAGCAAAATTCCTTTGTGAATCCAAATAAATAAAGAAGCTCAGTCAGCAAATGACCATGTGTAACATGATAGTGCTCAACTAATTGATCCCACTTCCCTTATTACTTTGATACGTTCAAGCCTTCGTATGTAGATACTACTATGGGGTACATGAAACAGCATAGCAGGTGGCATCCAAGAATATCAATTTGACTAGAGTATCAAAATCAGGAAGGTGGGGGCAGACAGAACAAGCACACTGGAAAATGTGAAAGAAAAATATTGTATCATTTTTGTTTGTCTTTCCTACATATCATAGCAGCTCACGTAGCTTCTAGGAAAAGTTCTTTAGTCCCATTAAAGGATGAGCAGATCCCATGAACACTTGGATAATTTAAAAGCATAAGTGACCATCAAAATTCAACCTAATATGAGTAGTCCTAAGTCAACAAAATTGTATTTCGTCCCTAGGATGCTTAAAAATGGAGGACATACGTTGACAGAAACCATTCAACAAATTGGGCCATCCAATGAATGGAACCATTAGAAGGCAGAATCAACTGGGTGCCACCTTGATTCTAAATGAGAACCAGATAAACCACAATGAAAGTCTCATAGGCTGAAAGACAATAATTGATGGAACAAACAAAATGGTGGTAATAAGAAGAAGCTCCCAGGGTTTTGGTCTAGTGGGAAGAGAGAAGAAGGTAGAGGGGCAAGCCTATTATCCACCGAATTATGAACCATGCAACACTTACCCTCAAGGATTTCTTGGTCATTAAAAAAGGTGGTAATAAGAAGGTCTCAACTAGGCATCATGTAAATGGATAGAACTAAAGTAGAGCAATAGGAAAGAACATTGATGAGAAAAACAAACTTCTTTTCTAATAAGGAAACATCATACTTCCTTTGGAATAGCAAAACAAACTCTCTAGTCGTTGTGTAGGTAGCTCGGGAATTCTATTTAAACAATCTAATTGACTCCTCTCGCCCAACTAATGGTCTTTCTTCCCCCATATACCAAAGATGTTGGCTTCAGGCATACACATTGGTTTGATAAAACCCCTTTGGGAGAAAGATCATCCACCAGAGAGCAAAACTTTCATATTATGGGCATATCTAAGACATCGACGTTGAAGAGTTGATATATCAAATTTGTCTACGACAAGACTTTTGAAATGTTGTCAGCACAAAGCTGATATGCCTTCCATTCTGCAAAATTTAAGGTCCAACCTTTTTTAAAAGATTACCCTAATTAAACCAATTGCCAACTTTCTCAAGACCTACCAAATTTAAATTCACAGCCCTCCTACTATATTACTTTTGTAAAACTAGTAAATGGTTGCAAACTTCAACTACCTTCAGCTCTCAATAAGCGAGCGGAGAATAGGCATAGAAGACTTACGAAATTTAGGGATGTGTAGACGTGCTTTGTAATGAAAGCAGGTAGAGGTATGCCAATAAAGACAAGACCATGTGAAAGATGTTGATTAATGTGAAGTACTCGATTGGTTACAAGAAGACATGACTTTTCCTAAGGGACAATCCTGTAAAGGTAAACAGTATACCAAAGGGAAGATCGGACTTCTCAAAGCCAGTCCGATTTGCTTTTGAGATTTAGATCCTGTTTAGCATTGCTGCTAAAAATAACTTATTTTTAGAAGCACTTTAAAAATGACTTTTTAGAAAAGTGTTTTTGAAAAAAAGTAATTTGTGTTTTGCTAATTCATTTGAAAAGTGTTTTTCATAAGCAAATTGTGTTTGACTAATCTTTTTTAAAAAGCTCTTTTAAGAGTCAAATTACAAAAAAGGACAACTATTAATGTACTTCTAATATTTTAAAATTATTTTATAGAGAGAAAATATTTTAAATATCTATTATAAGAAAATTAATTAAATTTTTATTTTTTTAAAATTAAAATTTACATGTTTAAATATTCAATCAATATTACACCTTTTTGGGAGGCTGAAATCTTTAATTGTTATTTTTTTTTCTTTTTTTTAATCTTATAAAAATATTGTTGTTACCTTTTTTCTAATTCTACAAAATAATACATAAAATAGTAAAACAATAATATATAAACGTAAAATAAATTATAAAATTTATTATATAAAAATAAAAAAATATTCTTAAATGAATTTAACCAAACTTATGAAATATGCTTATTAATTAATAAGAAATATATTGGTAAATATGTATATATGCAAAAAGGATATTTTAGTCTTGAGAAAAAATGATTTTTGTTTTTGCTTCTACTTTTCTTAAAAAGCAGAATTTTTGAGTTTCTCCTAACAACAGAAAAACTGCTTCTGCTTCCATGCACTTTTACTGATTTGTCAAACACTTAATTTTTCAACCAAAGTGTTTTTTACCAAAATAAGTGTTTCTGGCCTCCCAACAGCAATGCCAAACAGGTTCTTAGTATGGTGAATATTGATGGCTCCATGGGCAATGGTGATGCAATAGAAGCCCTAAGAAGACCATCTAAAGGTCTTAAGCTAAGGAGTTGCAAGCCAAGATTGTTGAGATTCGATGGGAAATCAAGAAGATGCTTACCATGGAAGAAAAAACCAACAACGAGACCACGAATTGTGGATAAAAATGGGCTACGTGCTACACATATTTTATGGTTCAAGTCCAAGCCCAAATGAAAGAATATTGGGGCCCAAACGGGGCTGAAAATTCTGCCAAAAGGGAGGACAGTTTAGGTCAAATTTGGAAACTTCTTATTATTTCTATAGGGAAGAATTTTTGGTATTATTTTTACATGCTATCCTTGGTTTAAAGTTTCCTAGTTAGATTTTATTCATTATCTATCTATCTATATCTATACTACCTTAAAAGCATGAACTAACTTGAATGTTAAATTACTATAATACGCCCAACTTAAAACACCCAATTTAGTATATGTTTTATGTTTTATATTATATTTATTTATTTATTTGTTCTATATTATATTAAAAGCTGACACCTTTTCACAATGATGGTTAGTAACTTTTTCGAATGGTTGTGACTTTTTCTATAGAGTACATGACTTTTTTGATGAATTATGACATTTCCGAAAAGTTGTGATTTTCCTTAAGGGCTGTGACTTATCTGATAAGGCACGATAAGCACCTTTTCATACTATCTTTTGTTGCCTATGAATAGAGAGATTTTCTAAGACATTTAAACTACAAATTTTGAAATTTTCTGCTCTTCTTCTTAAAACAAGGAAGATTATGACAGTTATTCAATTATGCAATTACAATATTTTTTGTGGGTAAACTAGACAGATCAACAAAAATAGATGAAACACGGAGAATGGAATAACACAGCTTCAAACGAGAAGACTATCTAGATAATTAATATGTACTCATTTTCATAGCCATAAATATACTTTTGCAGCAACATCTACTTAACAAGAAGTTCAATGATTTTCTTTTGCACAAACTGTAACTTGGTGTGCAAGCGGTGTAAGTCTTAAATAAGTCTCAAACTATTGGAGAAAAAGGATTTGATCAAAAACTTGTTTGAAGATTCCAAACAATATTTAATAGGTACTCCTCTGTTTCCAATTAATTTGTTGTACTTTTATTTTTATTCAGTTTAACATAGGATGTTGTTTTTTCTTGGGGGTGGGGGTGCATCTTTAAGACCACAAAGTAAAAAGACATTTTTATATATTCTACATATCCTTAAATCAAAAGTCTTCTTTATTTTTTAAAATTTCATGTCAAATTAAAATTAGACAAATCTATACCTATCTTTCTTTTAATCTATAATACCATAATAGAATGAACTGCCTAACTTAAATATTAAATTATTATAATAACCCCAACATAAAACAACAAATTTAGTACATCTTCTATATTTTGTATTGTATTATATTTATTTGTTTATATTATATTATTTTATATTAAAAGAAGACATCATTTCAAATTGAAGGGTTGTGACATTTCCAAAGAGTTATAACTTTTCTGATGAGTTGTGACCTTTTCGAAGGGTTGTGACTATTCTACAAGGTTGTGACCTTTCCGAAGAGTTATTATTTTTCCGAAGGGTTGAGACTTTTCCAAAGAGTTATGACTTTTTCGAAAAGTTGTGACCTTTTTGAAGGGGTGTGACTTTTCTAAAGGGTTGTGACTTTTTTTTAAATAAGGCACAATAAGCAATTTTTATAAACTACCCCTTGTTGGCTATAAAAAGAGGGGTTTCCTCAAATTTTTTAACTACAATTTTTAATGTTTTTCATTGTTCTTCTTGAAACACCCAATTTAGTATATCTTCTACATTTTATACTATATTTATTGATTTATATGATATTATATAAAAAGAAGATACCATTTCACATTGAATGGCTACGATTTTTCCAAAGAGCAACGACTCACCATATGATCCACGTAAGTGCTAAAGGAGCAACATCTCATTCCCTAAAACTTCTCCTCCTTCTAAATGCCCAACCTAAGTTGCTCAGACTCGGGCGCAAGTGTTCGATACAGGTGCAGATTTAGAGGTCAGATACTCTATGATCTAAATTTTAAGATTTAGGGATATGAATCCATGTATGGATACGGGTGCAGGGATTCGGCTAAAATAATTCCATTGTCTAAAAATAGAGTTATAAAACCTAAAATTATGAGATATTATGGGGAAGATTGAGAAGAAATTATTGATCAAGAGGACACTCTTGAAAGGAGAAAAAAGGAAGGGGGGTAACAATAGAAATTTATATACACAAGGTATTCCATTTTCTTCAATCTCACCTTAGTTTTTGTTTTGATTACATAAATCATTGAATCTGTCCAGAATTTCTACCTCAAATCTGGTCCGTTGAAGTACCCAAAATCGGTTGACCAGATTGTGTATGGATCCCACACCCACAACCATGTCGTGTCGACACGGGTGCGGCATCGAAAGTGAAGAGTTCGAGCAACTCAGTGCCCAACTAAACATTATTTCTTTCACTATGCTCGACATCACCCACTCAGTCTAAACCATCTCATAGTTTCCCACCATAAACAAGAAGCTATCCGACAATGTAGAAGAAGGTGATTTACATCTTCACCTGATTTTTTGCACATGAAACACCAACACATTATTTTTTCTTCCTCAAATTCTCCATTGTTTGGATCACTCCTCTCGTAGCTAGCCAAGTGAAAATACATACCTTTCTCGGTACCCTAGGGATCTATATATACCGATACATGTGGAAAATCACTCTCTTCCCTAATTAGAAGCTTCACATAATAATATGAATTCACTAAACAAATACCATGCCCCTCGCCCTCCATTTCCATACATCGTAGCTATCAATAGTAGCTTTTTGTTGGTGAAGCAAATCAAGTAAGTTCTGAAATTCTTCAAACTCCCTATCTTGCAAATTTCACCAAAACCTAAAAAATCCCAAAGCAATTCTCCTTTTGCGAACTCCATAACCATTGAATCAAATCTTTTAGGGGGGAAGGGGTGGCAAGAAATACTATACATGTTAGGAAATGTAATTCTCAAAATGTTATTTCCACACCACCTATGTTCCAAAAAACTCACCCTGTTCCCATCACCCACCATGAAATCTATACTCATTGAACTCTTCCCACCCCTTTAAAATGTTTTTCCATAAGCCACATCCATATGGGAGTGAAACATTTTTAGTTCTCCAACCCCTTTCCAAAATTACATACTTCTCACCAATAACTCCTCTACACAGAGCATTCAGCTCCACCCCAAATCTCCATAACTGCTTTCCCAAAAGCCCACCCCAACACTTAGGTAGTGACAATCGCCCAATTTATCAAGTGAAACTTTCTTTCCACACTTGAGCTATCCCAGAAAAAATATCTCTGAAGCTTTTCCAACATTTTTGTAACACTGACGGGGGCGTGTAACAAAGACATAAAATATGTGGAAATGCTTGACAACGTACTCTTCTTGTTGAGATTATATAGCTACACTGTTTAAAGAATTGGATAAAGTGAGTGGGGAGAAGCATCCACACAGCGCTTCTCAATTTAAGTCTTACGGGTTGTTTTGACCACCGATAACCCAAGGAGGAGGATATACATAATGGTAGTTGACTTGCCTGTGCAAGAAACTGGGGGACGTCAACCACCTCATACTTCATTGCGTCTCGGATATGTGGGCTTTGACATATGCAGCTTTCATGTTTTGACATTCATCTGGTGCCCTAGAATAGAGATGGATATGATTCCAAAGTAACTTGCCTTGTAGTTGTAGGAAGAAACTAAGGAAGACCTTACCTTATTGTATTTTTGGTTATTTTAGAGAGAAAGAAATAGGCGAACGGAGAACCTTCGATAAAGTTGAGAACCTGATGTCAAGAGTCCAAAGTTTTCTTTCATTTCATTTTGTATTTTTGGGTGCAAAGTGGTGGGAATACCTGCTTGCATGAATAGCCACAACACATTTTGTAAAGATGACACCATCTTGGTGTGGTAATATTGAATTGCTTTAAATTTATCTGACGAAAACTGAACAGTATTATGTAGAAGAAAGGGAAATTCCTAGGAAGGAATCACTGCTAAGCTGTTACCTGTAGCTCTGGAAGTGTAGGAGCAATACTAATCAGCACAACCTTGCTTGCTTCAAAAATTCCAGTCCGCAATCCATGGCTGCAATAATCAATCAAATTGACAATTCAGATACAGACAAGGAAAATTTTTTCCAAGATAGAGGAACAAAACAGAAAACAACTAACCTTGAAAACTGCCCTAGAATAGCAGGAATCGAACCTCTGTACAATCCCCTTGCTCCAAGTTCAGGAAGCTTTGATATTATTTGTGGAAAAGTTAGTGTTGATGCTTGGACTTGTGTCTGAGGAACCAGCCAGAAATTTTAGAATGTCATTCACTCTAAGAATGATTGCTTATTAATTTTCCAAATCAACTTCATTGTACCCAACTAAACTATAAGAATAATGCCACAATAAATGACAGACTTATCACCTTGATTCAGAGTTACTTATGCTTCATTGAATACCATAATATAAATCACAAATAATACAATAGGATACTTTCCAGACATAACATATGTAACACCAAACAGGAAAAAGATCAGATGAAAAGTACAACCTTGCACAAATTTAATTACTTGTCAAGAAACTGGTAAGAAGAAATTAAACATCTTCGTAGGAAAAACGTCATCAAGAATAGGAAATTATATACTCTTACAACATCTTCCCCCATACTTCTTAAGAGCGTATAATAAAAGGTACAAGTACCCCCCTAGACTATGACCGAAATCCCAGAGACACACCTTAACTAAACTAAGGTCCTATTACCTCCCTGAACCCTTTTTTTTTTTGTAATTTTGTGCACCTTTTTGGCTTACGTGGCATCCAAATATCTCCCATGTGCCCCAATTGCGTGGAGTCACGGAGTGTGCCACGTAAGACAAAAGGTGTACAAAATTAAAAAAAAAAAGTTCAGGGGGGTAATAGGACCTTAGTTTAGTTAAGGTGTGTCTTTGGGATTTCGGTTATAGTCTAGGAGGGTACTTGTGCCTTATCCCTAATTTTAAATAATAGTATAACAAAAACACAACCCAGTAATCAAGCTTCTAAAGTATTAACAGAGCAAAGATGTCAGATGTTTTGCTATAACACCCTTTAAAGAGATCTTCCTGTTCACTCTGTATTTCTCCTTTATTAGACTTCATGACCAAGAAGGGTAAATTGTCTACAAAAAAAAAAAAAAAAACAGAAGTTTTTAATCCTAAACGGTGTAGATACAGGCTTGCAATTCGAAATGTATAGTACAACTACCTAACCTCTATATGGTGTGCTTGTGGTAAAGGAAGACAAAATTAAAGCAAAAAAGTCTGCTTACTATCATATAAAACAATAAACACAGTCGAGTACTACCTCGTTTCAAATAAACTACACCTAATTTTACCAATTACTAAGCTCATAATATATTACATTGACTATGTGTTACATAATGGTTGGAAATGTGATGGAAGTGGCATCATTAGTCAGTAAGATGTTATATCAAGTCTGAAGTATCATGAACGTTATGCTGCTTGGACTCTTCAAAAATTTCAATGGGTGCATCTCGGATTCGCCAAAGGTAGTGTATATTTGGAGAATCCGACACGAGTGCGGCATCAAAAGTGAAGAGCCCACGCAACTATTAGAAGTGGTATCAATTTTATGTTAGTTTGAAGATTTTAGAGGAAGATTTTTCATTTGCCGGAAAAAAGAGTGATATTTTTGGCACAAACCAAAAAGGAAGTAGATTTTCTTTGGCACAAAGTAGCTGCTTCTAAATTGTTTACTCAAGATTATCTACTCATATTTTACCTTTCTACGTATCTTTTTATATTGGAAATCCAAACAATAACACCATTTATCATTTACACAAGAAGGCAATAAGTAACTGACTGCTCTAGAATATGATATATGATAGAAACTCAAACAAGTAAATGCTTCTGGAAAACAAAAAATACCTTAACCGTATCCACGGGGTGCATTAACGCTGTAGACAATGCACAGGAAAGTCCTCCTGCTAATGCTGATTTCAGGACATTTCCAGCAGGAATTTCTACAGGTGGAGGAACAGCAACCACTGTAGCAGCCTCAAACCAGATATTTCTGTATGTTTTACACCACCAAGACACCAACATATGCAAAAAGGTTTAGAAACAGACTTATGCCTTGAAGTAAGGCTCCATATTATCAATTAAAGAGATAGTAACTGTCAGGCTTTGCAATACTAACAATTGCATGTACCATCAACAAAATAATGGTTAGACACACAAAAAATGGCAACTGAACTTGTCACATGCATCTACATCCGAAAATGAAAAATGATATCAAGAATATAACAAATTTTGTTCTGAAATTTACTAACACACATCTTCCGCCGTTTTCTAATCGACTATTAAAACATTCCACTTACAAAATCTATCCCATCATACTATTTGCTCTCTAACATCTCTTTTCTTTTCGCTAATTTTGTGCTTCAACATTCTTTAACTGCAAAATGTGTCACAAATATCAAGGTCCCTTTCATCTGTAGACAGCTGCTAATTGCTATACTAACAGCAAAAGGGACCCGCATGCATCAATTTGCTTCCTTTCTTTTGAGTTAATAAAAGGGGAGAGATGTAGATCGTCTTTACATGAACAGCAATTATTATTAAACTCGATGCTTAATTTATTTGCTATGTGCAGATACTGCCTTTACTTTGCTAATTTATTTGCTATGTGCAGATACTGAATTTACTTTGCTAATGTGGATACTTTTCTTTTGTTGTTGTTGAAACATGTAATGTTGCTAATGTGGATACTTCCAAATGCGATAAAACCATCAACAGACTTTGAAGCAAAAGCGGAGGTAGGAACATGAATGAGCATTGCATGTAATCCCTTAAAGCAGGTAGCAACAACATGCTGAACTGTACAGCTTTCAAAAGGAAAGAAAATCAAGTTCTTCAAGTGCAGATGATCTAATCACTCCAGGCATATTTAGTGGTGCACAACTATACTCCATGTGCAACCTGGAAAACACTCTTTTCTTTGATAAATGATAACCAAGACATCCCCAAGAGCCAACTGGTGCATGATTTGAAACTCAGTGGATAATGGAACTGCACCTCTACCCTTCCCACCTAAATACCATGGTTTGTACGCAGATTGATTAAAACTCATGATATGCGCCGAACCCACATATCACGCTTTGCGGTCTTACCATTGAGCTAAAGCCCTAGAGGCTAGGGAGGAACTCCTTTGTATAGGGATCTGTAGTTATGTAACTATATTATAGGGGATCTTACCACCAATTGCTGATTAAATTGGCTCATACTGAAAAAGGGAAGTTCCACAAGTACCAAATTATAAAGAACTAACTCCATCGTCTTCACAAAGCCAAAACTTCTAATACCAAAATATATTTTTAAAAGGGGGAAATATTAAATGCCCTCAAATTAAAATCTGAACTCTCCGATTTAGAATTTCTGGATGTTTCTCACAACTGTTGTGTGTCTTGCTACTACTTCTGTGATGAGGCCAAAGTATAATTAAGATCATAATGTCTCAAAATTGACAAAATATAGAAGAACCAATCCAGCAACTTCCAAAACCTAAAACTTTTGTATCCTTAATTCATATCTTTGGAGAAGTCCATGTATTACATGATCTTTGATGATATATAAATCCTAATCAGATATTTCCAAAAGTCCGTTTATGTTTTTCATGTTTTGTTACAGCTTAGGGAAGAATGCAAGAATATCATCTTCAATAGTATAGCATAGCTGTAAATAGCCATGTTCATTGCTGGTCTTAATAAATAAAGGCAAATTTGTCAGCCCAAAACTTTGATATCCATCTACCTTTTTACAATTAGACAACTGCTATTCTCAACAACCATTTATCCAGTTGAGTTATACAATGCGCCATATCAGACACACAAGGGCATCTAAAGGGGTAGACATTATAAAACTCAACATATCCCATCTGAGTAACTTGTTTTTCCAAGTTATGCCCCTACAACATCTTTTCCAGTTGCATTTCCACCAGCATAAACATGAACAGTGATTAATCTCATGCAGTAGTACCACTACTACTAGCAATTGATCTTGAGATGATCAGGCAATAGGAGACATGATTAACAGTTGAATATTGTCTTAAAAAGAATCCCACAGAAAAGCTTCTAATCAACTCATTTCTCCAGGTTAGCTCAGACGAAAAATCTAGTTTCCCCAACCAAACGTGGGATGTGTTATGTAATGGAAGCCAAAAGCTGGCATTCCACCAATGCAAACCTAAACAAGAAGCTCATCACTGTAACTTTCTTTTATATTCTGACATCTTTCTGTTTTATGTACTAACAAATTCTCAAATGCCATGATATATCATATCATTTTAAAAAGGTAAAGATATTCTACCGAGGATCTTCTTGAAGCCGATCTGATGGCAGCAGCAGCATAAAGTTCCGGAAATGTCCATAGGAAATAGACTCCTCTGCATCCGCACTTAGAAATCGCATCATGGCAATAGCATTGTCTTCATTTGCTGGAAGTCCTGCATTGTTTAGTGAGGCAAGTATTTCACTCTTCTGCAATGTGCCTGACTTACTCAAACAAAGACTGGTATAAGCCCGCAGGATGGTAGGCTCCTTCTGTTCCATCAACGAAAGAAATTGTTTCCACCCAAAAGATTTTGAGAACAAGTGACTTCTAGCACGACGCATAAGTTCATGGGCATATCTCTTTGGCAACTTTCTCTTTCTCATAGCAATTTCAAGATCTTCCAACGTGACTTGACCATCACCATCTCTATCCAATTCCTCAAAGAATCTCTTCCCTGCAAGGTTACAACACAAAACTAAGGGCATGTCTGACAATATGGAAATTTAGTTGCTAAAATTTACTTATTGTGGAGTTCTTGTACGTTGCTGGCAGCATCATCCCGACCTAAAGAAAATAATAATATTAACAAAGACCAATATATAGAGCCCCCCTAAACTTTTCCAAGTAAGTAATTCATATAGACACCTTATTTTAGGGTCTGAACTATTCAACACCTAAAGCTGGAAAATATTGTGCCTACTAAACACATACTGCTAACATGGAGCAGTAACCAAATTTGGAAGCATGCAATTGCTCTAAGTTACATATATGCTCTCTGGAAAGTATGAAACTTCACTTTAAAAAACGATTTCCGGCCATTATCTTTTATTTTTCCTTCGAAAAACTATGTTCCAGATCTGGTTAGTGGTCCTTCGAAACTTCACTTTAAAACTATGATTTCCGGCCATTATCAGACATGTTCCATATCTCACTGTTTGTTTTTTTGACATTGCCAATTGCTTCTATTTCTTTAGCATAACACATGGGTTTTACTAAAACCATATTTACAAAATATCTCATAAATCTACTGTCCTATACCTATAATGAGTCTAAGACATCAATGATAGAGACGGTATCATTAGATTATATACTTACACCAAAAATAAAAAGTCAAAATACAATTCATTTTGACTAGTTGTATAGTATTCTCCATATTCTCTAAAGCTCTAAGGTTCTTCTCCTTCCATATTGTGCACCATATAGCTGCAGGTAAGGTTGGGCACCGGACCGGACTGGAACGAACCGGTACCGGACCAGAACGAACCGGTACCGGACCGGAACAAACCGGTACTGGCCGGAACAGGACGGGTTGACAGGTACCGGGATGAACCAGACCGGAATTACCGGGATGGATAGTAGGTTCTGTCCCGTCGCACTATATACCGGGACCGGAACCGGAATGGGATGGGATAAACGGGACCACACATATAGCTATTTCAAAAAATAATAATTTTTTTTTAGTTATTTTGATTTTTTGAATTATGAAAATATGAATGTTTATTTATTTTTCTATGTTTAAATTAATTGTTTTGAAATTTATAATGTAATTATTTTAAAAATATTTTTTTCAATTTTTACTTTTTAAATTTGCAAGTTTAAGTTTAATAAAGTTTTTGAGCTTAAGTTTTCAAGATTTGAAATTTTGAATCTTTTGAAGTTTATAAGATATTACTTATTAATATGTTATAAGTTATACTTATAACTTGTAATTTAAATAATTTAAGTTTGTAATTTTAAAAAATTAAATAAAAATAAGGATAAAACAATGACACAAATTAAAAAAATATCAATCCAATCCAATTTTATTTATTTTTTGAAAATATGCCTATATATAAATTAATTAATAAAAAATAATTAACCAGATTACCGGACTGGACCAGAACGGAACCGGAATATACCGGGATCAACCGGATTGAAATTACCGGGATGAAATTGTGATTCAGTTCCGTCCCGAGTACCTGTTCACGGTGTCCCATTCCGTTCTGTCTCTTGTTGTTCCTATTCTTAGTTGTACTCCTGCTTCTTCCCAACTATGTAATGCTTCTATGATTTTCCCAGGCATGGACCAAGATATGTTGAGACTTTGGAATAATGTCCACAATTGACTTGTAAACTTGCAATGTATAAATAGATGGATCATTGTTGATGCAATTTTCCCACAGATAAAACATCTGAAACATAAAGGGACCCCTTCATCAAGTTATCTTGTGTCAACGCAACTTCCTTAGCCAATAACCAAACAAAGCATACTACTTTGTGTGGCATTTTGGCTTTCCACATCTATTTCCTAGGCATTGGAGTATCTGCTGGTTTGATTGGTTTATCTTCCTATAGGCTGCATTTATTTTAGAAGTCCCATTACTATTATCCTGCCACTATAGGATGTCTTGTCCTGCCTTCAAACCACTAAATTGGTCAATGGTGCTGAAGAATTCTGTTACTTTTGGTATTTCCCAATCATTGAGGAGTCCCCCGAACACAAAATTCCACTCTCGGGGTGTCCACAACTCTGCTCATGTAAACTAAGTTGTCAATATCTAAGAATAGTGTCTCCATGTTGCTTGCGTCATGCCAATAATCCTTCCAAAATATAATTTTAAACCCATCTGCCACTTTGATTATGGTATTAGCTTTGAATTCATTCCACAAAATTCTGGTAGATTTCTATAAGCTAACACCATAAGAAGTCGTGACCTCCTTTGTCATCCAGTTATCATTCTCCTCATATTTAACTTTGATGATCGTGCCCCATAGATTCTGATTCTCATTTGAATATTTCCATAGCCATTTAATTCTTAAAGCTTTACTCTAATTCTTCTGATTCTTGATCCCCAATCCCCAAAATCTCTTCTCATTGACCTTCCTTTTGACTAGATCGTAACCCTTCTTGTCTTTGTTCCCTTTCCATAGAAATTTCCTCCTGATGCTACCCGATAAGCATCCAACTTATCGACGATTCTTGTTGGGACAAGACATAATGACATCATGTATGTTGGAAGTGCATCAAGCACAGTTTATCAAAGTCAATCTTCCACCCAATGAGAGATATTGGGACTTCCACCTTGCTAAGTTCTCACATTTTTCAATCACCCCATTTCACCCCATTTCAGATTTCCATTGACTTAGACTTGGCCCCCAAAGGCAATCCAAGGTAGATAGTTGGTAGAGCACCCACTTCACCCCCTAAGATTGTCTTTAAGATTTTCATGTTTGGCACTTCATTAACTGCGTACATGAAGCGTTTCCTCACAACATGTAAATCTAACATTTATTCAAATACTACCAACAACTGTATTTTGAGATGCTCCTCTTCATAATCATGGAATATAAGTGTGTCATTTGCATAGTGAAGGCGAATTATCTTCAAGCTATCCCTTCCAGCTTTAACAACCTCAAATCCTCTTAACTAGTCTTCCCTAATTGTCGTCTTAATCATTAATTCTCCCAACAGCTGTTTGATCTAAACTAGCTCACAAGTTTCTATAGCCACTCCTCGATATTCTGCTTTCTTCCCTAATTGTTGTCTTAATCATTAATTCTCCCAGCAACTGTTTGATCCAAACTAGCTCACAAGTTTCTATAGTCACTGCTCGATATTTTGCTTTTGCACTTGATCGAGCAACCACACTCTATTGCTTACTTTTCCAAGACATCAAATTACCTCCTACTAAAACACAGTATCCAGATGTAGAACGTCTATCAAAGGGCATCTGTATATCCAATGGTATGCTAATGGCCTCAATCTCGAAGAGTAGTCCCTTACCGGAAGCTGACTTTATATATCACAGAATGCGAACAATTGCATCCCAATGACTATCACATGGGGACGTCATAAACTAACAAGTTAGTATAGATTGCTAAAATGGTCAATATTTTTCAATCAAAGAAAACTAGACAACTTCTCATGGGTTTGAGAAATGTGTAAAGCATGAGCAGGCTAACTTGCCAAATACTGGTTTGCGCTTGATTGGCAATCAAAGTGCAAGCGGTCAACATTGTCTGAAAGAATAACTTAACGTAACACAGATTAGTGTACAGTACTAAAGACCATCTCTTCCTGTTGAGACATACCGACAATTTCAGCAATCTCAAAGTCTCAAACTTACTTGAAGTAATAATCAGTCTACTGTAACACAGAATGACACACAGACATGAGGAAATCTCACTATTTGTTTGATTCTTGACCACAAGAAACAACTATGTAAAGCTTAAAAAGTCATTTTGACAAATTCACTTGAATGGGACAAACTTTAGATCAACTTAAGAAGTAGGAGAGAGGCATACCTTCAGCTTCTGTGTATCTGAAAAAGTCCTGGACGGAGATCAGTTTTTTCTTGTCAGGATGGTCTTTACTAGGTCGTCCTAACTGAGGCAAGAGCTCAATTAATTCTGTTATTGAAACTGTGGACAAGGTTAATCTCAAACGCTCGACATTGGATAATGGAATACTAAGCAAACCACTAGCTAAACTTCTTGCGGAATTTCCAATGCTCTCTTCTTGACCACCAATATCAGCAACGCCATCTTCTCTCTCCTCTCTCGCAGAAGAATCTACATCAACAATACTTGAAGGAACACCTCCTACTCTTGCAAAATTCAGATTCCCCAGAAATCCATTGACATCAGCTCTTTTACCCTCTAAAATACTGACTAGCACCTTAAAATGATCAAACTGATTGGCAAGCGGAGGAATTTGATTAAAATCGGTACTCTGGCATTCCTGTTGAGGGACTCCTAAGTCAAATTTTTGAAGATTCAAAGCTACTTGATCAAAAAGAAAACCTAGAAAGCACTCAAAAGATAAATTATTTTCCTCTTTGTGTTTCACTCCATCACAGTTATCCATAACAACCTGATCACTTGACTTCTTTTCCTTCACATCATTTACCCTCAGATTACCTTTCAGGTCATCACGAACACTATCCTGATTCACCTTCTGAAACCGCTTTTTCACAGTCTTAAACGGGATAGGAACAGCCTGAACAAAACCATTCATTAACAATGACCAAGCAACATCAAACTGCAGACAGTTGACACAGCTCCCATCCCCTTTGCCACCACCATACTTCCCCTTCAACCCTTTCCTGGCCACATTACCCCCTTTATCAACCTGCCCATTATCCCCAAACATTCCAACAAACATCTTAATCGGTAACTTTATCAACAAGCCTTTCTTTTTCTCATCACTAGCCACCCCTTGCTTACTTGCACTAATTTTCTTGACATCCAATCCAGAACCACTACTAGTACAACTCTCATCTTTCCCAGGCAAACAATGCTCAAAATCCTTCGCAACTTTCTTAATACCCGCCTCTATAGGCGAAAACGCATTCTTAACCAATTGTACTGAATTCAGAAATGACTCAACAGGGTCTCCAGTCCCAGATGCCACCATCACTCAGCACCTTGTAACACCACCACAAAAATCAATCAAACCCAGTAACAAATCACCCCTCTTATTAACCCAAAAAAAAAAAAAAAAACACAGAGATTCAAAATAAGAAACAGATCCACATATAAACCCTAACTGTACGGGAACACTGCAAAACAAATTGCCCTGTACAATTCAAGCACAAAAAATCAATTCAACCCCATCCATAGATAAGGTAATGGTGCCAAAAGTGAGAGCTGTACAATTGTTATTTACACAGAATTTATAGATTCCTAGAAAATGGAGAATTGGGTTTTCTTATGTTGTCTTGCCTGAAAAATGTTATCCAACAAGATTTTAGAAGCCACTAAAATTCCAAAGATCAAACTCCAAAGATGTGATCTGTGAACGGTTTTTTATTATTTATTTTTTAAGAGAATAAACAGAAAAAGAGGCTCTTATTTCTTGCTTTTTTTTTCTCTTTAGATTATACATAAAATCATTGGACATAAGATAATCTTAGAAATTAGAAAGAAAAAAAAATTGCACTAGTGAGTCATGATTCTTATTAAATGACAGTAATAGCCCTACTACAAGGAGGTTTTTAGTTTATAAAAACCTATAGATGATTGATAAATTTGTCATTTGCATAGGATCAATGGAGTGGCTGGAGTTTATTGGACGGTTAATTGTATTTGGAATATAAATTGAAAAAATTCTCCCCTCCGTTTCTTTTTTATTGTCATGTTGTACTTTTCAAAAGTCAATTTGATTAATTTTCAAAGTTAAATTATATTATATTAATTCAATACTTTAAACTAAAAATTTAGATATTTAAAAACTCTACAAAAACTACTATAAATTGTAATTTTTACATATCAATATAATGAAAAATACATCATAAACTATTAATCAAAGTTCTTATCGTTTGATTCGAAAAAAAGAAAATCATGACAACTAAAAAAGAACGAAAAGAGTATTATTAAGTTTCAAAGAAATAAAATCACTTGTTCACTGGCAAATTGAATAAAAAAATAGGGAAAAATGTTTGAAATATATCCGAACTTTGGCCGAAATTGCTGTAACAATACCGAACTTTGGAAAGGACCTTTTACCCTACACTATTTAATAGTGTATTTTAAAGGTATATATGTGTTCACGTGGACATTATTAATATTGCATCATTATAAATAGTAATGTGTTCATATACTTTTAAAATACACTATTAAATAGTGCAGGGGGTAAAAGGTCATCCATAAAGTTTTAGTATCATAACACAGCAATTTCGGCCAAAGTTAAAGTATTTTTCAGACCCTTTTTCCTAAAAAAAATAACAACTTTTCACATTTTTATAAAAATAGAAATCTTTTCCTTGTAAAAATAAACGTTTCTTATTAAAAAAACATAATTTAAAACTAAAAGGAATTTGTAATTAACCTAAAAAAAATCTGTCTTATTTTCCTCTTTCCCTTTTTTTAAGTGATTTTTAAACTTATTTTTTCTTTATTTAATTTATACTTTTGTAGGTGGGGATTTGGATAATGACTGGGGTCGAGAGGTGAGTGTGGATAATATTGAGTGACGCAGCGTCCAGTGGGAAATGGGACAATTTTTGGCATTATGTGTCCGTTTGTGGACTTGGTTAGACACATTTTACGCTTTAGCTCAAGGCGGTTTGTGGAATTTAATCTCCATGCAATCCTTCTATAATTTATATTTACTCTCTCTGTTTCATTTTATTTGTCATTTTTAATGCTTTTTTAAAGAAAATATTATTCTCTCTGTGTCAAAATACTAGGAGTAGTATTTTTGGCTCACTGCTAAAAAACGATGAAACTAATAGCTATGAATGGCGCCGCTCCGAAGAGCGATAGAATAAGCGATGCTGTCCGTCGCTTTTTAGTTAAAATTTATTTTTTTTTTAATTTTTTTTAAAAGCGACGAACAACATCGCATAGTTCGTCGCTTATTTTTTAAAAATTTTTTTTATCTTTTTTTAAAAAAATTTAAAAGCGACGGACTGCATCGCCTAGTCCGTCTCTTTTTAATTTTTTAATTTTTTTTTATTTTTTCAAAAGCGATGGACGACATCGCAGAGTCCGTCGCTTTTTGATTTTTTTTTTAAAATTTTATATTTATTTATTTTTTATTTTTTAAATTTTTTTAAAAGTGACGGACTACATAGCCGAGTCCATCGCTTTTTAATTTTTTTAAAAAGCGATGGATTGCATCGCTGAGTCCGTCGCTTTTTTTCGCGGAATTTTGCACCAACAATATATATAATAAATAATTAATTATTTTACATCAATTGAGACGCAGTCCGTCGCTTTTTATTAAAAATAATTATTTATTAATTTAAAAAAAGCCACGCCGTCCGTCGCTTTTTATTAATTTTAATTGTTTAATTATTTTTTAAATTAGCGACGGATAGCATATTTATGTCCGCCGCTTCTTGGTCAAAACATCTGGTCAAATATTTTTAAAAAGCAACGGACAATGTCTCTTTGTCCATCCCTTTTTGGTCAAAAGGTTGGTCAAACTCTTTTCAAAAAAAGTGATGGACATAGAGACTCTGAGGTCCGACCTCATGAGGTCGGTATTTTTTATTAAATCTAATTACTTTTAAAAAAAGTGACATCCGGAGGTTGGTTTGTTTAAAATATTCCTATTAATCATAATTTTGCTATTGTGCATAATACTAAAATTTCATTTACATACACCTACAATTAATTGTTCAAAAAGTGTAACAATTTTGTATACTTTTATAAATAAAAAGTTATAATTCGTGGAATAAATAAAAAAATATCTATAATCCATATTTAGAGTATGAAACTATGTTGATATGAATTAGGAGAAAATTATATATACTTATATTTCTAGAGTAATGTACAAAATTTATCAGTCCGTCGTCTAATCATGAACTTAATATCTCGTCTCATGATGTAGAGGTGAAGAGCTAACATATAATCCATTCAAGTATGAAATGCGAGAGAGTATTATTATATATGTTCAATCTTGAATGGACGTCAAGTGTAATGATCACTTCCTAATTATGACGACATGTAAAAGATACTTCATTGGAGTATGAAATACGTTGATTAATTATATACTCCTCGAATATTTTAACAAATCAAGTCTTATAAACTAGTGGTTCAGATATGAAATACATTATCAATTAAAGAAATACGCATGATCAATTCAAGGAGATTTATATATTAAATTTGATATTGATAAATTTTTGTTGATCAATAAAATTAAATTTATATAATTAGAAGGTATATAATTTAAATATATAAAATTAACTTGATCGATAAATTAAATTTATTAAATTAAACTTCTGTTGATGTGTAGTTAAATTGTATATATATGTTATTTTAATTTATAAAATTAACTTGATGGATAAATTAATTAAATTTATTAAATTAAAATTTTGTTGATGTGTAGTTAAATTGTATATATATATATATATATAAACCTCGATAAATTAAATTGATTAAATTAAACTTCTGTTGATGTGTAGTTAAATTATATATATATATATATATATTTGTGTGTGTGTGCATATGTGTGTGTAGTTTTAATTTATAAACTTAACTTGATCTATAAATTAATTAAATTAATTAAATTAAACTTCTGTTGACGTGTAGTTAAATTTATATATATATATATATATGTGTGTGTGTGTGTGTAATTTTAATTAATTAAATCAACCTAAATAAATTAAATTTATTAAAATTAAAATTCTAGGTAAGTCTCACTCCTCTTATCTGCCATCCCCGACCGGTGCCGCCACGCCACCATCGCAGCAGCAGGAGCAGCCCCCACCGGCCAGCAGCAGGAGCAGCTCACACCGGCCGGCCAGCAGCAGGAGCAGCTTGCCCCGGCTAGCAGGAGGAGGTCACGTTGGCGCCCCATCTCGATCGGCGCCGCCACCATTCCGACCCACTGCCCTTCTCCTTTAATTCAAGGTTAAGGTTTCATAATATTATTTTTAATTTCTTTCAATTTGAGTGTTGAATTTGTTAATTAGTGTATTGAATTAGTTTTTTTATTGATTGTTAGTTAATTAGTAAGTGAATGATTTAGGGTTTTTGATTGTTAGTTTGAATTAGGGATTATTTGATTGTTAGTTTGTGTATGTTGATTGTGAATTGAAAATTTTAATGTTAGGGTTAGTTTGAATTAGCGTATCTTAGGATTTGTTGGAAATTTGGTATTTCTTGAGTTAATTAGTTTGAATTTGGAATTGTAAAATTAGATTGAATTAGGGTATTTAAGGAGTTGTTTGAATTTGGATATCATTTGAGTTAATTTGAATTATTATTGAGATGTTAGGACTAATAGTTTGAATTTGGGATTAGGAATAGCTAGGTAGTTTGAATTTGTGATTTTAAGACTAGTTTGAATTTTAGGACTAGTTTGAATTATTATTGAGATTTTAGGACTACTAATAGTTTGAATTTGGGATTTTAGCACTATAGTTTGGTTTTTGAATTCAAGGAGTATTTTCAATTTGTGATTTTAAGATTAGTTTTAATTTGGAATTTAGGACTAATAGTTTGAATTATATTTGATATTTTAGGCTAATTAATAGTTTGAATTTGAAATTTTAGGGATTTGAATTACAACTTAATTAGAACTCATAATTAATTATAACTTGAATTTACTATAAATTGAACTTAATTAGGAATATGAACTTGAAATTAGAACTTGAAGTTTGAACTAATTAGCTTGAATATATATATATATATATATATATATATATATATATATATATATATATATATATATATATATATATATATATAACTAATATTCTTGGATTTGAAGTTTATATTTAACTAATTTAAGAACTTTCGTGCTAGGCAACTGAGGAAGCTCAACATCTAAAAAAGTTGATACAAGACTATATTGCTTCTTTCATCAAAGTTGGAGATAAGGTTGGTGCTTCTAAATTTCTTAAGTTCAAGTACAATTGTTTTCAATAATGTGTTTGTGTCCATCTAGTATTAATACTTAGCTTTAATTTTACGAATAATATATTTGTTAAGCATAAGTACCAACACTAGTTGATCCTATTGATGACAAAATTGATTTTCTTGCAAGATCGATTTGTGTCCATCTAGTGTTGACACTTAGCTTTAATTTAGGAATAATGTGTTTGTTAAGCATAAGTACCAACACTAGTTGATCCTATTGATGACAAAATTGATTTTCTTGCAAGATCAATTTGTGTCCATCTAGTGTTGACACTTATCTTTAATTTAGGAATAATGTGTTTGTTAAGCATAAGTACCAACACTAGTTGATCCTATTGATGACAAAATTGATTTTCTTGCAAGATCGATTTGTGTCCATCTAGTGTTGACACTTAGCTTTAATTTAGGAATAATGTGTTTGTTAAGCATAAGTACCAACACTAGTTGATCCTATTGATGACAAAATTGGTTTTCTTGCAAGATCGATTTGTGTCCATCTAGTGTTGACACTTAACTTTAATTTAGGTCAAAAGTAAAGTAGTTAAAAGATAAATAATGTGGTTTAGTTGATGAATTTGGTTGTTGTATTAAGTCAAAAGTAAAGTTGTTAAAGTTGTTAAGTTGTGTGAATATGTTAAGATAAATAATGTGGTTTAGTTGGTGAATTTGGTTGTTGTATTAAGTCAAAAGTAAAGTAGTTAAAATTCTTAAGTTGTGTGAATATGTTAAGATAAATAATGTGGTTTAGTTGGTGAATTTGGTTGTTGTATTAAGTCAAAAGTAAAGTAGTTAAAATTCTTAAGTTGTGTGAATATGTTAAGATAAATAATGTGGTTTAGTTGGTGAATTTGGTTGTTGTATTAAGTCAAAAGTAAAGTAGTTAAAATTCTTAAGTTGTGTGAATATGTTATGATAAATAATGTGGTTTAGTTGGTGAATTTGGTTGTTGTATTAAGTCAAAAGTGAGGTATTCAGGTTGGCCTAAGAAAAAGATTGTATTGTTTCGGTGTGAGTGGTTTGACCCATCACATAGAGGCACAAAGATGGACCATCAACATAATATAATTGAAGTTAAGCACACTAGGAAATACAGAAGTTATGATCCTTTTATTATTGCACAAAATGCTAAACAAGTGTGTTACGCTTCATATTCATTGCGTAGAGACAAAGCTGATTGGTGGGTTGTTATAAAAAGTAAGCCTGTGGGAAGAATTGAAATTGACAATGTCTTAGATGTGGCATATCAAAATGATGTGTCAATTGTTCAACAAGAAGTTGATGTTGAATTGGAAACCACACTACAACATCCTCAACACATATTAGAAGAAGTATCTAATGATGACATATTGAATGTTGAGGAAGAAATATCCGAGAATGAGGAAAATGAATCATTTGATGACGAAGAATGGGATGATAATGAAAATGAAACAACTGAGGAAGAAGAATGGGAGAATGATGGAATTGAAACAAGCGAGGAGGAATAGTATAGAATGAAAGGTAGCTAGTATATTTGTAAGTGTATTTTGCTAATTTTATTTAATTTATGATTTTTATATATATTATACATGTAAATTTGCATACAGATGTCATCAAGCGGTGCCGGTGATAGACATTGCCAAAATCTTGGAGTTAGCAAGACTAAACAGGCTAAGAAGAAGAAGTCTAGGAGGCCGATAGATCCCGAGTATGTTGCAGGATCTATTTCTTCTGCGTCAGAGCGCATCAATCATGATATTCATTTATTTGTTGTTCCGTTTGGTATGGCGGATCCTCGGCAATATTATCCTAATTATCGTCGACCACTCGGTACTTCATCTACTTCACAGCCATTGCCTTCATGATGCTACGAGGACCTACCTTTACAGGCTATTCATCGAGCACGACCCTTATCGGCGGGTACTCCATCTCCCACAGGTACATCTCCTCAGTTATCTGCCATAAGGCTTGGAGATTCTAGTAGCGAGCAGTCAGATGCAATGGCCGGTACCCCTCCATTGACTCAACATTTTGTGTATCCTAACATACCACCCTCGTCTACAGCTACACCTAGTGCTACACCACCTGATACGATGTCTGCTCTAGCTCCTGGCCAGAAGGACAGACTTGGTAGAGTCATGATTGAGCCGGATAGATCATCGTAAGTTTGTTTTGTTATCTATTTGTTAGTTTATTTTATTTATTTCTTATACTTTAATATATTATTCATGAACTAACATATTTATTATGTGTTTTGCAGGTGGTATCCTGCAAAGGATGCTTCCCGGGCTTTAAAAGAATGTGTTAGAAGACTCTATACACAGGCTTATCACTCTTGGAGCGAGATTCCAAACAGTATACGCCAAGCGATGTTTAATAACTTTAAGGTATATATATTTTAGTTAAGTTTAGTATACTTTACTTTTTTTTATTATTATTGATCTAATTAACGTTATTCAATTTTTTTCAGACAATGTGTACTTGGGAGTCGAGGTACAATTTGGTCATTGCGACCACATTTGAGAGGAAGGCATCCACCAGACTATTTGCCTGGCTAAAGAGTGTTCGGGATAGTGGTGTACGTTTTGGTTGGATGCTGCCTAATGTTTTTGATTAATGGGTCTGTATTGGAAAACAAACGAGTTTAAGGCAATATCAGATCAAGCCACAATGGCTAGAGGCAGTCTTAAAGGTGGTTCGTTGCACACTGGAGGTGCAAAGACGGTTGGAACAATTGCACGAGAGATGGTAAGTTCTTATTTAAATTTTTAAATAAATAATTAGTTAATTTATATATATATCTTTATAAATTTCAGTTTTTATTTATAGGAAAAAGAATTGGGATGCCCTCCCATTGAACTAGAGGTTTTCAAGAAGACTCATGTAAGGAGGAAAGAAAATGAGTCGGATCCGAATGTGTAGGCGGAGGAAAGGCCGAACGAACTTTTGTAAGTTATTTAATATGAATAATATATATTAATAGTGAATATATGATATGTATATATATTCATGTCAATTTTTATATTTAATATGCAGAATGACTTTTAGCACTACGTCGCTGAGAATCTAGATAGTTCGGTCCAATCGACACCTGAACTGTCCACCTAAATTTGGAAAGAAAAAGTGGTAGGGGGGACACACAAGGGTAGATGCTATGGTCTAGGCTCTTGAAATGATGTTAGACGACTCCAGTTAGGCTTAGAAGGTATTGGATCGTCACGTCAAGCCGAGACACTTGACGCTGTTCAAATTGCTGCTATGTCGGATCAAATAGCTAAACTTATAGTGGCACTAGCAGAGTCAGAGCAGAGAAGAATAGCTGAACAAGAAAGCATGACTGAGACTGTTCAGCAAATCAAAGAACAAATGATGAACCTCGCTCGTTGACCTAATACTTCGGCTCCCGATGACACCGACGACGAGACTGATGAGGATGATTATGTAGATCTCACTCCCTAGTTTAGATCTCTGGACATTTATAAACTTTTTTAAATGAATTTTGAAAGATTTTATAATTTTATAATTTATGATTTAGGTACTTTTGAATGTTATTTTATGTTTTATTTTGATTGTTTATAATTGTCTGTTTGATTGGGCTAAATAGAATAATATTGAATTGAATTGAATTTTATTTGCAGGTGGCCAGCAGAAATTGGGAGTTTCTGGTGCCAAAAATAATACAGGAAAAGCGACGGATTGCGTGGTTTTGTCCGTCGCTTTTCTAGGTTTTATTTTTTAAAAATTCCAGAAAAGCGACGGACAAAACGACGCAGTCTGTCGCTTTTCTGGATTTTATTTTTTCAAAATCCAGAAAAGCGACGGACTGAGTTGTTTTTTCCATCGCTTTTTCTAGGTTTTTTTAAAAAATTCCAAAAAAAGCGACGGACAAAACCACACAATCCGTCACGTTTCTAGAATTTTTAAAAAATAAAATTTCTAGAAAAGCAACGGACTACGTCACATTTTAGAAATAAAAAAAATGAAAATTAAAATAAAAGAGATGGAGTCCGTCGCTTTTTTTAATAAAATTAATTTTTTTTTTACAAAAAGCGACGTAATCCGTCGCTTTTTAAGACGCTGTCCATCGCTTTTTAGCGACGTAGTCCGTCGCTCTTTGAAAAGCGTCAAGCTAAAAAGCGACGGAAGTGACTATGTCGCTTTCCTGTCGATTTTGGCCCGAAAAGCGACGCAGTCCGTCGCTTTTTGGCGTCTTTTTTTGAAATTTTTTTAGTAGTGGCTTGGGCATACCCCTTTTAAAAAAAATACTAATTTCTAGAAAATAAGATTTATTTTTAATAACTTACTCTTACCTTGAAAAAGTTGTAGTTCTATAGTAGTTTTTTGGTTAAGTAAAATTTTCTTTATATAAATGGAAAAGGGCCTAAAATACCCTCGAAGTATTGAAAATGGTACAAAACCATCCTCCATCCACCTATTAGCCCCAAAATACCCTTCATATCCACCTATTGGCTCAAAAATACCCTTATCATCCACCCTTGGGTTCAAAATTAACCACTTATTAACGATTTTAAATTTAAACTATTTGAATATTTTTTTAAATACTTGGCGCTCAACTATTGGTTATAATTAATTTATTAATATAATTTATAAACAACCCACTACCCACCCATTACTAATTAAATCCCACCCAATTAATAAACCCGCCCCAAATCCACCTTATTAAACAAAACCCTGAACCCTTCCTTTCTAAGACTGTGTTCTTCTCAGTTAATTTCTCCTACGTTTAACAAAATCCTCCATTGATTTTCAAGATTTAGCAGATTGCAAAATTGCCTAGTCAATTTTCCAATTTTTGGTTGGATTTTAATGGTATTGAAAATCCCAAGAACCAATCTTGAGTTTTTAAAAAATTGATTCGCATGATAGAAAAATTTCTTCTAGTTTTATAGGATTAGTGTTTTGCTTCTTTCTCAGTTAACTGGTCTATATTACTATCTCATGCTCTTGTTTGGAAGTCAATGAGGCTGTTCGTTGTTAATGTTGAATGAATGGTCTTTATAATTCATTTGTTAATTATAACTAGTTAAGTGGTCTTGTTTGGAAGCCAATGGGGTTGTTTGTTTGTTTGTTTGTTTGTTAATGTTGAATGAGGTTTATTAAAACACTAATCTTATAAACCTAGGAGAAATTGACTGAGAAGAACACAACGTTGGAAAGGAAGGGTTCAGGGTTTTGTTTAATAGGTGGATTTGGGGTAGGTTTATTAATTGGTGGAGTTTAATTAGAAATGGGTGGGTTTATAAATTATATTAATAAGTTAAATTATAACAAATAGTTGATCACCACGTATTTTAAATAATATTAAATAGTTTAAATTTAAAATCTTTAAATAAGTGGTCAATTTTGAACCCAAAGGTGGATGACAAGGGTATTTTAGAGCCAATAGGTGGATGAGAAGGGTATTTTGGAGCCTATAGGTGGATGAGAAGGGTATTTTGGAGCCAATAGGTGGATGAAGGGTAGTTTTGTACCATTTCTAATACTTCAAGGGTATTTTAGGCCCTTTTCCATTATATAAATAAGGATAAAATTGAAAAAATATAATTAATGTCAATGGAGACTTACGACAGTTAGATTCATGTCAGGATGCTCAACTACAAAAGTCATTCATCTTGTAAGGAAATTGATGAAGCATAGGGAGAGGAAGAAGGACTTACACATGGTGTTCATCGACCTAGAAATGATTTATGACAACATTCTAAGGGAGGCTCTATGGAGATGCTTGAAGGCTTAGGTATGCTTATGGTGTATGCAAAGTTGATCTACGGACGTAATCTACGGGTTCATGGATTGACCAACGGACCATCGATGGGGCCCGTAGACCACTGCACAACTATTTTCTGCAAATTGTGCATGTTCGTCCCTGCACACATAGCAACCATTAGAACTTTCTTTTTACATTTTCTTGGACACTTTTTTTAGACATAGACCCTATTCTATATCTAGCCAACATTAAAACATAAAAACAAACACCTATCGAAAGAGCTACAAAAATAAAAGAGAATGAAGAAAACTCTTATATCGAAAAGAAAAACCTATAGTTGGCTAAATTGTTCATCTTGGGTTGCCTTCAAAGCAGCACTTGATTTAACGTTGTGACACGATGCAGACACCTTGATTACTCAGACTTCATCAGGTGCCATGCCTTTATTGCTGCATTGACACTCTCAGAATTCCCCATGTAGCTTTTTATCCTCTGTTGGTCAGCCTTGAACCTTGTCCCCTCCTTTTTCTCGAGCTCAACCACTCCATGTGGGGACACTTGGGTCACTCTTAATGGTCCCATCCACTTGGAACTGAATCTGCCTAGAAACCAATGCAACCTTGAGTTAAATAACAATACCAAATCACCGGGAGCAAATTTGCGCTTTTCAGTCTTTTGATCATGGTGCTTTCTCTCCTTGCACAAGGCTGCACGTAACTTCTCCTTACTAGACGCTCCTCCCGAATCTTGTCCCAGAATGTGACTGACCACGGATACCAATTTAAGATCTCTTTCCTGCTTCATAGACTTACAAATGTTAAAGGTCACCTTCTGCTTATTTAGTCAGAACTTCATATGCCCTCTCTCCATATTGACTAAGGCACACCCAGTAGCGTGGAATGGTCTCCCTAAGATGATGGGGACCTCAAAGTTAACCTCACAATCAAGTATCACAAAATTTGCCGATGAATGACCCCACTTTCACAAGGAGATATTGGAGCACTCTAATGGGTCTCTTCACAGTTCTATCAGCCATAAGTAAACACATGGAAGTCAATTTTGGTGCTCCTAAACCCAACTTCTTATAAATCGACAATGGCATCAAATTAATGTTGGCACCCATATCATACAACGCCTTTGCAAAGTGAATCTTACCGATGGTGAAAGGAATAGTGAAAGCTCCGGGATCCTCTTTCTTTTGTACCAGTGACCTCGTTGAAATGGAACTACAATGCGACAACCTCTCATCATTCTCAAAAGTGACAGCTTTCTTTTTGGTCACCAAGTCCTTCATGAACTTTGCATACCCAGGCATTTTCTCCAAAGCTTCTATCAACGGGACATTGATGGAAAGTTGTTTCAACATAGTTATCAACCTGCGGTATTTTCCTTCTTTAGTCTTCTAAACTAATCTCTATGGGAAGGGAGGTGGAGGTCTAGTCATGGGAACAACTTTCTGAGTCAACTCAGCCTCCTTTTCTCCATCATCTTTCGTCTCTTTAGTAACCTTAATCTCATTTGCATTTGTTTCTACCACTCTTTCAATCTCAAATAGCATGAGGGGGATCAATAGTCTGTTTTCCTCCGCGAGTTGTGATTGCCATACAATACCATCATTTTTTGGATTCTGGATGGTGTTGCTAGGAGGTGTGCCAGGTTGGTGTGGATTCACAGTGGCAGACAACTGACTAAATTGCTGTTCAAGTTGCTTGATCGACACTGCATGGGCATCAAATTTTTGACCAGTCTCGGACAGCTCAATACTCATCTCTTTCACATTTTCATCAGTTGCATCAAACATCTTTATCATCTTCTACATCAGATCCTTAATGTGAGTCATACTACTACCAGCTTCTCTATTACCAAATTCTCTACCAGGTGGGACGTAGGGCCCGATTCAATCATTTATGTTGCCATAGTTGTTCCGATTATCCCATCCCGAACATAGTTTCCCTCACGGTTGTAGTTGTCATAGTTCTGACCTTGGCTCCAATTATCCGAGTTGGAACCTTGGGTGTTTGTTTGGACCCCCCCCCCCCCCCCCATCTAATCAGCAACCAAACATGCATCCTCCTCATAGTAACATTCCTCAACTGGTGGTGGTGGAGTTCTAGTTAAATAGTTTACCGCATTCACCTTTTCTGCACTTCCACTCACATTCTTTAGTACCAAACCCAATTATGTCCTCATTTGAGCCATCTCTTCACATATATCATCATTGGCTTGACTAGGTGCACTTTGGACTACAAATGCATTTCTATTTCTACTAGTATTTGCCTTTCTAGTGCTTCATGCCTTATTATTCTGGGAAATCTTCTCCAGTTTTTCAGTGATCTCTTTAAAGGTGCACTCACCATATGATCCTCGATTAATAGTATGTAGCACATCTTTCCCATTGTCATTCTGCTCTCTGTAAAAGTACTTTTTCAGTGACTCATCATTTATGCGGTGATTAGGAACACTTCTTATGAATGCAGTGAACCTATCCCAAGAAATGCTCACAGACTCTCCAAGTAGTGCTACGAAGTTATTCAGTTTATCTTTGTGATTTAGCTTCTTAGACACCGTAAAATACTTCGCCATGAACACCCTATGCAATTGGTCCCATGTATGAATTGATATAAAAGCTTAGAAAACCACACCGCAACATCACTGGTTAATGATAGAGGAAAGACTCTCAAACCTATGAAATTCATATCCAACTCCGGTCGCCCCCCATAACTCTTATAGACACTTCTCAATTTAGCCATGTGACCATGTGGATCTTCCGAAGCTAGACTAGAAAACAACCCTCTCATTGTAATGTATGCCTTGGAGGTAGAGGAGGAAGAATAATAGGCCCTTTGGATTCAACTGTATTATAGTCAACCCGGTAGTTATCACGAAGCCTCGGTACTAGCTGATTCTACACCCTCTCTGCATTTCTAAGTAAACTTCCACCATGTACCTGAGCGTTCACATTAACAACCTCAGGAGGCTGCAACTCAACTCCATCCCCTAGACCCTCTCCGATTGTATTGTTTAGTACCCCTTGGTTGTTCATTTTGCGCAAAGTTTTACTCAACTCTAGATCGTATGGGGTCAATAGTTCGGTTCGACTCCCTGTACTTGGCATACACTAGAGTAGAAACCTATAGAAAACAAAAACAAAACGTAAATCAAGAAATATTTGACTGAAGTTCAACAATGTAATTAGTTTAATCCAAAAGCTGTATTCCTCGGCAGCAGCGCCAAAATTTGATATGCTCAAATTACACCTCCCTAAAGAAGTATATGTGATCATTGTAAAATAAAGAACCCAACTTGTAGGTTGGGATCGATCCCACGAGGAATATGGTTCAGACTTAAACTTAACTCACTATTATATCTGTGTAGTCAAACTATTTTCGTGACAAGTAAATAAAAGAGGGAGTTTTGTAAGCAAGTAACAGATTGTTGATTAAGTAACAAGTAAGTAAGATTCAAACTTCGAGTTATCAATATGAGAGAGAAACTAGGGTATGTGTGTTCCCCACAAGCTCTTAACACAGTAATCCTAATAATAGTAGTCCTTTCCTAGTGTTTTACATGCGAAGTTGGTAGGTTAGGTATCCCTAAGTGATAGGTCCTCCAAATAGAGAATTTCTTTGTACACCTTGGTCCGACTACGAGTGTATACTTTACTAACCCTTACCTTTACCTTAGATTAGACATAACGTCAATGTATGATTTAGTTTTTACTCTTGCTCTAATTGACATTAGACTATTAGATAGCACCCACAAAATCTCTGTTGTTAATTCTTTTCTCATTAACTGCCTCTTTGATCCGGCAAATAGCAACAAGACGAGTTCTAACATTGCGCACCGATCAAAAGACTTCTCAGTGAAAGAATTAACAATACATGCATAAACACTATTCAAGAAATACTTAATTATTATTCATACTTTGTTAATTGCTCATGGTTACCACAACCATAGTTATGGATTTAGCTACTCATGCTTGAAAGAACACAATTCATAATTGGGTAAAAATAATTCATGAACTTACTTGAAGAATTGATGAAATCCAAAATCTTCAATTGAAATTCAAAGAGAAAATTGTATAAAATGAATTTCAAAAATTAAATTGCTAAGAGTTTGTAAATTAATTCCAAAACACCAAAAACTAATAGTTTACAATATTGTCTAACCCCCAAAAATGAGGTTTACAAGTCTTATTTATAGAAAACAACTCCAAAATAAAACAGGAAACAAAATATAGAAATAACTAGAAGGACCCAGTTTCAAACGACGCTTCGACCTATGGACCATGGGTCGACTTACAATTCGTAGGTCCCCTCCGTGGTTCAACACTTATAAACCATCAGGTATTAGAACCTTCAACTCTCAGATCATCAATGATGGACTTGCAGGACGGATCGTGGGTCGACCTACGGTCCGTCGTCTTTCTCTGTGGTTCCACATTTGTTAGACTTCCCTGATGTTCCACCTACGATGCACCACTTACAGTCTGTTCGGGTACTTTGTTGTTTGAGTTACTGAAACTCATCTCCCAGGCCAAGAGCTACGACTGCCCATCCATGGCCCGTCGATGGACTTACGATCCGTGGATAGCACCGTTGGTGGCTACTCCAGCACTTTTCAGCTCACATCTTCATCAATCACATCCAAGCCAATTTCCTACAGGAATTATACATAAAACATTATTTCTAATAATAAAATGGCCTAAGACACACACAAACTCTAAGTGAAACAAATCAAAAATACCCTAAACTCATTGTATATCAATAAACATCAAAATGGAAAACTTGTAACATACTTGTTACCACATATGGAGAGGTCTCCTAATCATATCACATCTAAAGAGCATAAAACTTATTCTAATGATGACAATTAGAACCAGATATAGCACTCTATTAAGTAGGGAGACCTGAAGAAGCAATAGGTTGAGTCTGACGACCATCTCTACCCGTGCTAGCAAGCAAAGGGAAATCTCGTAGTCTATCACCAACCTTACCATAACCATAACATCCATCTGTACTAGCTAAGCATATTCTCAAATGACTTTTGCCCACACTTTTGGTAAATGGGGAAAGTCTGACCACTAGAACCACATCTTTGATTCTTAGGGTTAGACATCTTATCCTTATTAAACCTCTGGATCAAAGTACTAGATTTATCGATCTAGAGATGTTATATCTAAACTGAGAATGACCGCCACCACCTGACCTTGGATGAGAGTATTCACCACTATCTGTTTGTGTCCTCTTGGTTACCCAGGCACTCTCCTTTAGATTTTCCTCCTCAACCTGTTAAGCATGTGTCATCAATCTCAAAATGTCCTTCTCATTAAACAATATGGTGGTTCTACACTCTTTGTCCATTATTTCTGAAAAACTAGAAACAAATGTACTCATCTGAGCTCTAAAATCGACAACCATTGCCAGAGCATATTTCAATAGTTGAGTGAACTTCAAAGCGTAATCATTCACTCTCATATTCCTTTGCCTCAAATTGATGAACTCCTACACTTTGGCTTCTCTCATCTCGAGAGGAAATAATTGGTTAAGAAAAGCTCCTTTGAACTTGTCCCAATCCAAGGGACCCTCATCAACTTTCAATTCTTCCTTCCATTGGTTGAACCACACTTGAGCAACCACTTTTAATTTGTAAGTGACCAAGTCCACATTTTAAACTGGTGTCATACCCATGATATCAACAATATTTTTAATCCCCCAAACAAACTTTTGTGGATCCTCATCTACCTTAGAACCATGGAATTCTAGAATATTCGTCCTTGAAAAGGCTTAAACCCTGGTTTTCATCGTTGCCACATTTGGGTTCATAGGAGCTAAGGGCAGATCTACATAGGTCTAAGGGGTGCTACTTCCTCTGAAAATTTTAGTAAATATACATATACAATTAAAGGCAAAAGGAGAAAGACCGAATATATTATATACAATGACACTCCTTGACACAAACATACATTTAGCTTAGCTGGTTAGGCACCTTAGTTCTATGGTATAGGTCATGTGTTCGAATCTAGAACTTGCCTTTTTATATACATTTGATAAGTTCTTCATTCACCCTTCTTATAGGCTTATTTTTTTGTATTTTTTTTTCTTTCACCTTCTTTCACACCAATAAAATTAATTAAAAACAATTTATGACACATTTAATTAGTAATTTTAAAAATTAATTTTGAATACATTTCAAAATTAAAAAAAAACTCATTAATTTTTTTTATAATTTTTTTTTAAAAATTTCTTTTTAGAAAATGTATAGTAGTGAGCGCGAATTGTATTTTATTCATATTTTGTTCTCTTTTTTTTAAAAAAAATTATGACATCACATTATTCTATTTGTTATTTTTCATTTTAAAAGGTGACACCCCTTACAAAAAATCTTGTATACGCCACTGACAGAAACTATAAACCTCTCAGTTATCTTCTATCGTCACAGCTTGGGAGAATACTTAGATAATGTCACGACCTAGAGTATACCCTAGGTGTAACATCGTATAGAACCTCGAAAGGCCCTACATTAGCCACTTAACATACATCGTACAAGATAATAGAAATAAATATTTCAAAGTCATTGTCTTATATCATAAAAGAGTTTGACAAAGCAGAAGTCTAACATAGTCTCAAGAAGCCATCTATTAGATAAAAAACAAGTGATTGGGTTGTAACACATACATCATATACAAAGTCTAAAAACAATAATAAAGAAAGCAATAAAATTGTCTCGGTCCTCGAAACATAAGGATTCACTAATCCAAGAGTGCCAAAAGATCAATTGGCCACTATTGTTAGAGGTAGAAGCGTCATACTCTACATTAGTGAAACAATGTAGGCACAAATATGAATTAGTGCATGGAATGTACTAAGTATGATAGCAATGTATAAGAGTTATGAAATCATGCTAAAAGGAATTTTACATGACATGCAACAACCAAGATAAAAGGATTAGAAATCATAAGTCATAATCATGGTCAATGCAACCTTAACATCTTTAAAACACTTGTGAGATACTTTAGAAGTAACTTAGTTCATTATTGTGGGAAGTTTACCATATAACTGATATTGACCATGTGAGCTATAATATGAAATCTAGTATCTATCCCACACCGAAAAGAGATGTCCTTACTTGCGAAGGTAAGAACCATGAGTCTGACTAAAGTGGATGTCTTAGCTAATGTCTATTTGAGACCACATCCTATGGTGGCACATAGTTTATGGGACATGAGTAATCGTCGCTAGTCCACTAGGTGTTATGTAAAATCCCACTGAATAGTCATTAATCCTAGTCATATTATCATTCATGGAAAGGTACAATTACGAAACCAATCCAATATAAAGTTCATTTACAATAACTCCTAAACTTGATTCAATATAGGTGAGAAAGCCTTTCAACCTTATGGATCTTTTATGTGAGAAATCCTTTCACAGTCATGTTCTTAGTAGTATGTGAGAAAAACTTTCACAACAACATTGAAACTGTACTCTCGATTCATCCTCAAAATATTTACATCATCTTCATAAAAATATGCATATCTTCATAAGTTTATCTTTCATAGTTGAGCTTCACCATATGTTAATAGTCAAAAATCATGGATCATGCATGGGTTCATATGAATTCAATTTAAAATCACGTATTTACTTCAATTCATGCATAGTAGAAAGCAATCAATTGAATCATAATTGAAAAGAACTTATGAAAATTGAATAAAACCCTAACTTTTAAATTGAGAATCTAACTTGTAAAATTGTAAGATCTTTGAGGAAACCTATGGAGGAAAGGACTCAATAGGTGAATACTAACAAACCTTAGTTAGCAGGTCCTAATAGCTATGGTGAATTGAAGATCTTGAAGTGAAACCCTTCTTCTTCTTCCTTAGATTTTGAGTGTGAATTTTGGGGATGAACTTGGAGGGAAATTTGGATTTAGGTTAATGATTTATAATGGGTAGTTTTAAGAGTTAATTCACTTATATAGGGCTTAAAACGACATAACTTAGGCGTTAAACACATAGGGGAAAAAGTAAAATGACCTAAATTAAAAGAAGATAGGGTGCTTAAAAGGAAGGGTGGAGTCTTTTAAAGGCACCACTGGCCATTTAAGGAACTGTCCAGGAGAGCCCAAGTTTGGTAGCCTTTCACGACTAGACTGCCTTCCTTAAATGGTCCATACAAGGCTATACTGGCCATTTAGGGAACCGTTCAGTTGTCCTCTTTTCCTGGCATCCCTAAAAGGCCATGCCACAAAGCCTCAATGGCAAGTGAACCCCTAAATGACCTATTTAGGCTTTCTTTAAGGTTTCATGGCTCATTTTTGGCTCGTGAACTTATATGTTAGCCCATTTTAACCTTTTCTAAAGTTCGACGTGTTACAATATCCCCCCCTTCGAATTATTCATCCTCGAATGGAACTCGAACTATCATAAAAAGAGTAGAAGAGAAACTAACAACCCAACATGAATGCAACTTCATCAAAATGCCCATATCCAAGGAGGAAAATCGAATCCAAGATAGAACATACTCAAACATTATTTCATAAAACATACATGCATGTATACGGATGAGAACAACTAAGACGCATGAAACCAACAAAATGAACCATAAGAAGTGATGAGTCGGGAATTTTAACTCATTTAGGGATTGTTATTCAATGATTAGTATCCTCAATGTCTATTTTGTGTTCATAACTGATGTTAAATTATTTATGTGCAGAAATGAAAGCCTAAGAACAAGGCAAGGATATTTTGATGCAAAAAAAAAGCGAAAAAGCTGAAGAAAAGAAAAGCTGGAGCTTACACATGCCACTCGCAGACGTACCAAATAAATCTCCATCTCGCCAAACTTTCTAGCAAATTAGCCCATGAACTTATACAACTTCTGAGTGAAAAGACACTTTGACGATGCGTTTACTGGAATGGCGATAGCGACCCAGCTCGCCAAATCTTCCAGAATGATTAAATGTAGAAGTCAAGCCAAAAGACGAGGAAAGGTGCATGTCGGTAGATCGCCGAGTCAATCAGTGATCATGACTATATTTGCCAAGTCACCCACGTATTGATATTTTTGGATAGTTATTGGAACATATCAATTGAATTTTAAAAAGAGAAAAAAAGAGTTACACAAATTGGAGAGCTTTTTACATACTATTACATTATTGAATACTCTTGGAGAGGATTTTGAGCTTGGATTTGAGGTTTTAGGATTTTAGTCTTAATTTTGGCATTATGCATTGTAGATTGTTGAAAATTTAGACGGATAGTCTTTTTGGTAACGATTTCTTACTTTTTGTTATGCTTGGCAAAAACCCCTTCCCTTAGGGGTGTGATCATGTAGTCGAACGCATAAATTAGATTATGGGTATTATTAATTGCTGAATCTAATGTTGTTTTGAAATGGGTTCAATTCATTATTCAAATTTTCATTAAGGACCTGAAGTCGAAAATTCAGTTCTAGTTCAACTCTCTATGCTTTCTTGAAAAAGATGCTTAGAGTAGAATGAATGATTAATAATTTATTGATTTTCGTCTTTACAACCCAGCTTGAGAAAGCGGGTTCAATTAAGGACATGGGTTGCTTTGTATTGATAGTTGATTGAGAAATAACTATTGTAATTACAACCTATCCTACCCATTGAGATTCAACAACTTAAAGAAATTCGTAATCACCCATTAAGAGAAATTAGTATTTGATTGCTCACACTCCTAAGGTCCCCTCTCTAATTGTTCAAATCCCGTGTTAATTGCCTTTGTAAACAATTGGTTATGAAATTCCCCCTTTGATATTGTTAATTAAAACATATTAATTTACTTTATTTTGCGTGTTCGTTACTTCAACAAAAGATTAGAACACTTTTATACTTCGTACTTGAATTCTTTACCGTATCACTACTTGTGGGATCGACCCCTACTCATCGTTGGGTTTATTCTTGTTAGAAACTGCCTACACTTTAAATTATAAAGGGTGTAGTTGATTGTTATCAAAAATGGTGCCGCTATCTGGGAGTGGTGTTTAGAATTCTTTTATTGAAGTAATTTTTGAACTAATTTGGTTGTAGTAAAATTATCTTATTAGTATTTTTGTTGTCTACTCTCAATAGGTGATGAAATGAGTGTGAACGGGAGCAATGCGAGTCAACTTGGACACAATGATGACAACATAGATTTGCACAATGTTAATGCAGAGCAATTGGGAAGTATCGGTGCTATTCGTTTTCCCCTAACTGTGGGCAATGTTATTTTCCATGTAACAGGGACTATGCTTCAACTGCTCCAAATGAAAGGTTTCATTGAGGGACTTGCTCACGAAGACCCTTATGATCACATCCAAAACTTCGTGGACGTGTGTGAAAAATTTTCTTTCAAGAATATCTTTCAACAGTCAATCCGACTTCGTTTGTTTCCCTTATCTCTAGTAAGGGAAGCAACAAAGTGGTTGACCGAGATGCCAAGAGAGTCTATTACTTCTTGGAAGGAGCTCACGGAAGTGTTTTATGAAAGATTCTTCCATCCCTTGAAGATGGTGAAGTTGAGGGATTACATTCAAAATTTCAAGAGAATTGATGGTGAACCTATTCATGAGACATGGTTGAGGTTTCAAAAGTTACTTCTTAAATGTCCTACTCGTAGATTTCCAAATAATGTGCTCTTGCAATATTTCTACCTGAGTCTTGCCATTGTCAACAAAGGTGTTGCCGATCAACTTATTAGGGATGGTATTATGAGACAACCTTTTGTCGTGGCGTCGGTGTTGCTTGATGAGATGACCAAGATTAACTGGCATGTCATACAAGGGAGGATCAAGTGTCTTCTCTAAACCTCGGGCTGACCAAGGAACAATTTGAAAAGAACCAAGAGCGTTATGAGAACATGGCTAAGATAATGACCCAAATGGACTTGTTGACGAAACATGTGATGGGAGGTGGTTATAATGCTGTTAATGCGGTTGGTGCTAGTAGCGAGGTTAGTTCGGATGACATAAAATTTGAGGCCATGTACAATGAAAAGGTACAATTCTTGTCAAACGAAGTGGGGGGTTCTCGTCCAAGCTATCCAAGGCTGAGCGGGAATCAAGGTTGGAATAACTATCGTGACAGTGGATTGAGAGATCAGGATTGAGATTGGCGTGATAGAGTTGCAAATTGGAGAGATAGAGATGGTGATAAAGATCGCTATGTGCCCCCTTATTAACTGTTAAATTCGAAGGAGCCAAAGGTTGACCCCAAAAGCTTTTGCACTGAGGATATGCTTGCTCGCATACTAAACAAGGTTAAAGGAATGGATAAGGTACTCAAGAAGATGAAGGATGATGCCTCCTCTTTAAATCAAATGGTGACCTCACATTCGGGTTCCATAAAACAACTTGAGACTCAAATGGGTCAAATCTCGACTCCTTTGAATCCAAGACCGAAAGAGGGTCTTCCTAGTGATACCTTAGCCAAACCAAAGAATGATGCTTTAATGCCTGTCCACATCGTGCCACGAAGTTAAATGAGGCACTTCTTTGGGAGACAAGTGTTATTTGAATAAATTTTATTGTATGCACAAGTTGTAGTTCGTAATTTGGAGGTAAATCAAATGGCGAGGGGCTGGACTACTCGGTGAATCACCGAATTGCCCCTATTATTGCCCAAATGAATCAACCCTTGAAGGAAAAGATTGAGTAAAGCTCTGGAAGATTGGGTGAGCTCATGGCCCACTCGGCGAATAACCAATTTGACGCAGTAAGCTAAATCGAGCTCGCCCTTTGCAGTGACTAAAAGGTTGTTTACTTGTCAAATTTGGTGAGCTGAGGTCCACTCAATGAATTACCGAGTAGATCGGCGACGTTAGTAAGCTTGCCTAGAGGGGCGCAAACCAAAGAGTCAGGCACCCTTTAACCGTTTTTAAATTCAAAAGTTCTCTTTCATTTGAACTTTTCGACTCTTATACTTTTTCCAGCAAAATTTAGATTATATTTTCATTTAGTTATTGTGGTTGTCCTCGTGTGTGATTTGCATCTAAAGTGTCGTCTACCCTTCCCTTTTTGCCGATTCTCGTTGATTATCTACTTTGAGGTTGTTTTTTTTTTAAATCTTCGCTTGATCTTATGAAGTAGTGAGATTTATATTTGAATTATATGCCTTGATCGTATTCTTGTTGTTTCGTTCATTGTTTAATTTGAAATCGAGCATGTTAAATATATCTTTTAGGCAAAATTGTTTTAGTTTCTCATGTTTGTGTTGAAATTGTTGGTGTTGTATGTTGAGTTTTGTGCGGGTGAAGTCTGAGTAACTCGAATTCAACCAAATCAGTTGAATTGACCCAAGAATGGATCAAGTGACATTATTCTGAAGGGCAAAATTGTCGTTTAATTGAATTTGAATCAATTGGGGGAAGTCTGAGTACCTCGGCTTAGATATTCATATTGGGTAGGTTAGAATTGTGTAGAATTATGCTTGAATTGGTTTGTTGTAGGCTAATGCTTGTGAATCAAGTATCGAATTAGGAAGATGAGATGTTGGGCCATTTGGCGAGCTGGGTCGAGCTCACTGAGTGACTCGGCTTATCACCTAATTACCTCCCTCATCACCCACTTGACCTTTGTTTTGCTGACCTTTGTTTTTGCTAAAATTAATTGTAACTTTTGGCAATACGCTTTTGTTGTTCGAGTAGAATCAGTGACTTACTGAATGTTCATTGGTCTCGCCCTTTTGCTCTAAATTTTTGCTGGGTTTTTCTATAATATTCGGCGATCCTCTTTTACTTCCCTAATAGACTCGAAAACTCACCGAATTGATTGGCGAGTTTATTTGCATATTTCTAGAAATTTTATGTCACTAACCCGTTACAACCACGTTTGTTCTTGTTTATGTGCTTTTACAGATATGGCTAGACTTTAGGTTTTGACAAAGAGTCCACCATCCCGCAAGAAGGCCATAGGGGTTGTGATCACAATGGAGGTTGAGACCACCCGTATTACTTGTCCTAAACCTCCTAAGGTGTATGGTAAGGACAAGGGAAAGAAGAAGGTGGTAGCTAGTTCGAGCAGTTTGAGTTCTAATGATAGTGTGGGCATTGATTCCATTTATCTCACCTCATTAGGGTTTGAGAATGAGGAAGTTGAGTGATCCTGGACACCAATTCATAAATTGTTGTCGAAAGCTGAATCTATGAAGTTGAGGTGCTTAGAGCTGCATTCTAAAGAAGCTCATGATCCACTGGCATGATTTCCAGCATCATATGCAACACATGCCCCACAAGTACCTCCTGTTCCAACACATACTCCTCGGTCCTTGAATAGGTTGAAGGCCGCTAGCTTATAGATAATACTCGAGGAGAAGTGGTTGTCTACAGATAGAGTGGCGGACAGGTATCCTGTTGTTTAGGAAACACCGAGGTACCACAAGTTCTAGCAGTTTACACAGCCCCGAGGTCTATATGTGCCCACATGGGTACGAGAGTTCTATGATGGCTATGCATAGTTGATCCCGAAAGGGAAAAAGAAAGCTAGGTTGATGCTACCAGTTGACTTTGTTGAGGTGCGGGGTAAGAAGTTGAAGTGCAGTGAGACATATATTAATGATGAGTTGAATTGTACAGTCCGTTTCACCCATTTTTTGTCCGATAAAGTCAAAACCAAGACATTAGACAATTTGAAGGGGTGGCTTACCCCACTGTTGTGTGATGCCACACCCTCATGGATAGAGGTGGGAGTTGTGATTGAGAAGAAAAATTTGAACATTATAGCTCGGTACTGGTTTGGATTCATTATCAACACGTTGATGCCGTCACAAAATGAATCCATCATCTGACATCCAAAAGTTGCACTTTTGGTGTGTATTATTGACTGGGAGAGGCTGAACTTGGGATCTATCATTGCACAAGAGATGGCCATGAGGGCCAAGTAAAATTAAACCTCGTAGCCATTTCCAATTCTAATCAGTGCTTTATGTCTTCGAGGGAGTGTGCCTGTTGAGGCAAAGATGGATTTTGAGGTTACTCCTTCATCGTCTTGTATATTTGCTAGATCGAGACCGAGTATTTAAAGGATGAGGCTCAGAAGAAGAAGAAAACATTGGTGGACACCTCTCCGACGGTTAATGTAGAGTCTATAGAGGTCGGCACTACTCAGCCCGCTCTAGCAATCGAGTCCTCAGGTATACCTGCCCCTTCACTCTCTACTAGTCCTACTCCTGCTTCTGCCTCCCGTCTTCCTTTGACCCAGGCCATTTGTACAAAATGGGCAACCTTGCCTATTCGATCGATGTGAGGACTTCTCGGGTTGAAGTAGCTATCCTGACTATGATTGAGCATGCTATTGTTTCAGCACTTTCACCCATTCAGGAGGAGTTGGGGGGACAGTGGGACATGATCACAGCGCTATGGTTTAGCATTGGATGTCCTCACCGCTCGAGTTGAGGTATGTGAGTTGATAGACAGGGGCTCCACTGATTTGACAGCCCTAAAGTCTACTGGTTTAAGTCGGGATGTGGATGAGTTGAAATCCACTAGCATATTTATGTTGTGGGGTAGTGTTGATATCTTCGTGGACCCAGTTCTGAGATGCCTACAGTTCTAGCTGCTTCTGTGATTCCTCTGACGACTGTTACCACAGATGTTGTTGTAGTTGATGAGGATGTGGAGTATGACGTACCTGAGAAGGATGAAGAGGTGTTAGTGGCTCATAAGGATGCAATGTATGAGAACTTAGAGGATTTGGAGGATGACATGGTCCGGATGGTCATAGAAACTTCCCTACGCTACACATCTATGATCGATTCTAGTGGGTCTCAACCCATGGAGGAGGTCACCGCACAAAAATTCATAGTTGGAGTAGAGCAGGGCACTGGTCCCCAGGTTGAGGCCACCTTGGAGACCCAGAGTTCACCTCAGGCCTAGCTTGAAAGAGGGATTTTTACTCTCTCTCCATTTTATTCCATGTTGATGCTTTCAGTTTTTATTTCGCAGTGAGGACACTGCTTAGTTCTTTTTGGTGGGGTGAAGGTATCTAGCTACCTACCCTTGTGGTTGTATTTTGTTTTTGGGATATTTTGTTATTTGTTTTTTTTAGTTTGAAAACTTATTCATGTTTCCTTAATAGTGAATGCTAGCTTTGATTCATTGGTCTCTCTCTTGATTGCTTGATTGTGAATGTGATAATGTTCTCTTGTATATTTGAGTGTCGGTTGTGATCAATATCGATAACTTGAATAGTGCTAATGATGAACGATATGTTGAGCAAGTTCAACGAGGTAATTTGAGTTGCATAAGTCTTGTTTTAATTTTTAGCATCTCATTATGACTAGTCGAATTGTCGAGGTGGGTCTTGTGATGACCGTTTTATGTGAGCTTAACTTTTAGAGTTGTGATCGAGGAGTATGTTTGATTCTATGTGTGGTGAGGTTTACTTGAAAAGTGTGCATGAGGATACCTAGAATTTGCTCCGTTGGTCCAATTGACTAGTATTGATGAATAAAGGAATTGATCTTAGGCATGAATTCTTGATAGTGAACGTAATTGCTATAACTTTGTGTGACCACCTTGTGAGTGTGTGAACCTAGCTTGGCACCATTTGAGCATAATCTTTTCTTTGCATGAAACATGAGCACAATTGTTTAAATCGGTTGTTGAAATTGCCATATCTTTCCCACCTATAATCTTCATGAAGCATTGGTTTGTTTGAATAGTCAACTTAGGCCAAACGCCTAAGTTGGGGTATGGTAAGAATGAGGAATGAAACCGAGAAAAAAGTTCATGAAATTCATCATTAGGAGCATGTGGTGAAGAAAAAGATGGAACCCCTCCATATAAAAAAAGAGAAGAATACAAAATAAGAGATGGAAAAGAAAAAGAAAAGAAATGATAAATTTATATCCATTGTGCATTGTTGTGGAAATAAAAGGGGTATCCGATAAGCTATACAAAAGACTTTGTGTGCTATGAATAGGCCAAAGATGGGTTATGAATTTGAAAAGAATGAAAGAAAAAAGGAAGAAGTGAAATTTGAGTTATGCTTCATGAAGGTAGAGTCATTAGGTAGAAATTATCATACCATTACCCTTAGCTCAATTACAAGCCTTGAAAGACCTTTTTGATCTTGCATAAGCTAAGTGATGTGTTGGTTGGAAAATACAGGCAAGCCTATGGTAAAATCATGCATGTTTTTCTCATTGGGAGTGTGAGAGTTGATTTTGATTCCTTATTTGTGATCCTTAATTGGCTTTGTCAGAGCATGGAATCATTCTTGATGTGAGGGCATTTAATTACTCTTGTTGGGCATGAATTTGCATTTGAAGTAAGAATCTGTGAACTTGAACTCTATTTGATGATGGCTAGTCATAATTTGAAACTCTTAGTGCACATGTGAACATTGCATGTGTGGATTGATCCTTGGGTGAATTCCTGTTGAGTCTCAAGGAGACTACTTGTAGATATCCCTATTGACCTAATTGATCTTATATTTTACTTGAGGACAAGAACAAGTTTAAGTTGGGAGTGTTGATGAGTCAGGAATTTTGACTCATTCAGGGCTTGTTATTCAATGAATTAGTGTCTTCAATGCCTATTTTGTGTCCATAAATGATGTTAAATCATTTATGTGGAACAATGAAAGCTTAAGAATAAAGCAAGGACATTTCGATGCGAGAAAAGCAAAAACGTTGGAAAAGCTGAAGAAAAGAAAAGTTGAAGCTCGCAAACGCCACTCAACGATGGGCCGAGTGAATCTCCTACTCGCCAAACTTTCCAACAAAGTAGCCCATGAACTCGTACAACTCTGCGAGTGAAAAAACACCTCAGCAATGCGCTGAATGGAACAACGATAGCGACCTAACTCGCCAAATCTTCCAAAACAATTGGATGCAGAAGTCAAGCCAAAAGGCGAGAAAAAGTGCCTGTCGGCGGATCACCAAGTCAATCGGCAATCCCGACTAACTTCGCTGAAGTCACCCACGTATTCACATTTTGGGAAGTTTTTGGGAACATACAAATTGAATTTTAAAAAGAGAAAAAGGGATTTACAAAGTTTGGAGAGCTTTTTACATACTCTTACATTATTGAATACTCTTGGAGATGATTTTGAGCTTGGATTTGAGGTTTTAGGATTCTAGTCTTAATTTTGGCATAGAGCATTGTAAATTGTTGACAATTAAGATGGACAATATTTTTGGTAACGATTTATTGCTTTTTGTTATGTTTGGGTAAAACCCCTTCCCTTAGGGTCGTGATCTTGTAATCGAATACATAAATTAGCTTATGGGTATTATTAATTGTTGAATTTAATGTTTTTTGATGAAATTGGCTCAATTGTTTATTCATGTTTTCATTGATGAACTGAAGTTGCAAATTTGGTTCTAGTTCAGCTCTTTATGCTTGCTTTAAAAACATGCTTAGAGTAGAATGAATGATTGATAGTTTTATTGATTTGCGTCTTTACAACTAAGCTTGAGAAAGTGGGTTCAATTAAGGACTTAGGTTGCTTTGTATTGTTAAGCTTGTCAAGGTCTAGAAAAACTTGCTTGAAACAGGATAGTTGATGGAGAAATGACTACTGTAATTAAAAACTATGGTACCCATTGAGATTCAACAACTTAAAGCAATTAATAATCACCCATTAAGTGAAATTAGTACTTGATTGCTTACACTCGTAAGGTCCCCTCTCTAATTTTTCAAATCCCGTGTTAATTGCCTTTGTAAACAATTGGTTACGAAATACCCACTTTGATATTGTTTATTAAAACTCATTGATTGACTTTATGTTGCGTATTTGTTACTTCTACAAAAGATTAGAACACTTCTATACTTCGTACTTGAATTCTTTACCGTATCACTCCTTGTGGGATCGACCCTAACTCATTATTAGGTTTATACTTGTTAGTGACCGCCTACACTTTGAATTATGAAGGGTGTAGTTGAGCGTTATCAAGGAGCTAGATACCTAAAGCTAATGTCGGATCAAAGGGAAATCTATGAGGATATCAGGACGTCATATCGGTCTCAGCCTCCCAAGTAGCACCCTCAACCATTTGATTCCTCTACAACACTTTTACGAATGCAACCTCTTTGTTTCTTAACCTTTTAATTTGCCAGTCTAAAATCTTAACCAGAACCTTTATCTAAGAAAGATTTTCCTTTATACCAAGATTATCTAATGGTACTATAGACGTTGGATCTCAAACACACTTCTTCAATAAGGAAACATAGAAAATTGGATGTACCCATGCTAAGTCATTAGGCAAATCAATCTCATAAGAAAATTTAACAACGCACCCCAAAATTTGATATGGGCCTGGGACTAAGCTTCCTTTTCTTCCCAATACTCATTACACCCTTCATAGGTGAAATTTTCAAGTAAACCCAATCATCAACATCAAACTCAAGATCTCTTCTTCAAACATCGTCTTAGGACTTTTGTCGACTTTGAGCCATTTTAAAACTTTATCAAATAATTTAAACTTTCTCCATACCCTTATGAACCAACTCAAAACCTATCATTTAACACCTCGGAATCAAGAAGTCTAGAAAAAGGGAGTCAAGTGGGAGGTCACAAGCCCATAACTAAGCCATGACACCCTTCATGGAGCCCTTCATGGGTCATGAGGGCACCACGACTAGTGGTGGAGCTCGTGGATTCTTCCAATTCTTGGACAAGAGGGGCTCCCCTCCCACGATCTCTTAAACAGCTTGTGGTGTTCACAACGCCTCGTGGTGGTGGCCATGAAGGGGAGGCAGAACTCACCCCAAAGCCAACCCCTTCACACAGAACTCCAAACGGGTCATGAAGGGGCAAATGACTCGTGAGGGTGGTCGTGATGTGGGCCAAGGCAACTTAGGGCCTTTCCAAGCCACTGATCTAGGGACCTCGACTGCCCAGATGACTTGTGGAACCCTAAATGGCACGTGAAGCCCTCCATCTGGAGGTTCGCGACAGCTATAAGTCAAGGTCAGTTGGGTCTTTTCCTAATTATTTTATCTTGATACTATGTATTTTTAACCTTACCTAGAACCCCTATATAAGTGATTTCAATCCCAAATTCAACCCATTTCAATTTATTTTCTAAAATTACCAAAAAGAAGAGCAAGTCTTGTCTCTAAAATATTTCTCTCTCTAAAAAGCTTGAAGAGGAAGGATTCAACCTAGGGATTCAAGACAAGTATCCAATTCCTCCATTTAATATAAGCAATAGGCATTAAGGTATGATAGTTTTCATCCATGGATTCCTTCTATTCACAGTGTTCCCAAATTCTCCAATTTTCAAAGTTAGAAATCCCCAATTGAGTTAGGGTTTTCTTTTATGTTATGGGTTCTCTTGATTATTGATTTAATCAATGGAATTATGTTCTCTTATACATGAATTGATGAAGTTATATGGTTTTATGATGATTCCCCGTGAACTCATGTAATTCCCATGTTTTCCAAGTTATGATGATATGATGTGCGTTTTGAATTATGAAAGAAGAGATTATGAAATTAAGCATGTTCTTATGGAATTTATGTAAATATTTTAAGGATGCTTTGAGAGTGAAGTATCAATGATGTTGATGTTGTCGTTGTTGTTGTTTTTATTGTTGTGTTGTTGAAATGATTTCTCATATACACATGCAAGCATGATTGTGAAAGGTTTTCTCACATAATAAGGGTTCTTAAGGTTGAAAGGTCTTTTCACTTAAAATGAACCAATGATTAAGAAGTTGTGCTAATGTTGAGGCAAGAGGCAATTACCTATGCTCTCTATTGAATGAAAATAGGTGATTACCCATTTCATATAATGTAAGGACAAGATGCGATTACCCATGTTCTTTTAAGAGCTAAGATGAATATGATTAAGAAATATTCTGTGGACGTTAAGCTTAGTACTGAGTGGACAATGGGCGATTACCCAAGTCCCATAAACTATGTTCCAACGTAGGATTGTCCAGATAGACATTAGCTAGTAGATCCACAATAGCTAGAAGTTAATGGTCCTTACCTTGGCATGTAGGAAAACTATTTTAAGTGTGGGAGACACCGGATTCCATGTTCATAGCTCGCATGATCTTATATGTCGGTTAAGGCTACTTCCCACAATCACGCTATGATTAACTAAGGTTAATTTAAGAAGTATCGTAAGTATGTTTTAAGATGATGATCACTTGTATTGATCATGTTTTATGACATGTCTTCTAACTTTCATGATTCATGTTTTGTCTTGATCATTGCATGCTCATGAAAATGTCCCTTTTTTAGCATGATTTAAATGTTTTTATGCATTGCTATCATAGTTAGTACATGTTTGTACCAACACATATTATTACCTAAATTTCCCCAAATGTAGGGTTCGACAGTCAGGGTTCCTAATTTCGTGGCTAGAGGTTGATTTGACAGATTTCAAGCTTTAGTGAGTCCTTATGCTTCGAGGACCGGACAGTCAAGGTTCGTCTAATGATCCTCCTAGGTTTAACAAATATAGGGTGTCTAACCCTAAGCCTTAAAGAGGAAATGGTAGTGGGTCTTTATTGCCTACTTATGCTAAGCGTGGAAGAAAGAACGAGGGAAAATGTCTAGTGGGTTCCAATACTTGTTTTGGTTGTGGTAAGATGGACCAAAAGATAAGGAACTGTCCTTCAGTTGCTAAGAATGATGGAGATAATCGTTGAAGGGCTCAACCTAATCCTTCATTCAGTCCTAGTGGGGGTTAGAAGCAAAATCAATTATATGCACTTCAGACTCGTCATGTCACTACCCAGGGGTACCCCTTAGATGTAACACAATGTATTCGACCCCGAAGGGGTCTCATACAAGCCCTTAGCATATCATGACATAAGATAAATAGAAATGATGCAAAAATTTAAAACTTTTTACAATCGATGTCTTTTATAAAATCAAATGGGAGTCTATACCTTGTCTCAATAACCATCTAATACAATCAAGTATCAATAAGGGTCACAACCCTTTACAACATAGTCTCTAAAGAGAATGTAAGAAATAAACTAGAAATGAACAACTGTCATCGTCGAATCGTGAGGACTCACCAAAAGTGTGGAGAAATCAATCCAAGCTTTGAACAATAGAAGAAGCACACCTAAACAACCAGGCCCTACACTTAGAGAAAAATGTACAAAATATGGGTTCGTACAAAATTGCACTAATTATGATAACCATGCTTAAAAACCTTTAAAACATGCTAAAAGGGACATGTTAGTTGAAACCATGTTGTATGCCAATTTTGAACATAATCTTTGAAATAGTTGGAGAATGTAACTCATAAGACAACTCAGGAATAGTTCATCATAACATAAAGGATATCAACATAATCACAAGCATAGCCTCCAACATAGACATAATGCAAATATCAATCATCATAAGACATAGTTCACATACATAGTCAAATACCAAGATCATCTCATCATAATAGAACCATCACATAAGTAACCCTAAGTTATACTTGTGCAATGCATAGATAAGATCCCATAATCCCATCTACACTAAGCACTACATTTAGGCCACCATGCTCATGATTGTCATGTTTTGATCTCATACATAGTTAATACTCATAGTCAAGGAAACAATCATGTTCAATAACTCATGTCAAAGAAAGCCACTCATAGAAACAATCCATATAAAGCATGCATTAACTCATAAATCATCGTAGCATAAGAGAAACATACCATGACCACTCTTAAAGCCTACTTGTGCAATGCATGAATGAAGTCACATACCCCTCACTCATACTAAGTAAAACCACTTGAGAGACCATAGCACATAACTCATGTTCTTTTTCATAATTCATGTTCTTGTTCATAGAGGGAAATAGTCATAATCAACATAGACCATGTGAGCTATATGGAATTCGGTGTCATGCCCCCACACCAAAAAGAAGTGTCCTACTTGCCTAAGGTAGAACTAGAGTTTGTTAGCTTAGATGGATCTACTAGCTAAAGACCTATGTGGGTACATTGTTATGGGATAGGGAGATTGCTTCTATAAACCCAGACTTTTGGCATAGAATTTTTCCATCTCATGAGAAAGCTGTTTTGGGAACCCAGATTATTGGCATAAAATGAACCCATTGGGAAGTCGGACTGTTGGCGTAAAAGCTTCCATCTCATATTCATATCCACTCACTGCTAGGTATAATTCCCATTAGTTTTCTGTTAAGTCTTAATTTAAGTTCATGTTTATGGAAGAATGCCTTAACACTCAATCCAATACAATAACATGGTATCATGATAGCTCATAGATTCATTAGGTGAGAATATCCTTTCAACCATAGAATCATTATTATGTGAGTAAATGTTTCACATTATATTCATGGTGTGTTCATGAGAAGTAGCCTTTCAATCATCACAACAAGAATATCATAGTCATAGACATTTCATACATAGTCGTGTGTAGGGAAATAGCCTTTCAAAAACACCCTAGGTTACATTATGGTTATGTTCATGTATGAAGTGTATGTGTGTGATTGTCTTTTCAATGACACAACAAAAACATTATCATCATAGACACTCCACTCTCAATGCATTCATAAAGCATGTACATAATATCACAATTATGCAAATTCTCATATCTTGCATTCAAGAATCATAGATCACATCAAATCAACATATCTAGCATTCATTATATTGGACATGGATATAATCATAATTCAAGTAGTTCATTCATTGCATGCATAAGCTCATGTACTCATATTGTAGGTCATGTGGGTAAAGTCTTCCCACAATAATGTCATATACAATTCAACCCACAAAATAGCTTCCTTCTTAAAGCCTCAACATTCATAGCTCATTCCTATTAGCTTTTATTCTTAAAGCCCTAGAATCATTTTCATACTGCAAGCCTTACTCTCGAGCAACACCTCACATGGTAATTATGTAGACCTAACTCTCAAGGTAGACTAACCATATACTTCCTTCTTAACCAATTATAGTCATATAATATCATGTAAACTCAATCTCATTACTACTCAACCATAATCCACCATATAAGCCCTAACCTAATTCATTCATGTTTACCAGCTTTACTTATAAGCAATTCATATCTAGGTCATCTAATCTAAGGTAATTCATAAAGAAGTTCATCAATCTTAGAAGGTCATATCTAAACCCTCAATTTGCCTCTTTCATGGCATAACACTAGACTATATCAACTTCACTCTATAATCTTAGGTTAGTCAAGAATACATGTATAATCATACTAAAATCATGCAATTTCATCATAATCAACCCACATGAACTTAATTGGATCAACTACTACATACATAATTCTATCATATTCTACTAGCATCAACCAACACTCACACTTGAGTTCCAATTGGGGAAAATATGGGAATTCATGGATTCTTGGGTAATTCACCATGAAAACAGTAGTATTTCATCAATTTGATCATAATATAAAGCAATTAAATCATTGAAATCATTTTAAAAAAGGAATCCATGACTTAGAGTAAAACCCTAACTTTTGGGAACTTGAAAGCTTTGAAATATAGGTTTGGAGGGGCTCTATAGGTGAAGGCGACCCATACTTGAAAAGCTACCATACCTTAGGATGATTTTTCAAAGAATTTGGGGAAGAAGCCTTGATTCCTCCAAACCCTAGCTCCAATTCTACTCTTCTTCTTCTTTGAGTTTTAGAGAGAGAAATATTGCGAAGAAGATGAAGTTTTGGGTTTTCCTTTTGATTCTATGAAAGTGACTTAATTGGGGGGGAATTTGAGTCTAAAAAGCTTATATACTTGTTAGGGAAAGAGTAAAACATTGTAGGTTCAATTTTGGAAGAATAACTAAAGACCTCTAATGTTTTAACTTAAAACTACCTAACTTGACCGATTTGGCTCGCCAAGTGGACCCTTGGTCTGCCCAATTTTCTAGAATGCATCCCCAAGGAGGCAGCCTACTAGGCGATGGGGAGGGACCTTAGGCGATGCACCAACCTGGTTGGCTGTTACGCCTAAGGGTACCCCTAGACGTAACATGGCATATGGAATTCTGAAAGGACCCAAGTAAGCCACTTAACTTATCGTCGTTACATAAGTATAAAATAATAAAGAATAAACACAATTTCATGTCTTTAAGAGAAAATTTATAAAAGTAAAGTGAAAGTTTAGACATAGTCTCATTTAAGCCATATACTACAATCGAAGTCAAAATAATAGGGTCACAACCCTTACAATAGAAAGTCTAGAAATGTCTAGTACAATGAAAGGAATGAAACAACAATAGAGCAATTGTACTCGAATCCATGAGGACATACCACAAGCTTGAAGAGTAGTCAATCCAAGCTTGAAATAGAGGGGACAATCACCTCACACGCCGGAACCTATACTTGTTAGAAAAAGAGAAGAAATATGGGTTAGCACTTTCAATGTTCTAAGTATGATAATCATACACAAAAAACATGAAAAATATGCTAAAAAGGGACAACTTAGTTGAAGAGTATGCATTTTATAAAGTTTGAGAATCTTCATGTAAATTGGTACAAGACACAAGTCATAAGAATAATCAATGTATAAGTCATCATATCATAATAGGAACCCACCATGAATACTCTCAAAGTCTACTTGTGTCATGCATAAGTAAGACCCTATAATCCTACCCATGCTAAGTAAACTCCTTAAGCAAACATAGTTAATACTTTACCTTCATTATTTCTTTAGGTATAAGCCTTAACCGACATAGATCATGTGAGCTAAACATGGAATCTGGTATCATGTCCCACACCGAAAAGAGGTGTCCTACTTGCCTAAGGTAGAACTAAATGTATAGCTTTTAGGTGGATCCACTAGTTAAAGACCTATGAGGGCACATAGTTATGGGATACATAGATTGTTACTCGAAACCCATCCTTTCTAGTGTGGAGCTTCCATCTCATAAGACACATACTAGAAATCCATCTCTCTTGCGGGGGTATTTCCATCTCATATTCAATATCCACTCGATGCTAAGCATTACTTCCCACAATTACATATTAAGTCTTTGAATTGAATTTACAAGCAAGAAGGAGTATCTTACCCTCCATCCCTCACAATTCATAATAATAGCTCATAGGTTCATTAGGTGAGAATGGACTTTCAACCTTAGAACCATAGCATAGTGAGAAGAACTTTCACATCATGATCATTGTGTGTTTATGAGAATGAACTTTCAATTAACACAATAATAAGGTTATAATCATATTCATATAATGCATATACATATAACTCATACTTTGGCATAAATCTCATATCTTACCCATCTTGGATCAAGGATCACTTTCCCCCAATCAATCTAGGGTTATTGCATTTAGCATGAATAATAATATGATCAAGAAACTGCATTACAACAAGAACAATTCAATACAATTGACCTTACTACAAATTCACCCACATTGCATTCATAAAATTAGGGTTAGAGGGGATTTCATGGATTCATGGTAAATTTATCATAAAAACATCCTAAAAATAGTAATTAATCCATATTATATGACAATTAAACGTTTGAAAACCATTTGAGAAAAAATCCATGATTGGAAGAAAACCCTAGGTCTTTGAAGGTTTTTCCTAGTTTGAAATTGAAGAGTTGAAGGGCTCCATGGATGAAAGTGCTCCATGGATCAATATTATCATACCTTAATTGGTGTTTTCCTCACGAAATTGGAGTGGAAAGTCTGGACCTTGAAACCTAAGCTTGACCTTGTTCTTGTTCTTCAATGGAGTCTTAGAGAGTATTTTTGGAGAGGAGAGCTTTTGATTTGGGTCTTATGAGAGTGAGTTAGTTTGTTTAGTTTAGGATCTTATTAAGTATTTATAGTTAGTTTTAATTAGCATTAACCGACCCTAGTTAGTTAATTAATTAACCCTAAGCCCCTCCCTTAACTCTAACTAAAAATAATTAACTACCCTACAAGACTCACTCACGAAACCCCACCCACGGACCGTGGGTGGGTCCACAAGCCGTTCTAGCAAAATGTGGTTTGGGTCAAAGACTTGGAGGATGCAGGGGAGGCTTAGCCTTGAACCACGACCCCCACCTATGGGGTATGGGTCCACCCACGGTTCGTGGGTGCCCATCCGTAGGTGAGGCTGTATTTTGACAACTTCTTAGTAGCCCCCTTGGTCCTCCTCAAGGACCCTTGGGGAGGGGTCCTTGGGGGTCATGCCTTGACGTTTATACCCAAAAATACTAGTACTAAGTAATGGAGGTTATTTTACGACTCTACACTTTACGTTAGACTCCATCTAGGTCACTAGTTTATGATTTAGGCTCTAGTTTAGTCTTCTAGATTTAGGTGGCGTAACAATATCTCCCTCTTGGGGACATTTGTCCTCGAATGACAATCTAGGCATCTTAAGGAATTTTAAACTCAAGACTAGCAGCCCATCATGCATGAAATATCAAAATATGCAAAATTTACAAATGCACTATTCACAACATGCAATATTTAAGGGAGGCAACTTCAACTCTATCTCAAACATGATCATTGCATAATAAGGGAGTAGGAACTACATCTAACAACCCAATATGCACAAAATTCAATACTTCTCATCTTCATAGGAGGAATTCACTTCTCCAACTAAAATAATGCTCAACACAACATCATGGAGCCAAATATGCAATTTCTCTCAAGAGCATATTAAAGCATGTTCACCAATGCATCTCATGATGTCTAATAGGCAACTCATACTAAATGCACAACAATATGAGGAACATAAATCATGAAAACTCATTTTTCACATTAAACATGAATCTCATCAAGAGCATGTATCATTTTAAGGAAATCATAGAAAACACATAATTCACACATGATTCCCAAACAAGGAAATTCTAGAGGAGCTGCTTACCTCAAGCTTGAGTAGGAGTAGGAGGAAAGAGGTGAGGATATCGGGACGGCCTTGGCCTCCCAAGTAGCACCCTCAACTACATGATTTCTCTACAAAACCTTAACAAAAGCTACTTCCTTGTTCCTTAATTTCTTGACTTGCCGGTGATGTTCGCGTAATCAAGACACAACTTCCAATGCAAGTGTCTATGATTGTACAGTAATAAAGTAACCCAACCAAGGGTTGGGATCGTTCCCACAGGGAGTGGTTTTGAGAATTAGTAGAAAAATAAAGTTTAGTTCTAATTAGTCATAGCTAAAGACATTGTCAAATACAAACATATTAAATCTAAAGGGTGACACAAAAGTGTCAATTAGTGATGGGGGTTTGTCATAAGGAAGCAAACACAACAAAAATACAAAAAGTACTGATCAAGGAGATGGGGTTCTTGGGATGTCATATGAATACGGGAAAAACTAAACTATTGGGTACATGCTTTTGACAATAAATCTGTTGAATATTTGTGACTAGGCTAGATTATAGAGGGAGTAAATTCTCTCTCGAGCAACTTATCCCGAATCAAATTGGTTCCTCTCAGACACCCACTTGCGCAGCCTCCGCCTTAGCCCACTCACTCTTTTGAGCTGAGTGTGTGGGAATGATACTAGGGTTCACTCTCTCGAGCTGAACCTCATGACGACAATCCCACCGGCCATCAATTTAGTAGTCTTAGTTTTACGACCTCTCCCTCGAGCAAGCCGAAAACACAAAGGTGAAATCGTATTTGCAACTACAATTTCATTAAGTTCCACCACAACTACTAAATGAAATCACATCTAAACAACAAATAAATCATCAACAAGAAAGACCCAACAAATAATCTAACCTATATTCACAAAATCACACCCTAAGAATTGGGGTTTTAGCTACACATATAAAAGAGATAAAAATTTATACCAATATGAGTTTGTATTCAAATGGGTATGAAGATTTAAGTCTTAAAACAAGCAAATAGTGAAGAATCTAAGAGACCCAAACCCAAAATCATAGAGTTGAATTCTTAAACCCTCTCAAAACTTAGAACTCAAAAATAGAAGCAAATTCTGAAAAATTACTGTTCAAAGCTAAAAATTTGATACTAGAATAATAATTCTCAATGAGTATTTATAGTTTTCAAAATTTGTGTTGCAGCGGATCATTCAGCATCATTAATCGGGATCGCCGATTAACTTAGTGATCTGCCCTTTGGTCTAGTTCATCGCCGTCTTGTGTTTGCCTTTAGCATCGTCATGTTTGGATCATTGGGCGACAAGTACAGCTTTGCGTAACTGCTCGGTGATGCGCTGACTGCTCTTTTTCACCGCCGATTTGATCTTTTCCTTCAGGGCTCAACACAACGGAACAAAAGGTGAGTATAAGACCTTTTGGCGAGTCGTCGAATGGGTTTGGCGATTCTCATATCTTCATTTCTTCAATCCTTCAGCTACTTTTGTTCCTTTTTGCTAAGTAGTGTCCATTCTTTCTCTCAAACTTCACATACCTGAAACGTAAGGGTTTTCATCAGTTATTGAGTAAAATATGCATTTGAGGACACTAATTCTATCAAAATATTGCCCTAAATGAGTCCAATTTGTGGACTCATCAACGGGTCAAGAATCTTTATCGAAACCTCTTCATAGAAAAGATTTTCATCTACACCCAACCCCTTCAAGAGAATAATGGACTCCGGATCCCTAACATATTTCTTGAGCATAGAAACATGAAACAGTGGGTGAACTGGAGCCAACTTATTTAGCAAGTCCAATTCATAGGCAACTTCCCCAATACGCTTCAAAATTTAATATAGGCCTACATACCGGGGGCTAAGTTTCCCCTTTTTGCCAAACCTCATCACACCCTTCATGGGTGAGATTTCAAATAGATCCAATCACTAACTTCAAATTCCAAGTCCCTCCTTCTCACATCGAAATATGACTTTTGCCTACTTTGAGCCATTGTCAACCTCTCTGTAATGAGTCAAACCTTCTCAATGGCATCATAAACTAGTTCGGGACCAATTAGAGCAATTTCTCCTACCTCAAACCAACCAACCGGGGATTTACACCTCATACCATATAGTGCTTCAAATGGAGCCATGACAATACTTGAGTGGTAACTATTGTTGTAGGTAAACCCTATCAACAGTAGATGGTCATCCCAATTACCTTTAAAATCTATGACACACGCCATCAACATATCCTCTACAGTCTGAATGGTGCACTCTACTTGACCATCCGTTTGAGGGTGAAAAGCGATGAAAAGCTTCACCTTAGTACCAAGCCCTTTTTGGAATGACTTCAAAAAATGTGAAGTAAATTGAGTACCCCGATCTGAAATGATGGACAAGGGAACCTCATGTAACCTCACTATCTCTCTCATGTACAAACTAGCATAATCTTCCACCGAAAGGGAAACCTTGACGGGAATGGAATGGGCTGATTTTGTCAACCTATCAACAATGACCCCAATAGAATCATATTGCCTTCTAGTACAAGGCAAACCCACAACAAAGTCCATATTCACCTCTTCCCACATCCAAGTGGGAATTTGGATATATTGCAACGAATCTCTCGGCCTTTGGTGTTCAACCATAACTTGTTGACAATTTGGACATTTGGCTACAAATCCCGCAATATCCTTTTTCATACCATTCCACTAATAGACTTATTGTAGATCACGGTACCTCTTGGTGGCTCCAAGATGAATGGAATATCTATAATCATGAGCCTCTTCTAAGATTTGATCCCTCAACCTATGCACATCTGTAACACACAGGCGACCTTGGTAGCTAAGCACCCTATCTCCCCCTTGGGAGAAAGCCTCAACTGATTTCCCAAGTACCGACTCTTTCAACTCCATTAATATGGGATTAAGGCCTTTTTTAGACTTCACATCAACCATAAAGGATGATTCGGAATGATGGACCATGGCACCACCCTTGGTGGAATCCACTAGTTGGACACCTAACTAGGCCAACCTATGTACATCACGAACTAAGTCCTTCTTCTCATCCTCTATATTAGCTACACTAGCCATGGACAATTGACTTAGGGCATCCACAACTATATTGACTTTGCCAGGGTGGTAAAGAACACTCATGTCATAATCCTTTAAAAGCTCTAACCACCTTCTTTGTCGGAGATTCAAATCTTTTGGGTAAACACATATTGGAAACTCTTGTGATCATTGAACACATCAACATGCACCCCATATAGATAATGTTTCCCTATTTTCAAAGTAAATACTACTGCCCCTAATTCAAAATCATAGGTCAGATAATTCTTTTCATGGATCTTGAGTTGCCTTGAAGCATAGGCAATCACCTTACCATGTTGCATAAGCACACATCCAAATCCACTCTAAAGGCTTCACAATAAACAACAAAACCATCGGTACCCTCCGGTAAGGTCAACACCGGGGCAGAAGTAAGCCTATCATTCAACTCGTGGAAGCTTTTCTCAAAAGCCTCCGACCACACAAACTTAGCCTTCTTTTGAGTCAAAGACGTCAACGGAGAAGTAATGGAGGAAAAACTCTCAACAAACCTCCTATAGTAACCGGACAAACCCAAAAAAATTCTAATATCGGTAGGATTTAGAGGTCTAGGCCAACCCTTGACCGCATCCATCTTCTTAGGATCTACCTCAATACCCTTGCTCGACACAGTATGAGCAAGGAAGGCTACAGATTAATGAGTCCACAAATTAGACTCATTTAGGGCTATATTTTAATAGAAATTGTGTCCTAAAATGCTTATTTTATTTCAATATCTAATGAAAACTCTTAAGTTTCAGGTATTTGAAGTTTGAAGGAAAGCATGGACACTACGTCGCAAAAAGGAATGAAAAGGCTGAAAAGAATGAAAAAATGAAGGCTTGAGGATTGCCGAGTCCATGTGATGAGTCACCGAGTGGTATTATTTTGCCTTTTCTTCCAGTGTGCTGAGCCCTAAAGAAAAGGATCAAGTTGGTGGAATACGGGAGCAGTCGGTGCATCACCGAGCGGTTTCACGAAGCAGTACCATGCCGCTCAATGACCCAGAGCACGACGATGTTAAAGGCTGGTACAAGACGGCGATGAACTACACTAAAGGGTGAATCATCGAGTTAGTCGGCGATTCCAAGTAATGACGCCGAATGATTCGCTGCAGCACAAATCTGTGATAACTATAAATACTAGTTAGAGTTTTCATTTTAATGAAAAATAATAACTATTATTTTCTCTTAAGAATTGAACAATTGTAATAATTTTTAGAGAGAATAGTACTTTTTAAGGGTTTTGAAGACTTGAAGAAGAAGAGGGTTTCATCTCCAAGGATTTGGACTTGGGCCTCTTGGATTATTCATTCTTGGCTTGTAACAAGACTTAAATCTTCATACCCATTTGAATGCAAGTTCATTTAGGTATAAATTTATATCTCTTGATGTGTGGCTAAAAACCCCAATACTTGGGGTGTGATTTAGCGAATATGGGTTAAGATAGTTATTGGGTCTTGCTTGCTAATAGTCTGTTCATAGTTTAAATATGATTTCGTTTAGTGGTTGTGGATGAATTTAATGAATTTCTAGTTGCAAATACAAGTTTATTTATGTATTTTCGGCTTGCTCGAAAGAGAGGTAGTAAAACTAAGACCACTAGATTGATGGCCAGTGTGAGTGGGTCGACATGAGGTTCAACTTAAGAGAGTGAACCCTAATCCCATGCCCACAGACTCAGCTCGAGAGAGTGAGTGGGTTAAGGTGTAAGCTTGTCTTCATGCAACAAGTGGTTGTCCGAGAGGAACACATTTGAAACGGGGTATGTTTCTCGAGAGAGAGCTTATCCCCCTTAAAGCTTAGCCTAGTCACAATTACTCTATGAGTCTTCTATTGAAAGCATGTACCCAATAATATAGCTTAACCCGTATTCCCGTCACATCCTAAGGATCCCCTCTTATTATTTAGAAACTCTTGTTTATTTTGCTGTTTTTTACTTACTAGTGACAAAACCCCCAATTGTTAATTGACACAGTTGTGTTTCCCTTTAATTTACAATGTTTTAACTCGTTAATGTCTTTAGCTACGACTAGTTAGAAATAAATTTTATTTTTCTATAAATTCTCAAAACCACGATGATTCCAACCCTTGGTTAGGTTACTAAAATATTGAACGATCGTAGACACTTGCATCAGAAGTTGTGTCTTGATTACGCAAATATCAAAATGGCGTTGCTGCCGAAGAGTGGTGTTATTTGAGAACTTTTAGATTAGTAGAATTTTTGTTCTTCTTAGTTGTAGTCTACATACCTAATTTTTAGTTTTGATTTGTTTGTCGTGTGAATATTTCAGAAAGCATGAGTGTTAATGGTAGCAACGGTAGCCAGGTAGGCCACCAAGACAACATTGAAAATCTCAATGATGTCTAAGAGCCTAACATCAATGGCCCCCATCTCATGGGAGGTGTTGGAGACATTCGTTTACCCCCCAGCCAAGAGAAATACAGTGTTCCACATAACGAGCACCATGTTGCAACTCTTGCAACTAAAAGGACTTTTCAGCGGACTCACTCATGAGGACCCTCACGAGCATCTTTGAAACTTTGTAGATGTGTACGAACCATTCTCGTTCAAAAACATCTATAAGGAGTGGTCCGATTTAAGCTATTTCCTTTCTCTTTGATGGGAGAGGCGTGCAAGTGGCTAGCCGAGCTGCCACGTGAATCCATTACTTCTTGAGAAGAGTTAGTAACCTTATTTCAAGTGCAATTTTTCCCTCCCTCGAAGATGATGTCACTGAGGGATAGCATATAGAGCTTTAAACGTCTAGAAAGAGAGCCTCTGCACGAAACTTGGCTGCGATTTAAAAAATTGGTGCTACAATGCTTGAATCATGGTCTACCCAATAATGTCTTGCTACAGTACTTGTACTGAAGCCTTGGTTTGGTGAATAAAGGTGTTGCTGATCAACTTTCTCCTGGAGGCCTAATGCAGCAACCGTATGCAATAGCAGCCCAACTTTTAGATGGCATGACGACCATTAATAGGTCATGGTAGACCCGTGAAGACCAAGTCTCCCCTATCAAATTGAAACTATCCAAGGAGCAGATGGACGAAGATAATGAAAGAATTCAAAACATGGCAAAGATCATGACACAACTTGATATTTTATCCAAAAATGTCATGGGGGCTAGTGCCCGAGGTGTCAATGTTGTGGGGGTCGGTTGCACAATTCTTGAGGAAAATTTCAAAGCCTTATATAAAAGAAGGTGAACTTCCTAGCCAACCAAGGTGGTGGTTATCGTTCAAACTACCCAAGGCAGGCTGGTAACCAAAGTTGGTCTAGAGATGAAGGATGGAAGGATCATGAATGGAGAAACCGAAATCTTAATTGGAAGGATGCTAAGAAGGACAGATATGTTCCTCCCCATGAGTGCCAAAAGCCAAAGGATTCGGAGGGTAGTAGGTCTGAGGATATGCTTTCGCGTATCCTCAACAAAGTTGAAGGGTTAGACAAAATGCTGAAAGGCATGAAAGAAGATATTTCTACTCTCCGTCACCTCCCTTTCTGTTTCAATCAAGCAATTGGACACCCAAATGGGTCATATATCGTGTTACCTCAATCCGAGACAGCAAGAAGGTTTGCCTAGTGATACTATGGCTAACCCCAAGAGTGAGGTTTGAAGGAGGACTTGCATCGTGCCACGACATTAACTAAGGCATTGTTTGGGAGGCAACCCAAAACCCTTTTAATTTCTTTCTTATTTCTAGGTAAAATAATGGTGTGTTGATTGTGTAGATGGAAGTGTGGAGAGTGAACAAAAAGTGTAGATTGGCAAGCAACAGGTCTAATGAGCGAATCACCGAATGGATTGGCGACTCAAAACTAGACCGCCGTTAGACTCAATACCATCTTGCATTGGAGTCTGTAAAACTCGGCGATCATAAGAAATTATTGGCGAACCACCGACCGTATCGGCGATCCCTAGATAGACCGCCTTTTGGACCACCAACTTAAACCAGAGGTCCTATAAATTTTGGCAAAAAATCTAACATTCGGCGTTCCGCTGAGCGAGTGGGCGAGAACTGGACTATTTTTGCAAGCCAAAGGTTTAAAAGTTTCAACTTCTTTCACTTTCCCTCACTTTATATCTGTCCAAACTTACACCTACACTCTAGTTTCTATATTTCTTTCACTTTTAGAGTATTTTAGTTGTTGATTTGTGTTCGGGACTTGGATTACATTGCTGCCTAACGAATCAACTACATTTTAGTCAGCACGAAAGGTTGGTTCCCAAACTCTGAGTTCTTTCTATTGATTTTGGACTTAATGCAATGATATTACTTTGTTGATTTGTGCTGGGTTACTCTGGTAGGATTAGAATATTTGTCTGCCTTTTAGATCTGCAAATTTTGCTTGTACCAAGTTAAATGGTTAATTCCTGAAGATTGTGTTTTTAAACTGACTTAAAATTCATGGGTTTAGCATGATTGTCACTGGGTCTAAGCCTAAGTTGAGTTGTCTATGTCTTAATTGTGTTTTCAGGGATAGCAGGGTTGAATTTGGGAAAGTGGGTTGAAAGTAGGCACGTTGGGTCATTTGACGAGCTGGGTCAAGCTCGCCGAACCACTCGGCGGTTCACCTACAAGTCCCATCTCGCCTTTAATTAAAATCTAATTGTGATGTTGAATTCTGTAATTTTCAGTGAGACGCATGACGATGCCAAAAGCATTCGGTGTTTCGCTGAAAGACTTTTGGTTCACCTTTGGTCTGCATTCTTGTATTTTCTACGCACTGCACTCGGCGCTTCGCCAATTGTTTCGGCGAAGTTATCTCGCAATTAAACTACATTGTTTTTATTTTGTCTGAATATTTTCTAACTTTTTCTCGAAGCTTTGCAGAAACGGCTAGACCAAAAGTAGCGGAAAGAGATATTCCACCCCGACAAACAAGAGGGAAAATTTTTAGGAAAGATACAAAGGCAACAAATCCCCCCCCAAAATGGATAATGAGAGCAAGAAGCCGAGTGCCAGTAAGGGAACAAACCCTCAAGACCCCACTATTCCCTCGTGAAAATATGGATTCTTCACAGCCATCCACTTATTTTTGGTGGCTTATGACTTGGACAATTTTAGTAAGTTAGCTGCCGCTGAATCATCTGAAGAAGCTCCGGGGGCCATTATCAAATTCCAGCTGACACATCGGGCACTGAATCCCAGACAGATGGCGCGACTGTGTAGACAGGATTTCTACCTCCCTCTATGTCTTTCTGTATTTTTAAATTATGGATATTTTTTTAATTGCATTTGAGGATAAATTGCTTTTAGGTGGGGTGAGGCCCACCTTTTGTGTGTTATTTGTGACTTATGTTTTCGCTTATGTATTTGGGCTTTGAGCTATTATTGTGTTAAATACTACTTTCTGTGGATGTTTGAGCTTGTGGATCCTTTTGTTTTTAATTGCAAAACGATTTTGACCCTTCCAAAATTTTTTGAATTTTTCACACATTTTTGCCACCCGTTATATGATCTTGAATGTGGTTGTTCTTTTGCAAAAATTTGAGTCTCGATTCTAATCAATATCAATGACTTGAATAGTGCTCTCAATTGAATGAACATGAATGTATGACTACGATGAGGCCAAATGAAGTTGCATAGACAATATGTGAACTCTTTACATCTCGTTATGACTAGCCTAGTATCAAATTGATTCTCTTGTGATGATCATTGCACACTAGCAAAAGTGTGGAGTCTTGTTTAACTTATAGTGTCAATGCCTAGTGTGTTGAGCTTACCTGTGAACTATGCATGATATATCCTAGAATTTACCCCGTTAGTCCGGTCAACTAAGTGATGCTATCTCTTGATATGATCTTAGGCAACCTTGACGAGTGTGAGACAATTTGATATATACCACTTTTCCTACCCTGTGAGCGTTTGAACCTCTCTTGAGCACCCCTTGAACCTTAACCTCTTTTGGAAGAAACTTGATGAACACTAAACCTTTCTTTATCCACTACCTATAATCCTCAAAATTGTGGTTAGTTTGAATAGCAACCTTAGGACAAAAGCTTAAGTTGGGGGTGTGATGAACAGAAAAGGGAAAGTCAAGAAGTGCAAGAAAGTCCCTCTTACCCATGGTTTTGGGAAAAATGGAAACCCTCTATATAAAAAAAATGAAAAAGAAAAGTTGTGGAATAAAGTTGAAAAATGAAAAGGGGGTTTCCAAAAAATTATTGGAAAGTAAATAATAGGATGACTTATAAACACTAATGAAAATGATGAAGGAGAAAGGAAAGCAAGTGTTGCAAGCACCACATCTCATGAGGATGAAAGTCGTTGAGCCTAAATGATCGTACCTTTGCACTCAGCCCCATTACAAGCTTTGAAAAGACCTTTTTGATCTTAAGTGAGTTGAAGCAAATGTTGATTGGAAAATACGGGCAAACCTATGGGTGAAATTATACATTATGTTCTTCTTTGTGAGTGTGAGCGTTGCATCTGATCCAAAGCTTTAAACAGTGAAAATATTGTGTGAATATGGAATCATTCCTTGTGTGAAGGCATTTGAACACTATAGTTGAGCTTGAACTTGCATTTGAAGCATGTATTGTGAGCACGAGATTCGTTGTTATTGGTGAGTCGCAACTTGAATCTTTGAGTGCACATTTGATCTTTTTATAAGAAAATTGAGTCTTGTTGTGTGCATTCATGATTGAGTCTTGTTGTGCGCATTCATGATTGAGTCTTGTGTAGCACTATTCGAGACACCCTTTCTGAACAGCTAAACTTGAGTTTGTTTGAGGACAAGCAAAAGTTTAAGTTAGAGGTGTTGATGAGTCCACAAATTGGACTTATTCAGGGCTATATTTTAATAGAAATTGTTTCCTAAAATGCTTATTTTATCTCAATATCTGAAGAAAACCCTTAAGTTTCAAGTATTTGAAGTTTGAAGGAAAGCATGGACACTACATCGCAAAAAAAATGAAAAGCCTAAAAAGAAAAAAAAATAATAAAGACTTGAGGATTACCGAGTCCACTTGGCGAGTCGCCGAAGGGTATTATTTCGCCTTTTGTTCAAGTGTGCTAAGCCCTGAAGAGAAGGATCAAGTTGGCAGAATATAGGAGCAGTCGGTGCATCGCCGAGCAGTTCTGTGAAGCAGTACCATGCCGCCCAATGATCCAGAGCACGACGATGTTAAAGGCTGGTACAAGACGACGATGAACTACACCAAAGGGAGAATCGTCGAGTTAGTCAACGATTTCGACTAATGACGCTGAACAATCCGCTACAGTACAAATATGTGATAACTATAAATACTAGTTAGAGTTTTAGTTTTAGTGAAAAACAATTACTATTATTTTCTCTTAAGAGTTGAACAATTGTAATAATTTTTAGAGAGAATAGTACTTTTTTAGGGGTTTGAAGACTTGAAGAAGAAGAGGGTTTCATCTCCAAGGATTTGGACTTGGGTCTCTTGGATTCTTCATTCTTGGTTTGTGACAAGACTTAAATCTTCATACCCATTTGAATGCAAGATCATTTATGTATAGATTTCTATCTCTTGATGTGCGGCTAAAAACCCCAATTCTTGGTGTTTGATTTAGCGAATATGGGTTAAGATAATTGTTGGGTCTTTTTTGTTGATAGTCTGTTCATAGTTTAAATGTGATTTCCTTTAGTGGTTGTGGATAAATTTAATGAATTTGTAGTTGCAAATACAAGTTTACTTATGTGTTTTCGACTTGCTCGAGAGAGAGATAGTAAAATTAAGACCACTAGATTGATGGCCAGTGTGAGTGGGTCGACATGAGGTTCAGCTCGAGAGAGTGAACCCTAATCCCATGCCCACAAACTCAGCTCGAGAGAGTGAGTGGGTTAAGGCGTAAGCTGGTCTTCATGCGGCAAGTGGTTGTCTGAGAGGAACACATTTGAAATGGGGTAAGTTGCTCGAGTGTGAGCTTATCCCCCTTAAAGCTTAGCCTAGTCATAATTACTCTATGAGTTTTCTATTGAAAGCACGTACCCAATAATCTAGCTTAACCCGTATTCCCGTCACATCCCAAGGATCACCTCTCATTATTTAGAAACCCTTGTTTATTTTGCTGTTTTTACTTACTAGTGACAAAAACCCCCATTGTTAATTGACACAATTGAGTTCCCCTTTAATTTACAATATTTTAACTTGTTAATGTCTTTAGCTACGATTAGTTAGAAAAAAAAATTATTTTTCTATAAATTCTCAAAACCACTCTCTTGGGACGATCCCAACCTTGGTTGGGTTACTAAACTATTGTATTATCATAAACATTTGCATCGGAAGTTGTGTCTTGATTACGCAAACATCACGGACCTTAGCCAAAACTCACACTTACTATACTTTGCATACAATTGGTGGTTTTTAAGGACTTGCAATACAATCCTCAAATGGTTCATGTGCTTATTTTCACTCTTTGAATATATCAAAATGTAATCAATAAACACTATCACAAACATATCAAGATAGTGCTTAAACACTCTATTCATTAGGTCTATGAATGTCGCTGGGGCATTTGTTAGACCAAAGGACATTACTAGGAGCTCATAGTGACCATATCTTGTTCGAAAACCCATCTTAGGAATGTCAACCCCTCTCACCCTTAGTTGATGATAGCCCAAACGAAGATCTATTTTGGAGAAATAGTTAGGCCCTTGAAATTGATCAAGCAAATCATTAATTCTAGGAAGGGGATACTTGTTCTCTATAGTCACATTGTTCAATTGGCGGTAGTCAATACACATTCTAAGGAACCCATCTTTGTTTTTCACAAACAATATTGGAGCACCCCAAAGAGAGATACTCGGTTGACTGAAACCCTTGTCTAGAAAATCCTTTAGTTGTGCCTTGAACTCTTTTAATTCAGCCGGAGCCATTTTATAAGGATGGATGGATATGGCTTGTGTATCCAGAAAAAGATCAATGCCAAAGTCTATTTCCCATTCGGGAGACTTCCAGATACTCACTCACCACGGGGATCGACTCTAAAGAGGGGACTTTGGACTCAACATCCATCACCCTAAAAATATGGTAAATGCACCCCTTGTAGATCATTTTCCTAGCTTTGAGACAAGAAACAAATTGAACTCTGGGAATAGAATTCCCCCCTTTCCACTCTAAAATTGGCTCATTGGGAAATTGAAATTTGACCACCCAAGTCCTACAATCTATTGAGGCAGAACATGCATGGAACAATCCATCCCCAAAATTACATCAAAATCAAGCATATCTAACTCTACCAAATCCACCAAGGTGACTTTGTGAGACAAAGAAATAGGACAACTTCTATAGACTTTCTTTGCCACTACGGACTCACCGACCGGGGTAGAAACTGAAAAAGGTTCCAATAAGACTTCGGGGGGTATTTCAAATTTCATAGCCACTAAAGGGGTCATAAAGGACAAAGTGGCACCGAGGTCTAACAAAGTATATGCATCAATAGAAAAGACTTGCAACATATTGGTCACCACGTTTGGGGAGCTCTCTTGGTTTTCTCGAGATCGAAAAGCATAAAAGAGTTTTGCTTTTGAGCAATGGAATTTGAATCACTTAAAGGAGTTTGCTTATCTTATTTCCCCTTTGCTGAACATATTAGGCAATCTCTCAATTGGTGCCCGCTCTTACCACAACCATGACACACACCCAAACCAGCAAGACATTTGTCATCATGTTTCTTACCACATTTAGCACAAGTAGGCTTGACCTTGGAATATCCATCACTATTGCCACCTTGAGGTTTAGGGTTAAGCACCCTATCTTTATTGACCATTAGGGAAGCATTAGAGGAGCTTTGGTTGGAGAACCTTTGCTTGAACCTTGGCCGACCTTGCCCATCGGACTTGGTATTGGAAAAATTCCCTTCACCGGTTCTAGCCATCTTTACTTCTCTATTCATTTTCTTGAGTTTTGTCTCCTTAATTTATTGAGCATATACCATGAGACTTGAGATATCCATGTCGTGATGGAGCATTGTCGTACGACATTTTTCTTCAACCAAATCGAAAACTCCCATCACAAACTTATTTATTCTAGCCCTCGAATTTTCCACCAAGGTTGGAGCATACTTGGATAGTTGGGTGAACTTGATAAAATACTCCTTCACACTCATACCCCTTTGACGAAGGTTTATGAATTCTACCAACTTTTGTTTCCTCAACTCTAGGGGAAAACCTATCAAGGAAAGCTTCTTTGAAAACCTCCCTACTTATGGGACCCACTCCTCTTGGCCTATCATCTTTCCATTGTTCATACTAAATTTGAGCTACGTCCTTTAGTTGGTAGGCGGCTAGCTCCGCCTTCTCCTCCGAAGACACCCCCATGGCACTAAGTATCTTGCAAACCTCATCAACAAACCTTTGGGGATCCTCTTCCACCTTGGAACCAAGGAACTCGGGAGGGGGGTTCATCCTAGAAAAATCCCTCAATCTCGAAGCCATACAACCCACATTAGTATTCACTCAAGGCCCGACATCCCTATTTGCTTGAGCCATTATAGCTTGGGCTTGAGTTGTCATGGCTTGAGCTTGAGTTATCATGGCTTAGAAAATCTAACCTAATCTCCACATCCATCATAACCGGAGGATCATTCAGAACTTTCTCATCTTGAGGAGCTTGATTGTCTTGAGGCGCTCCTCGATTCACATTCTCCTTTCCACCTTTCTTTCGTTCTCCCTTTGTGTATTCATTTCTTGAAGACACAAGAGAAGAACTTTATAGAGTTAAACTCTATGGAATGACTTAAGAGTAATGAAAGAAGTGTAAGTTACAAAAATCTTATAGCCTCTCACTCATAAATGTGGCACACTTCACACTATGAACAAGACTCTACTAGACATGGCTTTTGAGACATCATCCTAGAATCATTCTAAACCTTTTGCTCTAATTACCAAGTTTGTTACGACCCAAGGGTACCCCCTAGACGTAACATGGCACATGGAACCCCGAAAGGACCCAAGTAAGCCACTTAGCTTATCATCATCACAAATGTATAGAATAATAAAGAATAAAACACAATTTTCAAGTCTTTAAGAGAAATATATATAAAAGTAAAGCGGAAGTCTAGACTTAGTCTCGTTTAAACCATCTACTACAATTGAAGTCAAAATAATTGGGTACAATAGAAAGTCTAGAAATGTATAGTACAATGAAAGGAATGAAACAACAATAGAGCAATTGTCCTCGGATCCATAAGGACATACCACAAGCTTGAAGAGTAGTCAACCCAAGCTTGAACTAGAAGGGACAATCACCTGACACGCCGAAACCTATACTTGTTAGAAAAAGAGAAGAAATATGGGTTAGAACATTTAATGTACTAAGTATGATAATCATGCACAAAAACATGCAAAATATGCTAAAAAGTATACATTTTATAAAGTTTGAGAATCTTCATGTAAATTGGTACGAGACACAAGTCATAAGCATAATCAATGTATACGTTATCATATCATAATAGGAACCCACCATGAATACTCTCAAAGTCTACTTGTGCCATGCATAAGTAAGACCCCATAATCCTACCCATGCTAAGTAAACTCCTTAAGCAAACATAGTTAATACTTTACCTTCATTATTATTTTGTGAATAAGCCTTAACCTACATAGAACATGTGAGCTAAACATGGAATCTAGTGTCATGTCCCACACCGAAAAGAGGTGTCCTACTTGCCTAAGGTAGAACTAAATGTATAGCTTTTAGGTGGATCCATTAGCTAAAGACCTATGAGGGTACATAGTTATGGGATACAGAGATTGTTACTAAAAACCCGTCCTTTCTAGCAGGGAGCTTCCATCTCATGAGATACATTATAGAAATCTGTCCTCTCTAGCGAGGGTATTTCCATCTCATATTCAATATCCACTTGGTACTAAGCATTACTTCCCACAATTACCTATTAAGTCTTTGAATTGAATTTACAAGCAAGAAGGAGTATCTTACCCTCTATCCCACATAATTCATAATAATAGCTCATAGGTTCATTAGGTGAGAACGGACTTTCAACCTTAGAACCATAACATAGTGAGAAGAACTTTCACTTCATGATCATTGTGTGTTTATGAGAATGAACTTTCAATTAACACAATAATAAGGTTATAATCATATTCATATAGTGCATGTACATGTAATTCATATTTGGCATAAATCTTATATCTTATCCATCTTGGATCAAGTATCACTTTCCCTCAATCAATCTAGGGTTATTGCATTCGGCATGAATAATAATACGATCAAGAAACCGCATTACAACAAGAACAATTCAATACAAGTGACCTTACTACAAATTCACCCACATTGCATTCATAAAATTAGGGTTAGAGGGGATTTCATGGATTCATGGTAAATTTATCATAAAGCCATCCTAAAAACAGTAATTAATCCATAATATATGACAATTAAATGTTTGAAAACTATTTGAGAAAGAATCTATGATTGGAAGGAAACCCTAGTTCTTTGAAGGTTTTTCCTAGTTTGAAATTGGAGAGTTTAAGGGCTCCATGGAAGAAAGTGTTCCATGGATAAAGATTATCATACCTTAAAAATTGGTGTTTTCCTCACAAAATTGGAGTGGAAAGGCTGGAACTTGAACCCTAAGCTTGACCTTGTTCTTGTTCTTCAATGGAGTCTTAGAGAGAAAATATTTTTGGAGAGGAGAGCTTTTGATTTGGGTCTTGTGAGAATGAGTTAGTTTGTTTAGTTTAGGGACTTATTAAGTAGTTATAGTTATTTTTAATTAGCATTAATCGACCCTAGTTAGTTAATTAATTAACCTTAAGCCCCTCCCTTAACTCTAACTAAAAATAACTAACTACCCTACAGGAGTCACTCATGAAACCCCACCCACAGACCGTGGAATAACAACTAATACGGCCCCTTCTCAAAGAGACTGCCTTTAGGACTCTAAGTCATTTAACAGCAATAAGAGCAAAATCTTGGAGCTAGAGCATACATTGAGCCAGCTTTTCCAGATCAAGATTCCCTACGACTGCCCCCCGTGGGAGTCCGGGCAGTGTCTCAGTCCCAGTGTGGCTGATCATCCGAAAAGACCAGCTAAGCATCATTGGCTTGGTCAGCCTTTACCTGACCAACTACCTAATACTACGCAGGCTCATCAAACAACGCTTTTTAGCTTTCTTCAGGATTTGGCCCGGTCCTATACTCATTAGTCCAACAAAGTGCATCAAGTTGATTGCGACTTAGGCTAGGGATTGTGTTTGCAACTTTGAAAGGAGCTCACTATCAGGATGGACGGGTATAAGCGATTTAGAACTTAGTCCATACAAATTTTGGACTTAATCCCATAAAATTTTGCATGTCTACACTTACCAAACTTTCGGTTAAAACGCCATGCGACTCGGAGGACATAAGACTTCTTGGTCAAGCCAAAAAGATTGCCGACTAGATGTTCTTTTTCATTCATTATCATTAGTCCAGCGTGAAACTAAGAAAGAGAGATATGCCTAAGGTGGTATGTAAGCAAACTGTGCACGCTAAGAGAAGAGGACACCCACGGTTCGTGGGTGCCCATCCGTGGGTAAGGCTACATTTTGACATCTTTTTGGCAGCCCCTTTGGTCCTCCTCAAGGACCCTTGGGGGGGGAGGTCCTTAGGGGTCATTCCTTGACGTTTATACCCACAAACACTAGTACTAAGTAACGGAGGTTATTTTACGACTCTACTCTTTACGTTAGACTCCATATAGGTCACTAGTTTATGATTTAGGCTCTAGTTTAGTCTTCTAGATTTAGGGGGCGTTACATTGGCGAGCCCCGACCTAGCTCGCCTAAATTTCCAGCAGCTAGGTCATAGGGATAGTCTACTAGGCGACCCCAAGTGCACTTTGGCGACTCACCAAGTCACTTGGGCGACCATGTTGCCCCCTTCGCCAAAAGGTCCAAAGGAGAAAATGTTTTCCTTTATTCTTCCTAGGTAGTTTAGGCCTTTTCCCTCTTTCTAGACTCATACCCCCTTCTTTTAGTTCTAGTAAATTCTACACATTTTCGGAATGTTACAATATCTCCCCCTTGGGAACATTCATCCTCGAATGACGTTCTTGACACTTTAAGGAATTAGAGACTCAAGACTAGCAGCCCATCATGCATGAAACATCAAAATAATGCACAATCCAAAGGAGGAAACATCAATTCCTTCTCATAACATAGTCAATGCAATACAAGGGAGTAGGAACTACATCTATCAACCCAATATGCACAAACTCATCATTTCACATAATTATAGGAGGAACTACCTTCTCCAACTAAAAGCAAACTCAACACAACATTATGGATCCAATATGTCATTTCATCAAAAGCATAGTAAAGCATGTTCACCAAATCATCTCATGAGGTCAAATATGCCATCATCATACTAAAATGCACAACAGTATGAGGAACATATATATCACGAAAACTCATTTCATACTAAACATGAATTCTCTCAAGAACATGCATAACATAAGGAGATCATGGAAAATTCTAAAACACACATGACTCCCAAAACATAAAACAAGCCCAAAAAGGAACTCTTAGTCTCAAGCTAGAATATGTATAGAAGAAGGAGATGAGGATATCGGGACTTTCAATCAATCTTTCTATCTAAGCATCCCATCTTCCCCTTGGAGCAAGCCCCCTACTAAAACCTCAAATATTACTCCTTTCAAACAATCCCAAAGCATCACTAAAACTCATAATATATCGGGTTCTAAAACCAATAGAGGTCTACAACCATGCATCCAAACCCTACCAAAGTTAACAAGAGCAACTCTATGGGACAAGGAAATGGGACATCTTCTATACACCCTCTTGGCCACCACGGAGTCACCAATCGGGGTATAAATCGAAAAAGTTTCTATTAACTTTTCTGGGGAAACATTAAACCTTATAGCCACATAAGGCGTCACAAAAGATAAGGCAGTACCGGGATCCAACAAAACATACACATTGCTAAGGAAAACTTTTAACCTACCGGTACCTTCATCCGAAGAGCCTTCTAAGTTACTTCTAGACCAAAGTGCATAGAACTTCACCTTGCCTTGGAGTACTAGTACCCGAACGACTTGGAGGAGCTTACTTTCTCTTTCTTCCTTTAGCCTTAAGCACCGGGCAATCTCTTATTTTGTGATCAATCTTACCACAACCAAAGCAGCCCTTCATGCCGGCTAGGCACTTACCATTGTGCCTTTTTTTCACACCTAGCACAAGTAGGCTTAATCACATAAGATCTAATACCACTCACTCCTTGAGATTTAGGGGTAGACACCCTCTCTTGGTTAAACTTTGGGGGAACCTTAGAAGAGCTTTGTCCATAAAACCTTTCTTGAGAGGAATTATCATCATCAAGCCTATATCGCTTTGTTCCTCTAGACCTCTTTTCAAATTTATCCTTTTCAAACCGTTGAGCATGAATCACAAGACAATCAATATTCATATCATTCTCAAGCATAACCATACTACATTATTTGTTATCAAGTCGGACACACCTGACACGAACTTAGTCATCTTCATCCTAGGGTCGGCCACTATAGATGGAGCATATCATAAGAACTTAGTAAACGTCCGAGCATACTCCTCAACACTCATCCTACCTTAGCGAAGGTTAATAAACTCAAGTATCTTAGCCTCTCTCATCTCTAAAGAGGAAAACCTATCAAGAAACCCATTCTTAAATCTTTCCCATTCCATGGGACCCGCTTCTATGGACCCTGCTTATTTTTATTAGTTAAACCAAAGTTGAGCAATATCTTTCAATTGATAAGCGACCGATTCTGCCTTTTCTACCGGAGTCACTCCCACAAAATTCAACTCCTTACAAATCTCATTTATGAACTTTTGAGGATCTTCCTCCATCTTTAACCCATAGAATTTTGGAATTTCTATCCCGACTTGAGTCAACTATTGAAAACCATACCTAATCTTCTCATTAGACATTAAGTCAACTGGAAATTGAAGAGCTTAAGGAGGAGCTCCTTGATGGGCATTGTCTCATTCAAATCCACTGGTGAAAGCTCCTTGAGTAGTCAAGTCCTGTAGATCAACGGATAAGGATTAGAAGAAAGGCCTTATAAAGTTAAACTCTATCGCATGACTTAAGAGTAGAAGAAGTGAAATTTCCTAGGCATCTTGTAGCCTCTCATTCATAAATGTGGCGTGCTTCACACTATGAACAAGACTCTACTAGACGTGGCTTATGAGACATTATCCTAGAATCATTCTAAACCTTGTGCTCTGATTACCAAATTTGTCACTACCCAGGGGTACCCCCTAGATAGAACACGGCGTACTCAACTCCGAAGGGGTCTCATACAAGCCTTTATCATATCATGACATAAGATAAATAAAAATGATGCAGAAACTTAAAACATTTTATAATCAAAGTCTTTTATCAAATCAAATAGGAATCTAGACCTTGTCTCAATAACCATCTAATACACTCGAGTATCAAAACATAGTCTCTAAAGAGAATGTAAGAAAGAAACTAGAAATGAACAACTCTCATCCTCGAACCATGAGGACTCACCAAAAGCATGGAGAAATCAATACAAGCTTCGAACAATAGGAGAAGCACGCCTCAACAACTGGGCCCTACACTTATAGAAAACTGTCGAAAATATGAGTTAGTACAAAATTGCACGAAGTATGATAGTCATGCATAAAAACCTTTAAGATATGCTAAAAGGGACATTTTAGTTGAAACCATGCTATATGCCAATTTTGAACATCATCTTTAAAATAGTTGGAGAATGTAACTCATAAGACAACTCATGAATAATTCATCATATTATAAAGGATATCAACATAATCACAAGCATAGCCTCCAACATAGACATAATGCAAACATCAATCATCATAAGACATAGTCCACATACATAGTCATATACCAAGATCATCTCATCATAATAGAACCATCACATAAGTAACCCTAAGTTATACTTGTGCAATGCATAGATAAGATCCCATAATCTCATCTACACTAAGTACTACTTTTGGGCCACCGTGCTCATGATTGTCATGCTTTGATCTCATACATAGTTAATACTCATAGACAAGGAAACAATCACGTTCAATAACTCATGTCAAGGAAAGCAACTTATAGAAACAATCCATATAAAGCATGCATTAACTCATAAATCATCATAGCATAAGACAAACATACCATGACCACTCTCAAAGCCTACTTATGCAATGCATGAATAAAGTCCCATACTCCAACTCATACTAAGTAGAACCTCTTGAGGGACCATAGCACATTACTCATGTTCTTGTTCATAGTTCATGTTCTTGTTCATAGAGAGAAATAGCCTTAACCGAAATAAACCAAGTGAGCTCCATAGAATCCGGTGTCATTCCCCCACACCAAAAAGAGGTGTCCTACTTGCCTAGGGTAGAACTAGAGTTTGTTAGCTTAGGTGGATCCACTAGCTAAAGACCTATGTGGGCACATAGTTATGGGATAGGGATATTTCTTCTAGAAACCCGAACTTTTAGCGCAGAAGGTTTCCATCTCATGAGATAACTGTTTTAGGAACTCGAAATGCTGGGGTAAAAGGAACCCATTGGAAAGTCGGACTGCTAACGTAAAAGCTTCTATCTCATATTCATATCCACTTGGTGCTTGGCATAATTCCCATTAGTTTCATGTTAAGTCGTAATTTAAGTTCATGTTTATGGAAGAATGCCTTTAACACTCAATCCAATACAATAACATGGTATCATGATAATTCATAGATTCATTAGGTGAGAATAGCCTTTCAACCTTAGAATCATTATTATGTGAGTAAACCTTTCACATTATATTCATGTTGTATTCATAAGAAATAGCCTTTCAATCATCACAACAAGATTATCATATTCATAGACATTTCATACATAGTCATGTGTAAGGGTGCATAGGAGAAAAAGCCTTTCAACAACACCCTAGGTTACATCATGGTCATGTTCATGCATGGAGTGTGTGTGTGTGTGATTGTCCTTTCAATGACACAACAACATTATCATCATAAGCACTCCACTCTCAAAGTGTTTATAAAGTATGTACATAATATCACAATCATGCATAATTCTCATATCTTGCATTCAAGGATCATAGATCACATCAAATAAACATATCTAGCATTCATTATATTAGACATGGATATAATCATAATTCAAGTAGTTCATTCATTGCATGCATAAGCTCATGTACTCATATTGTAGGTCATGTGGGTAAAGTCTTCCCACAATAATGTCATAAACAATTCAACTCACATAATAGTTTCCTTCTTAAAGCCTCAACATTCATAGCTCATTCTTATTAGCTTTCACCCTTAAAGCCCTAGAATCATTTTCATACTACAAGCCTTACTCTCGAGCAATACCTCACATGGTCATCATTTAGACCTAACTCTCAAGATAGACTAAACACATACTTCATTCTTAACCAATTATAGTCATATAACATCATGTAAACTCAATCTTATTACTACTCAACCATGATCCACCATATAAGCCCTAACCTAATTCATTCATGTCTACCAGCTTTACTTAGAAGAAATTCATATCTAGGTCATATAATCTAAGGCAATTAATAAAGAGGTTCATCAATCTTAGAAGGTCACATCTAAACCCTCAATTTGCCTCTTTCATGGCATAACACTAGACTATATCAATTTCACCCTAGAATCTTAGGTTAATCAAGAATACATGTATAATCATACTCGAATCATGCAATTTCATCATAATCAACCCACATCCACTTAATTGGATAAACTACTACATATATAATTCTATCACATTCTACTAGTATCAACCAACACCCAGACTTGAGATCCAATTGGGGAAAATAGGGGAATTCATGGATTCTTGGGTAATTCCCCATGAAAACAGTAGTATTTCATCAATTTGATCATAATATAAAGCAAATAAATCATTGAAATCGTTTTTGAAAAGGAATCCATGACTTAGAGTAAAGCCCTAACTTTTGGGAACTTGAAAGCTTTGAAATCTAGTTTTGGAGGGGTTCTATGGGTGAAGGCTACCCATAGATGAAAAGCTACCATCCTTAGGATAATTATTCAAATAATTTGGGGAAGAATACTTGATTCCTCCAAACCCTAGCTCCATTTCTACTCTTCTTCTTTTTTGAGTTTTAGAGAGAAATATTGTGAGGAAGATGAAGTTTTGGGTTTTCTTTTATATTCTATTAAAGTGACTTAATTGGGGGAAATTTGAGTCTAAAAATCTTATATACTTGTTAGGGAAAGAGTAAAACATTGTAGGTTCAATTTTGGAACTAAAGTTTTAACTTAAAACTACCTACCTTGCCCGATTTGGCTCGCTAAGGGCACTAGGCAACTCGCCAAGTGGACCATTGGTCTGTCCAAATTTCCAAAATGCCTCCCCAAGGAGGAAGCCTACTAGGCGATGGGGAGGGACCTTAGACAATGCGCCAACCTGGTTGAAGAGCCCCAACCTAGCTCGCCTAAATTTCCATCAACTTGGTCATGGGGACAGTCCAATAGGCGACCCCAAGTGCACTTTGGCAACTTACCAAGTCACTTGGGCGACCATGCTTCCCCGTTCGCTAAAAGGTCCAAGGGAGAAAATACTTTCCTTCATTCTTCCTAGGTAGTTTAGGCCCTTGCCCTCTTTCTAGACTCTTTCGCCCTTTATTTTAGTTCTAGTTAAGTCTACACACTTTCAGAATGTTACACATCATGAGAAGAGGGTTCTCCCGATGTGGTTACTGGTATGTTGAAAGTCTTTAAACTTGATGTTTATGCTTTACTTGACCTTGGTGCTACCTTGTAGTTTTTGACGCCATATGTGGCTATAAGGTTTGATATTCTTCCGAATGTGTTATTAGATCCCTTATATGTCTCTACTCTTGTTGGTTATTTTGGTGTAGCTAAGAGGGTCTATAGTTAGTGTCCCGTTTCCTTGCTTTATAGAGTTGCTCCTTCAGAAGCCTGTAGTTCTCGACATTCCATTCACTCAGGAGCCACTAAAATGTACTGTGACTTGCAGGAGGTCTATTTGTGGAATAAGATGAAGAGGGATATTGCGGAATTTGTGGCTAAGTATCCAAATTGTCAACAAGTGAAACTTGAGCACCAAAATTTGGGAGGTTTATCCCAGGATATTAGCATTCCTACTTAGAAGTGGGGAGATTTGAATATGGACTTCATTGTTGGGTTACCACGCACCCGATGGCAACATGACTAGATTTGGGTAATAATGGATCAATGAAAAAATTGGCTTATTTAATTCCTGTCAAAGTTTCTTATTTGGCGGAGGACTATACTAAGTTGTATATGAAGGAAATGGTTAGGTTGCATGGAGTGCACTTGTCCATTATCTCCGATCATGGTACCCAATTCACCTCTTAGTTTTAGAAATCTTTTTCAAAAGGTTCTTGGTACTCGTGTTAAGCTTAGCATGGCTTTTTATCCACAAACTAATTGACAAGCGAAACATACTGTTCAAACTTTGGAAGATATGTTAAGAGCTTACGTAATTGACTTTAAGGCTAATTGGGATGATCACTCCAGCATTGGTATGGCTCCTTTTGAGGCTCTATATGGTAGGAGGTGTAGATCTCCTATAGGTTGGTTTGAAGTGGGTGAAGTTGTTTTAACAGGTCCCGAGTTGGTACATAAGGCTATGGAGAAAGTTTGGCTTATCAGAGAGAGTTTGAAAATGGCTCAAAGGCGGCAAAAGTCCTATGCCGATGTTAGAATGAGAGACCTTGAGTTTGATGTAAATGATTGGGTCTATATGAAAATTTCACCCATGAAGGGTGTAATAAGATTTGGAAAGAATGGGAAGTTTAGTCCCCGTTACGTGGGCCCATATCAGATTTTGAGGTAAATTGGTAAGGTTGCTTATGAACTTGAGTTGTCTAATGAATTGACATCGATACATCCATTTTTTGTGTCTCCTTGTTGAATAAATGTGTTGGTGATCCGACATCTACAGTTCCCTTAGAAGGTTTGGGAGTTAAAGAGAATCTTTCTTATGAGTAACTTTCGATTGAAATCTTAGACCAGCAAGTTAAGAAGTTGAGAAACAAAGAAATTGCTTCGGTAAAAGTTCTTTGGAGGATTCAGGAAGTTGAGCGTGCTACATGGGAGGTAAAGGCCGATATGATGTCCTGTTATCCTTGGTAAAAGTTCTTTGGATTTTGTTGGACATGTTTTATAACTTATGTTTTCTAAGTCTGTTGTCTCATGTTTTAGCTTGGTCATTGCATATCATGAAAGGTCCTACTTAGCATGATTTTGTATGTTTATGCATTGCTTTCATACTTGGTACATTTTTGGTACTAATGCATACTCGTGCCTACATTCCCCCAAATATAGGGTCTGATGCTTCAGATTTGCAATTCTGTGGCTAGGGATCTTATAGTAGAAGTTTGAAGATAGGTGAGTCCTCATGTTTCGAGGACCAATCATTTATTTTATATTGTCTTTACATTTTAGATTGAACTTGATGTACAGGTTACATCCCGATCATTTTTGTGTACTAGAAGGCTTTGAGACATTGTTAGACTTCCGCTTTATTCTATAAAATTATTATGTTTTGAAATAGGCTTTTAAATTATCTTGAATTTCTATTATCTTGCTTGATATATGCTAAGTGACTTGTGTAGGGCCTCTCGGGGTCTTATGTGCCATGTTACACCTAGGGTGTATCTTGGGTCGTGACAAACTTGGTATTAGAGCACAAGGTTTAGAAAGGTCCTAGGATATCTCATAAGCCACATCATTCATGAGTGTAAAGCATGCCACACTTATGAATGAAAGTCTATAAGATGTTTAGAAAAACTTCACTTATTTCATTAGTCTAAAGTCGTGCAATAGTATGTAACTCTAGGTTTCCTTTATCCTAACCTGTGTTTATGCTTTATAGAATATGCCTCCATGAAGGAATCTCGTGAGAAGAAATAGGAATGTTTGTGAAAATGTGAGACAAGAGGTTTCCCAAGAGCCGGTTGACTATTTGGCCGAGCAAGTGACTAATGAAAAGTTTCAAGTCATATTTCATGCATTGTCCCTAGCTATGACAGCTCAATCAAATAGAGAAGTTGTGTCTTTCGTGAACCCAAATGTCGGTACGGCGACAACTAGAGTGAGGGACTTTACTAGGATGAATCCTTCGACATTTCATAGGTCTAAAGTTGAGTAAGATCATCAAGTGCTCATTGATGAGGTCTATAAGGTGTTGATCATGTGAGTGACACCGGTGGAAAAGGAGGAATTGGTCGCTTATCAACTTAAAGGTGTTGCTCAAGTTTGGTTCAACCAATGTAAAGAAGAGAGGGCAGTAGATAAAGACCCTCTTGATTGGGAGAAATTTAATGTTGCTTTTCTTGATAGGTTTTTTCCAATTGAGATAAGGAAGTCAAAGGCACTTGAGTTCATTAAACTTTGTCAAGGGAATATGAGTGTGAAAGAGTATGCTATGAAATTCATATAATTTTCTAAATATGCTCCAACTATGGTTGTTGATCCGAGGGCAAAGATGAGTAAGTTTGTGTCGGGTGCTTCCAACTTAGTGGTCAGAGAATGCATAACCACCATGCTTGTTAATGAGATGGATGTCTCTCATTTGATGGTTCATGCACAACAAATAGAACAAGAAAATCTTAAGGAGAAAATTAGGGATTCAAAGAGGGCGAAAAGGGATAATGGTGAGTTTTCACATTCAAGGTCTGATGGAGGTAATCATTCTTAAGGTAAGGGTTCTAGTGAGCAAATATGGCCCGAGTGTAGGGAGTGTGGGAGAAGACATAACTGTGAGTGTCTAGCTGGTTCTAATGTATGTTCTAGTTATGAAAAGATGGATCATAAGATAAGGAATTGTCCTATGGTTGCTAAGTATGAGGGAGATAAGCATCTGCGATCTCAACCTTACCCTTCTTCAGGTCCTAGTGGTTTCAGTCCAAGTGCCCCAAATCATAACAGGTTTTATGCTTTTCGAACTCAACAAGATCATGAGGGTTCTCCGGATGCAGTAATTGGTAAGTTATGGCTTTTTACCTTGTGGTTATGCATTGCTTCATATTGGGTATTTCATTGGCTAAGGTAAGACTCCATGCTTGGTAATTGTGTTTGAAATGGATCTTGAAATCTTCATGGAAATTCCCTAAGTGTTTACTTGTATCAATGGTTCGGTGGTGGTTAAGACTTTGGTGTTATGATTGTGTTGAGAGAGATGGTTTTGAAAAAGACTAGTAGGGTTTGCTCCTAAGAGGGAGATAGTGTGTTTCATGGTTGGTGTGTGTGGAACTATTTAAATTGATGGAAGGGTTCCTTTCTTTGGGTTTGGTATGTGAAAGTTCAAAGGTGGTGTGTTGTCTTAGTATCCCTATCTTTTTCCTTTATCTTCAAGTCTAGCTTGAGGTCTTAGCCCCTCATGGTTCACTCTTTAGGACTCATGTGTCTTAGTCATCCTCATGATTCCTCATGCATGCATGTTCATGAAACACTTGATTTTGAGAAAAATGAGCTAGCTTGATTAATTTCTACATGTTTATGTGCATTTGAGTATGAGTTATATGTAGACTTCATTATTTGATGTTTTGAACATGCTTTAGCTTAGAGTTGATGTTTCCTCTGTGGATATGTGCATTTATGTAATTGCATTCATGTTGGGATGTTGGATTAAGTTTCTACCCTCCTTATGATGTCTTGAATATCATTCGAGGATGGATGTTCCCAAGTGGGAGATAATGTAACACCTCGAATTCAGAAATGGTAGAAATTGAAGCTTTTGTAGGATCTGTGCCAGTACCAACGAAGCCACCAAAGGCCCGTGGACTAACACACAGTCCTTAGGTAGGCTCAGGGTGGCCAGTCCAGATTCCCAAAATTTATCAAGATCCAATACTTTCCAATGGCTCACCAGGACGGTCCGTTGTCCAATGCACGAGTCATAGGTAGGTCTCGTAAGTGAGTTTCAGACTTAAAGAAAATTTAAAGTAAAAAGTTAAGACCTACGGCTGAACATGTATGACCCGTAGGTGGACCCACAGACCATGCATGGGTCCATCGTAAAGAGTCCAAAAGTGAGGGCCGCTGAACTCATTAATGACCAACCAGAATGGTCCATGGTCTAACCAACGGACCGTATGTCAAGGTCATTAGTGAGGTCAGTAGTTATTTTAAAAAGGACTCTTAGGTCTTTTCCTAATTATTCTTGCCTAATACTATGTCGTTTAACCCTCTATTAGAAGCCTTATATAAACGTTTCTAACCCCAAAATCATCCAAATCAATTCATTATCTTAAATTCTCAAAAGAACAAGTCATCCTCTCAAATATTTCTCTCTCTAGAAGTTGAAGAAGAAGGCTAGGGTTAAGTCAAGTCTCCTATTCCTCCATTGAAGTCACACTTTTGACATTAAGGTATGATAGTTTTCATCCATGGAGCCCTTTCCTCCATAGATTTCATAAATCTCTCAATTTTGAAGTTAGAAATTCCCAAGTGAAGTTAGGATTTTCTTCTATGTTATGGGTTCCTTTCAATGTTGATTTATCTGATTTTTTTATGAACTATTATTCATGAATTGAGATAAATTCCATGTTTTAAGATGAATCCACATGAACCCATACATACCCCATGTTTTCCAAGCTATGATGATATAATGCAAATTTTGAATCATGAAAGAGCAAAATTATGAAGATATGCATGTTCTTATGAAAATTGATGAAAATGATTTAAGATTTGCTTTGAAGAGTAAAGCATTCATATTTTTGTTGTTGTGTTGTGAAAGGATTTCTCATATACACATGAAATCATAATTGTGAAAGGTTTTCTCACATAAAGGATTCTTAATGTTGAAAGGTTTTTCCAACTAGACTTTGAATCAAGATTTAAGGAGTTATTCTAATGAACCATGATTGGATTGGTTGGTTAATCGTACTTTTCCATGGATGATATATAACTTATCTTGGATTGGCAATATGACATGCCCTTTCATGGATAATAAAGACAAGTATGTAATAATGACTATTCCTTGGGATTTACTCTTAGCATCGAGCAGATATTGAGATGGAAGCTCTCCCGTTAGTAGAGGCTGGGTTTCTAGTAGCAATCTCCTTGTCCTATAACTATGTACCACCATAGGATGTTGGCTTACATAGACATTAGCTAGTGGATCCACCTAAGCTAGAAGTTCATGGTCTTACATTGGCAAGTAGGACACCCCTTTTGGGTGTGGGGTAGACACCAGATTTCATGTTAATAGCTCACATGGTCTTACATGTCGGTTAAAAAGGTAAATCTCCCACACTAATGAATCAAAGTTACTTCAAGAAGTATCTCACAAATGTTTTGAAGATGTTGGCTTGCATTGACCATGTTTTATGACTTATGTTTTCTAATTCTTTTATCTCACATTTTAGCTTGGTTATTCCATATCATGAAAAGGTCTTTTTGCATGATTTCATATGTTTATGCATTACTATCATACTTGGTATATTTTTGTACTAACACATACTCTTGCCTACATTCTCCCAAATGTAGGGTCCAACGCTCCAGATTCGCATTTCCGTGGCTAGGGATCTCATAGTAGAAGTTTGAAGATTGGTGAGTTATCATGTTTCGAGGACCAAGCCTTTATTTCATATTGTCTTTACTTTTCAGTTTGAACTTGATGTATGGGTTACGTCCTGATCATTCTTGTGTACTAGATGGCTTTGAGACTTTGTTAGACTTTCGCCTCATTCTATAAAACTCTTATGTTTTGAAATTGACTTTTAAATTCTCTTGAATTGCTATTATCTTGTATGATGTATGCTAAATGGCTTATGCAGGGCCTCTCAGGGTCCTATACGCCATGTTACACCTAGGTTCTACCTTGGATCGTGACACCTAAAGTCAAATTATAATAAGAGGCCCTAAATATATACGCACATGTACGAAAATGTTGTTAGTTTTGAATTTCCTTTTTTTGTTATTGAATACTACTTGTTTTTAGTATACATACATATATATATATATATATATATATATATATATATATATATATTATTACCCTTATTTATAAGTGAACAAGAAAAGAACTATCACAACATCAAGTAATTGTACAAAAAGTAAAGTAAATTGTACTTCAAATTTGGACACATTTTGTTCCTTCATATTCTTTCTCAAACACGTGTATGAATTTAAGTTCATATCCTCCTTTTTCTTTTGACACGTATTACATACTTCTCTCAGACTTCTCTCTCTTTTATCTGTAAAATAAAATTGTTGTATTTCTTCGCTCCAATTCGATTCTTCTTCAACGTTGGTCAGATAAATCTTCATCATTTATCTTTGTACAAGTTAGATTTTTCCTTTTTAATCAGTTGATTTTTCGAAAAATTTTATGGGTCTTTTATATTGAGAAGATTGAATCGGGGTAATGTGCATAAAGTTCCGTACCTTATTTTGTATTGCTAATTTATTTCTTTCATTGATTTATATCCATAGTTTGCACTTCATTTGTCATGCATGGCTCTTTATTATTGTTTGAAGTTTTTCGAATTTTATATTTGTCAAGAGACACGGGATTGTGAAATAGCTATTCAAAATTACTACAGGTGAGTGTTTTGACAATCATTGCTCATATTTCATTCAAAAATTTCTGAAAGTTAGACGAACCAAATTTATGTTGTAAGTCACTGTAAACCGCATTGAGTGCTAGACCTAGCATTGCAGGGGTAATAGTTGCTTCTAAACTCATAAGTTCCCATTTTGTTGTGTATTAAGGTTGAGATCTCATCTATGAGCAGATATTGCACTGTTGAGTTTTCTTGCCTGAAGTTATTTTGATTTATTTTCCTATCATGGACGTAGATAAGTTAACTTTCAAGCTTCATATCGAAATGCATTCGAACTATTGATAATGACTATTGTTCAACAAATATTCAGCAGAACTTTGAGTGCACGGTCATTGTGTATTGCAACTAATGAAAATGAATAGGATATTTATATGTAGACTGTAGTTAGCTTTTTGTGAAGAGGCAAATCACAAATAGTCTAATGAGAAAGCATATGTTTACATTTTCGTAGTTGTAAACAAGGTCGACTTAGTATATTTTAAAGCACACACATGTTAATTCATAATCTTAAAATGGAAAGTTATATTCTTGGTAAATTCTAGACTTTCTTTTTGAAAAAAATTCTAATTGTTTTTGAAAGTTATATTCTTTAGTCTTTTTTGTGATTAATGCTGAACTTTGGAGCTCAAGCTTATGGGTTTGAGAGTTCGTAGTTGATTTTCCTTTTAATGCTACTGATGGATCGTGGCAGAGCCAAGATTTTTCTGCCACGATTTCCAATAAGTGCTTCAAAATATGAAGGTGTGTTTAACATCTACTAAATATGCATAATTTTTTTTTACCATGTATAAAGTATAAATTTTGAATGTGGTTTGGATGAATCCCTCAACCCTAACTAGTTTTGCCACAGCTGTTTCTTATTGTTCTTTAGTTTTTCAAATTTTTTCCTTCAAGAATTAGAATCAGATTTTTGTTATCTTTCTAATTAGTGAATGATGAGTCATGGAGTCTGATTTTTCTGGGAAAGTTGTGAGGTGGGGTGTATTTGAGTTGGTAGTGATGGCTTTTCTTTCATTAAACTTTTTAATGCTATTATTAATTTTATTCTTTGAGCTTTCTAAGTGTTTTTGCTTTGAAAGTTATCTCTAGTTGATTTTTTGATGTCTTTGTGATTGATAATGAATTTAGAGCTTAGTTTTTTTTTTTTTTTTTTTTTTTTTTTTTTTTTTTTTTGGAGAATGTGGGTAAGAGAGTTGGAATTGTCAACTTTTCTTTGATTATTCATTTTAATGCTATTGTTTATATTGTTCTTTACTTTTTCAACACTTCTTTGCTTTGGAAGTTAGAATCTTTACTTTGTTTTTTATGTTTTTTTGGTGAGTAATGATCAATGTTGGTGTTTAATTTTTTTGATACAGTTGTTGGTGTGAGATTTGAAAGTCAAGCTGCACCAGCTAAGGAAGTTGCTAAGGTACTTACTATACAGTTGAAAGTGTTTATCTTTTGGCATTGACCATTTTTGTTGTTCTTACGACTATGGAGAAAAGATCTTCAATAATTGGGTTCATGATCATACTTGTAAAAATTATTCTAGACAATAAAATAATGATCATACTTGTAAGAACTATGTTGCAATAATGTCTCAAGCTGATGTTGTCATTGTTGAATTCTCCTTTTGCAATAAATAAGAGATGATAAAATAGAATCAAGAAACGGTTATCAAGATAGGATTGCATCATTTTAAATGCTCCCAATTTTGAGGTGAAATGCTTCATACATGGCGAGTTTTTGTCTACTAACATTTTTTATTGTGAGATTCATGTAGTCACAAGTGTAAGGAGGCATATATGCCACACCACAAGCAGCAACAAGATGCTTTTGCAAGTTGAATGTGGGTAAGAATAATGTAGATAGGAGCATAGCCCTAAAAGGAGAATTTTTGGCTAAAATAACTTCTAACGGCTACTGTCTTTATCATGTCGTTTGCTTAAAAAAAAATACTTGAACAAATTATTCATTGAAACTAATCAAATATTGAAAAATAACTTTGAACTACTTCCACAGTAAATTAATGTTCATAACAATTGCCTTTAACTATTATTTAGTTTGTTTCACATGTTGTATGATTTGTTTTGAACTTTCTGAACTCCATTTAGGCATATGGATGAGCATTTTCATCCTGTTAAAATAATTGTTGCACTCATAATTTGAGATTGTTACCTCTTTAAAACTGTCATTGTCATTACTCAAGGGATTATTCATAAAACAATATTGTACGGTATATTCACTTACTTTTAGCTAATTTTGTTCTTAATTTTGAACAGGTTACACCTACTAGCTGATTCAAATACCGACAAGTAGATGTGTTGTCTATAGGAAAAATTGTGATCCATATGTGCTAGACGGCTAAACAGAGAAGGCTAAGAATCACATGACGCTTATTTTGTGACGTTTTGATTGGTTGAGTTATTTTGTTTTACATATAGTTAGTTCCTTTTTTGAATATAATGGTGATAAATTATTTCCTCATGGTTGAAAAGTAGATGCTGATAACTTTTTATCTTTTAAAAATGACTTTTTTTGGGGTCTGTGTGTGCATAAACAACATATTTGGAGTGTATGTATTTATAGAATGAAATTTTTTCTTCCATGTAAATATTTAGAAT